>WNWU01013318.1:966497-987678 GCA_012654045.1 Ptyas mucosa | reverse complement strand
GCCCACCCAGTCACATTACCCCCCCCCACCAAGCCACGCCCACAAAAGCAAATTTTAGATTTCACCACTGGTGCAGACGCTCATAGCCCCACATGTGAATGGCAGGCTCTGGTATTCGCAGCCCCATTTGTGCGAACAACGAGCCCTGGTGCTTGCAGCTTCATTTGTGCTCACCACTGCTCACAAATGAAACCGCCCTTGAACATGTTTGCTTCTCCTACAAAACGATCTCCTCTGCCACCTTGTGCCGGGCTGGAAAGGTTGGGGAATGCTATTCTAATCCAGCCACCTGCTCAAGCAAGAGGCTGTATATACCATTCCAAACAAGTGGTTGTCCAGTCTCTTCTTAAAAGCTGCCAGTGATGGGAGCACCCACAACTTCTAGAGGCAAGCCAGTCCACTGGTTCTCTCTTGTCAGGAAATTTCTGCTTAATTTTAGGTTGGTTCTCTCCTTGGTTAGTTTCCATCTATTGTTTCTTGTTTTGCCTTCTGGTGCTTCAGAAAATAGGTTGACCCCCTCTCCTTTGTGACAGCCTAAAATATTGGAACACTGCTGTAATGTCACCCCTAGTCTTTCTTTTCACTAGACTAAACAAACCCAATTCTGCAATCATTCTTCATATGTTTTAGCATTTAGGGCAATATTGGATACATTATTCTAAGTGTGGTCTTACTAAGGCTTTTAATACTTCACATGATCTTGATTCTCTCCGTCTGTTAATGCAACCTAGATTGTATTGACTATTTTGGCTGCTACCTCACACTGCTGGTTCATATTTAAGTGATTGTTCACCAGGACTCCCAAGATCTCTTTTACAGTTACTGCTGTTGAGCCAGGTTTCACCTAATCTATACCTGTATATTTGATTTTTCTTCTAAATGTAAAACCTTAGTTTTCTCGCCATTAAATTCATTTTATTTCAGAGGGCCCAGTGTTGATCTTGAGCCTATTTTCTCAGGTGTTGGCTATTCCTGCCAGTTTAGTGTTGTCTTTAAATTTGATGAGTCCCCTTTGTATTCCCTCATCTAAATTGTTTATGAAGTTGTTGAAGAGTACTGGGCCTAAATGAAACCTTGGTTTACCACACTGCTTTCTTTTTCCGTATAGATATACTGTAGTTCCATTGAGGACTAGATATTGACTGTGATTTGTCAACCAATTACAAATCCATCTAGTGGTGATGATGCACATTGTGTTTTGGCTTACTAAGACATACTATGGTCTACCTGTCAAACAACTTACTGAAATCCAAGTATACAATGTCCATAGAGTTCCGCTCATCTATTAATTTAGTTACTTTGTCAAATAATGAAATAAGATTTCTTTGGCATGATCTGTTTTTGGTAAACCCATATTGGTTCTGGTTATAACTTTGCTTGCTTTTAGATGTTCACAGAACTGTTGCTTGATTGTCTTGATTGTCTTTTCCAGGAACTTTCTAGCTTCTCAACTAATGCAGGGTTGACCAAGCATCTGATGCAACCCAAGTCCAAGAGGGCAACCAGGCATCCCTTATGCTAGGGGTCCTCAAACTTTTTAAACAGGAGGCCAATTCACAGTCCCTCAGACTGTTGGGGCCCAGATCGGCCAGGTGGGTGTGGCTAAATGGTCATGTGACTAGGTGGGCGTGGCCAGGTCAGGTGGGCACGGCCAATTTAATAGTCCATTGAACAATGCACACAAATTAAACTTTACTTTGTTTTGCTCCTGGGGGTGTTTTATTTGCTTTTGTTTGCATGTTGCTCTTTTGGTTGCCTTTTCTTTTTACTAGATTATTTTTTCAGTGGTTTAGGAATCTAGTGGTCCACTTCAGGAAACTCAGTTTTGCAGCAATTCTTCTCAGCCCCAAGGAGCTTGAGAAATCTCTTGTCTGTCTCTTTCTCTTTGTCTCTCTTTCCTTCTCTCTCCCCCCCTTTCCCTTTCATTCTCTCTTTTCCCCCCTCTCTTTCTCTTTCTTTCCTTCTCTCTTTTTCTTTTTCTTTCTCTGTCTCTTTTTCTCTTTCCCTCTCACTTTCTTTCTCTCCCTCCTTCCCTCCCTCCCTCTCTCTTTCTCTTTCTGTCTCTCTGTTTCTTTCTCTCTCTCTCTCTCCCTCACTCTTTCTCTCTCTTTCTCTCTCTCTCTTTCTTTCTCTCTCCGTCTCTCTCTCCTCTCTCTCTCTCTCCCTATATATATATCTACTGGAGGCGGGGAAGGTGAAAAATGGGCCATTTTCCCTTGTTTTTTGGCCTCCTCACCCCCCCCCCCCACCAGAAGCATTCTGCAGGCTAAAACCAGGCAAAATGGTTTGTTTTTTGGCCAAAAATGGGCCAGTTTTGCCTGTTTTTTGGCCTCCTTTCACCCCGCCCCCACCTCCAGAAGCATTCTGCAGGCCAACATTTTTGAGCTTACCTTTCGGTTCCAGCCTGCAGGGCTCCCGAAGGCAAGTCCTGCGCTCTGCTGAAGGGTGGGCAGGGCGATGCGGGTGGTGCTTCGCAGGCTGGATTAATTGATTCAGCAGGCCGCATGCGGCCTGTGGACCGTAGTTTGAGGACCCATGTCTTATGCCAAGAGGAGTATACTATCATTTCTAAGTGGATGGCCACCGGAATTACAGTGTGACTTACCAAGAGGTCATCGCCCTCCCCAGTGATTCTTGGAACGGAGTGGTCAGAATTTTCACACCATCATTGGGGGATGGAGTGAGCTCAGTGATTTCCACTCCCTCCAGGACTGTTTCTCTGGTTTTTGGTGGGCCCTGAGATGGCATCTTGGGTCTGGCATGTGGTTCGGTAGTCAGCAGCTTGGTACCCTTCCTTCCTGCATTTGAAACAGCTAGTGGAGTGTCTTTGTGGGCTTTGCTCATAGGCTGTGGCTTTGGGGCCTCTTTCTTTTCTGGGGATTGCCATTCATGAGTTGGTTACAGGATTGGGCTAGATTGATCTCAATCTTTTTGGCCAGCCATGAAGGGTGCACAGGGCATCTCTGGAGATACAGGTGTTGTAGACATCATTGTTCAGCCCTAGAAGCACTTGATCAGATATCTTGCGGCCAGTCAGTTTGCTTACAGACCAGGCCTTGGAACTCTTGGGTGTAAGCAGCCACAGGTTGACGGCCCTGGTTTATGGTCTTGATCCTTGTCCTTTGCAGATAGCCAAAGAGTTTTCAAAATGCTTTCTGAGCGCTGTCATGAAACAATCGAAGTTTCACAGCTCTTGGGCATCGTTGTGGAGAATGACTATCCACTCCACCACAGTTCCCTCCAACACCATCAGTATACGACACACCTTGGCCCCCTTAGTTGGTAGGACCCAGACTTGGGCCAATTGTTTAGTTGTACTTCACCCTGAGGGCCAGTGGTCTGCAGTTTCTCCTTCTCGGTGCTGTAGCCTAAGCTGGTGGTGCTGGTTGGATGGGGTGGCCGCTGGTGGTGGTGCTGTGGCAGTGCCAGTGCCAGTGCCAGTGTCAAGGGAGCAGGCATGGCCATGGTGGCAGGTATGGCCATGGTGGCAGGCTTGGCCAAGTCATCGCCAGCTGGAACCTGCATTGGTTGGGCAGCTGGCAGTGCCATTCGAGCCAGGGCCTTGCATGCCTTGAGGTTATCAAAGGCTCCTCTCAGGTACTCTATGGCTTCCCCCACATCATGTCTTCACCATCCACTTACCTCAGAGTTCCTTCTCAATTTCTACATGCCCTTCTCCGGAGACCAAGGGCGGCTTACAATGCATTAAGCAATAGCCTTCATACTTTTGTATATTTTATACAAAGTCAGCTTATTGCCCCCACAAACTGGGTCCTCATTTTACCCACCTTAGAAAGGATGGAAGGCTGAGTCAACCTTGAGGCTGGTGAGATTCGAACTTACAGTAATTGCAGGCAGCTGGATGTTAAATGCTGCCTTGTAGGAGGCATTAGCCTCCTATGCCACTCAGGCTCCTTATGTGCCACATGGTGGCACATATGTGTGAGGGGAACCTTTACCTTTACCTTTACCTTAACCCTTAAGTATTTAGTAAATATCCTTTTTATTCAAAACATGCCACACAAACAACATTGACTTCCTCTTCCTTCTGTAAATCATGAAATCATCATCCATATGTGCAGTCTTCAATGGGGAACATAGCACTGTACATGTGAAATATTATGTATTGTAGAAGTCACATTGTATTTAGATGACAAACACAGTATAATTTTACATTGGTCATAATTACTTATGTGGCCAGTTTCCTATGCAAATTTATTGCCCGAACTAGGCATTAATGGTGAAGTAGAAATAATGTGTAATCCTACTCTAGCTTTATCTCCTTCATTTGTTGTCATTCTTTATAAGGAAACACAAACCACAGTAGTAATATATGACCAACTCTTGACATATAGGATGCCATTCCAGGTGATGGATCATACATGCAGCTAGCCTCATTTTGTGACAATGTGTGTGTGGAATCTGAGTGGCCTCACTTGGGTTCAAACAATGGGGATCCTATATGAAAGTAATTTGTGAGAAGGAGCTTTTGTGTATATTTCTATTTTCATCCTCTCCTAACTAAGAAGAACTTCAGCTATGAATAGGAGAGAATCTAGGGATAAGAATTTAACTAGAAAAACATTTCCTTTGATCTGAATAAATCTTCTCTAAAACTTCAAATGGACCAAAGTCATAAAAGCTCAAGGGTAGGATCTACTACACAATTGAACTTCATGTTTCAGTTCTCTTTCATCTATTCATCCCGCTCTCTGTCCCTTAAAGGAATAATGAATTTAGTTTTCTTTCTCATGTTTCTACTAAATAAAGTTAGGACAAAGACTTCAAGGGAGAAGCCCCCCCCCCCCACCACAATTGCAAGGTCCTTTTGGGACACACCTATAACATTATTTTATTTTTTGGATCGATCCTAGGCATTTATCCTTCTACCTTGAGCAAAGGTCTTCTGCCTTGCGCAGGGGAGACTAGAAGATCTTCAAGATCCCTTCTAGCCTATAATTATATTATTATTAATTAATTAATTAATTAATTAATTAATTAAATTTATATACCGCCCTACTCCCGAGGGACTCAGGGCGGTGAACAGCCAAAATAAAATTCATGTAATACAAATATTAAAACATTTAAAATATATTAAATATTATGGCCCAAAAAATAAATTAAAACCAATTTTAAAAGCCAATTTAAAATTTAAAACAATTTAAGAGGTTAGGCCAGGCCAGCCTGCTGGAAAAAGAACGCTTTAAGGGCACGGCAGAACACGCACAGATCTGGGATGTTCTGTATCTCCAGGGGGAGCTCATTTGAAATGGTAGATGCCCCCACAGAGAAGGCTCTCCCCCTGGGGGCCACTAGCTGACATTGTTTGGCCGACGGCACTCTGAGAAGTCTCTCTCTATGGGAGTGTACTTGTCTGTGAGAGGCTACTGGTGGCAGAAGGTGGTCTCGTAGGTACCCTGGCCCTAAGCCATGGAGTGCTCTAAAGGTGGTAACCAAGACCTTGAAGCGCACCCAGAAGACCACCGGGAGCCAGTGCAGCTCGTGCAGAAGAGGTGTCACATGGGAGCGCCACGTCACTCCCATAACCACCCAAGTGGCTGCATTCTGGACCAGCTGGAGCCTCCGGATGCTCCTCAAGGGGAGCCCCATGTAGAGAGTATTGCAGTAGTCTAGGCGGGAAGTGACAAGGGCATGAGTGACCGTGTTTAATGAGTCCCAATCCAGAAAGGGACGCAACTGGTGAATCAGGCGGATCTGATAAAAGGCCCTCCCGGCTACAGCTGTCAAGTGCTCTTCTAAAGACAGCTGTGAGTCCAGGAGGACACCCAAGTTGCGAACCCTCTCTGTGGAGGCCAACAACTCGCCCCCAATAGTCAGTGATGGCGCCAACTGACTATACCGGGATGTCAGAAATCACAGCCACTCAGTCTTGGATGGGTTGAGCCTGAGTCTGTTCCTCCCCATCCAGATCCGCATGGCCTCCAGGCACCGGGACATCACTTCAAGGGCATCATTGGGGTGATCCGGGGTGGAGATGTACAGCTGAGTGTCATCAGCGTACAGATGGTACTTCACCTCGAAACCACAGATGATCTCTCCCAGCAGCTTCACATAAATGTTGAACAAAAGGGGCGAGAGGATCGACCCTTGTGGCACCCCACATACAAGGGGCCTTGGGGTCGACCTTTGCCCCCCTGTCAACACAGACTGTGACCGGTCGAAGAGAAAGGAGGAGAACCACCGTAACACAGTGCCTCCCACTCCTAACTCTACCAACTGGTGCAGCATGAACCATGGTCGATGGTATCAAAATCCGCTGAGTGGTCTAATAGTACCAAGACAAAGGAACAGCCCCTTTCCTGAGCCCTCCAGAGATCATCAACCAACGCGACCAATGCCGGTTCCGTGCTGTACCCAGGCCTGAAGCCAGACTGGAACGGATCTAGATAAGCCGATTCCTCCAGGTACTGAGGGAGCTGTCACGCAACCACACTCTGTTTGCTGTTTGCAACCACACTCTGTTTGCTGTTTGCAACCACATTGCAAACAACCTTTGCAATAAAGCAATAAAAAATTATAAGATTTTTCGCTCAGAAATATCAGACTTATAATTTGTTGTTGTTTTATAAACAAACAAGCAGCATTAAGGGAATTATCTAGCCTGTATTCAAATCATTAAAAACCTTCTAAATTATCATTGCTTAAGCAAAACTAGGATTGCAGCAATTTTCTCATAGCACTTCATAACAAAAATGAACTATCAAAACAATAGCTTTGTATTCTAAAAGTTCTGTCCTACAATATATACCCCCAATTATATAGTCTCTCTGTAAAAAAGAGACAAATATCTAGATGGATATCAAAGGGAAGCTGTTTTGTGAATTGTTCACTGTGTGGCTGAAATAATGTTCCAAATCATGTCTATTCAGTGCCACTGAGTTCCAGGTAAACCACATTGAAGTGGCACTAGCCACCTCCTAATCTTGCATGACAGGAGTTGTCCAGTTTAGTTAGCGCTTCAGCTTTGTGTTTAGGAAGAACATCTTTCTTGGTTAACATTCCACACTGGAACATTCTGAACATTTTTTATATACCACAAATTTCCTGCTTCTTTCTTTATGTGGAAGGACATAATTTTAAGAAGTACACTACAATCAAGGATTGAGTTTTCCTTTCGTGGTAAATTTGAGCTAACTATATGGGTTGACACCCTTTTACCCTGGAGATCTAGAAGACTACAATACTTTTGTCTAGTTCTGCTTTTGGGCAGAGAGCCACTGGGTACCAGGAGGTAGGGAGGATTTTTGAAAATAACAGTAATATCCTTTGAGTGGCACAGAAAATACTGATGACTGTTCAAGAGGGGTCTGGAGACTGAAGCATATGAAGAAGGGTTGCAGGAATTGGCTATATCTAGTCTAATGAAAAGAAGGATTGGGGTGATATGAAAGCAGTCTTCCAATATTTGAGGGGCAGCCACAAAGAAAAGGGGGTTAGCATATTCTGCAAAGCTCCTGAAGGCAGGACAAGAAACAATGGATGGAAACTAATCAAGGAGAAAACTAAATTAGAAGTAGGAAAAATTTCCTGACAGAAAACAATTAATCAGTGGAAGGGCTTGCCTTCAGAATTTATGAGTGCTCCATCAGCAGAGGTTTTTAAGAAGCGATTGGACAAGCATTTTCTGAAAGAGTATAGAGTCTCCTGCTTGAGTGGGACTAGAAGATCTCCAATATCCCTTCGAACTCTGTTATTCTGTTACGATAGCAAGGTTTGATAGAGAGCTTTACATGAACAGAGCAGTGCTTAGAACTTTTGATGGTTTGAATAATAATGACTGATCTAATTGCAAATACCATTCTTTTAAGGCAAATCATTGTAGGGTCAAATTTAACAAGTTGCATATATTTGTATTTTTGACATTAAATTATTTTGAAATTATTTTATATTGGCATGTAAGATGCCTTCCCCTGCGCTTGCACGCACGACCCCCCCGCTCCCCCCCACTCCTGGCATGTGAGTGCACAGTGGGCTCTGTAGGTCTGTTTTTCTCTCTCCAGAGCCTCTCTAGGAAATTGGGTAGGGCGAAAATGGTTCCCCCCCCCGGGAGGCCCTCTGGAGGCCGGTTTGCCAACGTCTGGTGGGAAGTTGGCAAATGGGCTGTTTCTGGCCTCCGGAGGGGACCCTCCACAAGCTCCTAGAAAGGCTCTGGAGCCGGGGGAGGGGGGGAGAGAGAAAAACGGATCCTTCTCGCCCCACCCTTGAGGTCCTTTGGAGGCAGGAAACAGCGGGCCCAGAAGGCCCAAAAATCAGCTGTCGTGCGCCGGAGCTGAGCTCGCATGCCCACCAATATGGTTACCCGTGCCACCTGTGGCATGCATACCATAGATTTGCCATCACAGGTATAGGCTATTCAGATGTTCCAGTACAACAAAGGAACAAATATTTATATATATTTAAAAATAAACTTTTCAGAATGCAACGAAACTCCTCTTTATTACTGTTTGTTGTTATTTATGAAAGAAAGCTACCTGGAAGTAGCGGTAGCTTTGTTGATTTTTACATTTGAGGCTGAATGAAGACAATCAAGGCAATGTTTGGATTAAATTTATGGATAAAATCAAAACTAATACAAGTATAAAGTGTAGATAAATAGTTCAGTTAAAAAGTAACATTTGTTCTGTGACAGTTTGTGATGTAAGCTCAGGGTTATATTCAGTTTATAAGGTCTCTTTTCCTATTTTTGCTAATATTCAATTTTTATAAACATTTTAGCCTCCTTTGAATCTATACCATAAATGTTTGTTTTTGCCATAAGGCATTGTACATATGAGAACCTTGATATCGTTATACTTAACCAAATTCCTATTGTGAATATATACTGTTAATTTTGACATTGCTGCATATTTTCCAAACTTAAGCTCCCAATCAAATATTGCCAGCATAGTATCTTGCTTCTAGTATTGGATGAATAAAATGTATTCTCTCTGTGAGGATGGATCTAATTAAATTGTGATGGTTCTTCCCCCCTCCTCCTCCCAGGATTATTTGTAGTAAAAAGGGAGAAAATTGCATTAATTTTTCTAGACTCAGAAAAGACCCTTTGATAATTGATATTTGATATATGATAAGTGGCTGTTTTCTGGCTGTATTGAATACAATAAATTTGTGAAAAGATTTTCAAACATGGGTTAAAAGTATATAGCAACAGCAAAAAGCGAATATTATAGCCAATATAATGCTTTCTGCAGATGTTTAAAAAGTATAATGTAGAGTGTCTACTCTCACTTTACTATTCATCATTATGTGAAAACTGCTGGCAAAAAAAGTCTGAGGCAAATATCAAGTAATAAAGAAATAGCAAGTCTCAAAATTAATGGAGAGGAATGTAAGCTGAAATGTTATGGAAGTGATGTAGTACTAATCACTACAGAACTAGGAAAAGCAATAAAAGAGTAGATGAAAATAGTTAGTTTTGGAGAATCCTCTGAATATAAAATCAATCTTGAAAAAACAAAAATAATGACAATATATTTAATGCTAGGAGAAATCATTTTTTGGGAGAAATCAATCATTGGGAGGACGAATTTGGAGCTCAAATAACCCATTCTCTGAACTACTTTGATTTTCATTGCACAGGCAACAGTCAAGAAATATATTTAATAACTGTTAAATTATTGTAAGAGCTCAAAAGGGGCCTTGAAAGGGAAGGAATCTAGAACCAATTCAGTTATCCAATGAATGTGTTATCCAAACTATTCCCTATGTGGCAATCAGAATTTCAGAGAGAACTTCACATAAATAAAAAGAAACTGTCTGTAAGTGTATATTTACAGTATGGGAAAAGACCCAGAGTTAAATTAGAAAATTTACAGAATTCAAAAGAGCACCTCTGTTGCCCTTCCCAACTTTATATTGCATCACAAAGCAATTTGCTTGTCGTGGATATGACTGAATAATTGGCAATACTGTAAAGAGCAAGCTTATCCAATGGATTCATAAATATTTATGTTATCAAAATGTAAGGGAATAATAAACAAAATTTCATTTCTAGCTTTTCCACAAATGCTTTTCATGTTGGAGATCATTATAATTAGAAAAAAATAGTTGCATATGCAGACATGATTCATTCAGATTCTACAAATAGATTAATAGAGCAATAACTACATAGTGAAGGTTTTGTAGTATTTTGAGAAAATCTATCTGGTCGTGGAAATATAGATTCTGCTTTGTTTTAATTCTATTTGTTTCAATTCATTCATCAACATATTAGTTTGTTTTAATATGGTTTTCTTTGTGGTTGATGCTAAAGAAATAAACAGTCTTAAATATTTTTTATTGAATTCCATATTGCAAATAAAGAAAAATAAGTAGTTAGATTGTTTAGAGGAAATTTAATAAAATAAATAAATAAATAAATTGCTTAGTTTGTGTTCACAACTAAATAAACTATTAGAGTAATAATAAACCATTAACCCAGCGGTGAAATCCCCCTGGTTCTATCTGGCTCACTGAACTGGTAGTGCCAGCGGTGGGAGGTTCTGCCCACCTGCTGGGATGTCATTACGTCCTATTTTTTTTACCATCTGTGCATGTGCAGAAGGTTCTATGCATGTGCAGAAGGTTCTGTGCATGCACAGAAGAGGCACGCGTGTAGCACATGTGCACTTCCGCGCACTCCCATTCTTGAACTGGTAGCAAAGGTAAGTGGATTTCACTGCGGCATTAACCTCAATTTGAAGATTCCTTTGGCATGCAATTTCAACGTTTATAAGTTTAAATAACAAGCATCTGGAAATATAACATAACAGTATATCTATCATCTATCATTGAGCAAGTTTCATGAATAGAAGATTAATAAGTTCCTTTTTTCTTGTAAATTTATTTTTATCCAAAAAGTTTAAATATAAACTCCAAAATAGGAAAATAAATTTTACAAAAACATAAGAAAACTAGACCAAAAAAATTGTTAAAAATGTGGATTAAAAAGACAAACAAGAAAAATACAAAGATATATTGTATCCCCCCCCCTATACAACACCATTGTATAGTGTTGAATTTATTAGTTCAACACTGATAAATATATTACAATGATAACTTCCTCCCCTTGTGAATCACACCCAAAATTTATAAACTTTTATAAGCATGAAAAATGGTCATAAATCATAAAAATCCAGCAAGGGGTTATAGGATACATCAGCCTACAAGCAGTTGTTCAAATGTAGATCAGAAAGTAAGAAAAGCTTTATAAAGAATTGAATTAAAATCTGGTCATGCTTAAAAAAACAAACAGCTGAAGAGAAAAGATAACTAACAAGCATCTGGAAATCTAACATGTATCTATCATTGAGCAAGTTTCATGAACAGAACATCACCAAGTGTCTTGGAGGGGGGAGGGTAATGATTGTACTAGAACATTTTTGGAAATTTACTAGAAATTCTTTTGGATAATCGAAATTTGTTTACATTTGGGGAAATTGTTACTCACAAGTCTGTGGGCCTCCCCCGGCCTGTTGCCGGCTGAAATGAAGCTTCCGAGGGTGGATCTGCCCCTCCAATGCTCTGTTCAGCCTCCCCCCCGGCCCGTTGCAGGCCAAAATGGAGCTTCTGGATCTGCCCCGCAGAAGCACCATTTCAGCCTACAACGGGGTGGGGGAGATCCACGGAGTCCCGAACAGAGCATTGGAGGCACGAATCTGCCCCTTGGAAGCAGATTCGTCCAACATTAAGGACGAATGTTACAGAGCCTCTGCGGTTGTTTGTAAGGGCAAACAACTACCATGGTGCTACTAGATTCGTAGTTTCAGGACTTGTTCACAAACCCTTGGAAGTGCTTACCGCATGACTTTGAACCTTCACTAAGAGAACACTCGTAATATGGGTATTACCTGTAGTTGCCATACTAAGTGATAAAACAGTTTAGCTTTTTAATTTTATTCTTGTAAATTAAGATATTTTGTATGCAAAGTATCTTAATTTATTTAATTGTTGCAATGACATCAGTTCCTTACATATTTTTATTAAATTATCCCAATTCTCTGGGTTAACACAAAATTCTGAATTACTAGCTATACAAATAAATAGGTAATAAATTCCTCTAGGATGATTTTCTCAAAGTCTTTTTTTGTATTGCAGGTACTGAGAAACAGTAGATGTAATTTTGAAGAAGCACTGTCGGTAAAATGGCTTTAGCTGGCTGCCCAGATTCCTTTTTGCATCATCCTTATCGGATAGTAAGTTATAGCTTAATTAAATTCTGTATACTTCAATTGAATGTTCTGTCAGCAGGCTGCTTTGTGTAGGGCAATGTTTCTCAGTATGGGCTAGTTTAAGTTGTTTCAGCTTCAACTCCCAGAATATACAAGAAGAAATTAACATTAGCAATCTGGTTAATATAAACTTTAAAATTCCAGTGTAAAATATTGTACATATAAGGATACACATAAAGATACAGAATATACAAGAAGAATATACAAGAATATACAAGAAGAAATTAACATTAGCAATCTGGATAATATAAACTTTAAAATTGCAGTGTAAAATATTGTACACATAAAAATACATACACATGCACATACAAACAAAGGTAATCCTTGATTTACAACCACAATTTAATCTGTTAAGCAAGACATTTTATTTATTGCTTAACGCATTGTAAGCTGCCCTGAGTCTCCGGAGAAGGGCGGCATATAAATCAAATTTAAAAAAAGAAGAAGTAAATTTTGCCCCATTTTATGACCTTTCTTGTCACAGTTTTAAGTGAATCATTGCAGTTGTTTTAAATTAGTAAAAGGTCGATTAGTGAATCTGGCTTCCCCATTAACTTTGCTTGTCAGAAGGACACAAAACCTGATCACATGACCCCAGGACACATGGCAGTGTGCTAAATACATGACAGCTGCCAAGCACCCACATTTTGATCATGAGATCATGGGGATGTTGCAACAATTGTAAATGAAAAATGGTCATGTCACTTTTTTCAATGCTGTTGTAATTGAATGGTCACTAAACAAATACTTAAGTCAGGGGAGGATTAGCTGTAGATGGCTATCCATACTAAGGCAGATTCAATTACTCTTTGCCTGATGCATATCATTATATCAAACCTGATAACCTTCTATGTTATTTCAGGGTTGATATCATAAAGTAGGAATTGCATATATCATTGTTTATTGTGTCCTGTTTCCTAATGCAGTGTGAGATAAATAGAGCTTTTTGTTTTCTGTATAAAAATGGTAATATTAAAGAATATGTTTGATATTTTCTACCTGTCCTGAGTTGTAAGAACATAATGTGAGTATAATGTCTTTTTGTATCTTCCAGCCAGATGTGCTAAAGGGAGAGCATTATATTGGGTTAAGTCATTCTCTGATTTGGGAAGTTAATTTGTGTAAGATACATAACTGGTACCAGAGATACATTAAGCTGTGTAAGATACACAGCTGGTGTACCTTCTGCTATCTGCTGTAGAAACTTGAGTTGTATCACTAGCATTCAAGTGTCAGCCTGTGTCAAATAGACATTGCATAAGTGTGATTCTTTTTGCTCATAATCCAAAAATAAAAAGTGGGCGGAAATCCTAGTGAGAGAGCTTGTCGTAAAGTGCAGTGCTTGTTTGCTTGTTTATATCCACTTTGAAATCTGTATTCTAATATCAGCGGAGCTAAACTTATAGGGAAGTGTTAGCTTCAACCAGTACTGTAACATAGCCTGCCATATTGTAATGTCTACTCTCACACTTCCAACTCCCATACATAGTGAAGCATTAGAAACACAGTCTTAGGTTTGTACTTGTGATGAAGTTTGGAAGTAACTCTTTAAATATTTTTTGTTATTTTTATTTTTTCTTGTTTCTTCCTTTCCTCCTTATATTTTTATTCTGTCTTGCTTTATTCTTTTCCTTTCTGAGGTTATTTTTCAGTCTTTTATTGTTATTTTATCATGAAAATGATAAATATGTCACAAAAAATAAAAAAGGATAAGCTGTTAGAGGAGAACAGTAATTTTGAGATTAATCTGTCAAATTACTTTGCTCTATTGCAAAATTTGGAAGAGATAAAATTACAGACCAAAATGAACAAATATTCAAAAACATCCTTTATGTATAGCACCACCAGAAAAACACTTGGTACAATCAAAAATTGATGAAAGTATTGATTTAATAAAAAATGATGGACAATGAAAAATACCGGACGTTTCACTAATTAATTTGAGTATATTGAACTTTGCAAGATCATAGGAAAATGTATCCAAGAAGAAATATGTCAGTTTAATGTGAAGCTTGTATAAAAGGCAATTGAAGAAAACAGAGGGATTGATGGAAATTCAAAACGGAAACTTATAAATACAAGAAAGAAGGTTTTTCCATTAAAACATGAAGATTGCTCTGTTTGTAGAACAAGACAGGAAATGTTATAAATAATTGGAAAATTCTATTCTGAGCTATTGAAAGATCAAAATCACTCAAAAGTAACAACACCCACAAAAGAGGAAATGCCAGAGATCCTAGTGGAGGAAGTATCAAGTGCTATAAAATAAATGAAAAATGAAAACTACTGTGTTATGGTTGAAATGCTGAAAGCTGGTGGTCACAGTTTACACAAGATACTAGCAAAACTACACTCAAGATGCTTCAGAGAAGAAAAAATACTTGATGCATGGAAAAATGCTGAAGTGGTTCTTACACAAGAAAGGGGCACTAGATGATTTAAAGAACTATCATCCAGTAAGTCTTCTTTCAGTCATCTACAAAGTTTTCACAAAGATAATAGCAAGAAGAATATTAAGAACATTAAATGATGCACAGCCAAAGGAGCAGGCAGGGTTCAGAAGTGGCTACAGCACAATGGATTGCATCAAAGTTGTTCTGCAAGTCATTGAAAGGCACAACGAGTACATCATATCTCTGTGCATGCTTTTCATTGTCTGTGAAAAGGAATTGTGATTCAGTATTCCAGCAAGCAATAATTAATGCATTGTTCAACCAAGGCTTACATACACTTACTACAATCACTATATGAAAAAACAGTGGCAACAATTTGCCTTAATGATCTTAAAGAGCTGTAAAAGCAGGGGAATCATTTGGTTTAAAATAAACCTGAAAAAGAGACGGGTTACATTTAATAAATTCACCAAAGAAAGAAAAAAAAAGTATATTTGGAGAAGAACTAGACATAGTAGTCTACATATACCTTGGCCAATGGATCTCAATCGGTGATACAATAAAGGAAATTGAACTGTATGTTAAATGTAGCTGGCAGGCATTCAGCAAGTTAAGCATAATTTTCAAAAGCAACTTCCTCCTATGTCTAAAGATAAAAGTTTTTGGTCAGTGTGTGATATTTGCTCTAACGTATGCCGGTGAAAGATATTAACTTCACAATTGATACAAAAGCTATGAGTAGTGCAAAGGGCCATGGAAAGATACATGCTTGGAATTACAAGACAAAATAGAAAAACCCACGCATGGATTAGAGAACAAACGAAAATATTCAATATCATCAAGAGAGTAAAAGAATTGAAATGGAAATGGGCTGGTCACATAGGAAGAAAAACTGATGGCAGGTGGACCAAGACAGTCATAGAATAGCTCATTCCACGTTCTGTAACTGTGGTATCAACTGAGTACAACACAAGAACTCTTAAATTAACTAAATGTTTATATTGTGTATGCCATATTCTTTCCTCCAGGTGAAGGAATGCATTATCTCCTTTGTCCTTGAGCAAATAAGCAATGTCTATGCCTAGAAACATGGAATCATGCGACTTGAAGGGACCTTGGGGTCTTCTAGTCCAATCTCCAAAGCAGGACTCCTTATTCCATTCCAGACAAATGATTATCCAATCTTTTCTTGAAAAACACCAGCAATGAAGCATCCACAACTCTGGGAGACAAGCTGTTTCATTGGTTAATTGTTCTCGCTATCAATTAGTGGTAGTGGTTGGATCTCTTTCTGACTAGCTCCCACCCATTGCTTCTTGTCCTCAGGTGCTTTGGAGAATAAATCAACCTCTCTGCCCTATGATAGCTCTTCAAGTATTGGAAGAAGGCTATCATGTCCCCTTTAAACCTTTTCTTTATTAGGCTAAACATATCTAGCTTCCTTAGCCATGCATTGTATGATTTATCTCCAGTGCCCTTATCATCTTTGATGCTCTTCTCTGCATTCTTTCTAGGGCTTCAGCATCTTTGTATTGTGAGGACTAGAACTGGATGCAGTATTCCAAGTGTGGCCTTACTAGTGGGGCCACACTTGTAATACTGTGAAAATACTGTACTTTCACTTTTTGTGTTCTTGATGCTATCCCTCTAGACTGCATTGGCTTTTTTTGTGGGGGGGCAGTTGCAGTAGACAGTTAATGCTTAAGCAGTGGTCCACCAGAACACCCAGATTCCTCTCACTGGTAATACTGTTATTCTTTACCTGTGTACCTGTGTATTTGGTTTTTCCTACCTAAGTGCAGGGCCTTACTTTTCTCACTTTTCAATTGCATCTTGTTGGACAGGGCCTAAATCAGCCTATCTAATTTGATATCTGCTGGTTGGATTCTTACTCTTAAATTATTGCCTAGTGCTTCTCAATACCTTTCATGTGTTGGTTCTTTGCATTTCTATAAGAAAGGATAAAGTACAAGTGATAAACTTTGAATGATTTGGAGCCAGGTCATCTAGGATTATATTTGTACTTGGTTGTTCTTCAGACATACTCACAACCCCATAGTTCTCACTTTGGTATGTGTCATTTCATTGTAACTACTCTTGTAATAAATTTATGGGATAGATTATTCTGAGACAGAGAATGGCCCTGTGAATGTACCTCTTTGAACTGTTTCTTCATGGGCATTGAAAGCAGATCTCTGTATAACATGTATGCTATTATACCACAAACATTGCACTATCCTAACCCTCACTCATATTTTGGAAGCTAGCAAAGTTGCAATTTCCAGTACTTGACCTAATTATCCCATTTCTATTACTTCAGTAATCAAAGGCTTCTTTCATTAGTTCTGATTTGTGCATATCTTTCTGTAGCTAAATTCTGTTTTTAATCTCAGCATATAATGTAGATGTCAAAAGATTGGTCCAATTTCTGCTTAATTCTTTTGTTTCATTGCCTAAATTTAAGGCCTATCCCATTTCCCAACTGTATGAAATTTTTATTTTTTTATATTGAAGAATTGTGTCTTTCCCAGAAAGCTTTAATTTCTTTGTCATTCTGTTTTACAATTCTGTTTTTACAATGTTAGATAGAATTTAACTTAGTTGGAGCAAAGAATTTAAAATGTTGATGTTGAAAGAAATAATAATATTTTAATGTCTTTAACATTCAAATGCATCCCTTGGAAACTATCCCTAATCTTGTAGTGCTAAAAGTGCCTCATACTACAGATGTTTCCAGGAAACTATTCTAAACTTCTGTCTTTCTCTGGTTTAAAAAAAAATACAACAGTGAGAATTGGCAGTGTTTACCTTATGTTCCTGGAAGTTCAGATTGTAGTTCCAAAATTTCTCAGAAAAATAGGATGACTAACTGCGTGCACTTCTATTCTTATGCAATCAGGAGTCACAGCAGTAATCAAGCACAGTCACTTGAACACTTTATTCTACTTCTCCCTGCTGCTTGTCACCTCCTTGCCATCTTCTCCAATTAGTGTTTTGTAATGGCCATTAGTACTTTACCACTTTAGGGATAATGCTATTTGCATTTCTGATCTTCTTTCCAGTATGTGTGCTGCACTGACTAATTACAATAATGCACTGTATACAACATTGCCTTTAAACATAGTTTGGGAACCCCAGCTAGTGTACAATGAGGCTGTCAGAGCTTGGTCATGTGATATCTATATTGGTTTCTACTTATTTCTGAATCCAATTTTTAAAAACATCTTAATTTTAAATAGTTTTGGGAAAAGTGTTTTCACCCATATCAGCCTGCCTATTACCAGATAGTAATGCCCACTGATAAGCAATTAAGCTAACTAACATAAAACAGAGTGCTTTATCAATAATGGCTGATAGCTGTGGAAAGCTAAACACTTCTTCAATTCTGACTCTCGTTTACTTTCAGGGAAGGTCTTAATACTTCTTAACTTTCTTTTCCATAAGCAATGTCTGCTAAGTTGGATTAGTATCAGCACTTATTTATACACTATATGTAATATAATGGTGTTGTGTTTTCTATTCATTGAAAGCAACCAGGGATTAACTTCATATTTATCATTAGATCGCTTTTAAATAATATTTTAAAATACTTATATAATGAAATGGACAATTCCATTGGGCACATATATAGAAAACGGTATCACAGGGCTCATTTTTTTGGAGTATTGCTTTTGAATTTGCTTATAAATGATCTGGTTTCAGTAGTGAGGAAAGTTTGCTGCTGATATTGGATTTTATTATCCCAATGACAATAAAGTAAACTGGGACTGGAAGGAGCTCTAGAACAATTTCTTCAAACGAGGTGAGCAGGTCTTAATAATGTCAGTTATGCACCTTCAACGAAATATTCAAATATTCAATATTCTCTTAGATATGAATAGAGTTGCGCATAGAAGAATAGTGTGATTAGAATTATTCTGCTTTTTTCACAATATAAAAACTTTCAATTTCTCATTGAAACTAAACTGGAAACATTTAGGATAAAAGGAAATATTCACTACCATCACATGTGGTAGCTATTGATTTAATTTTTTTAAAAAAATTAAGCTGCTGATATTCTACAGAGGAATCATTGAGTCTGTCATCTGCACCTCTGTAATTGTCTGGTTTGGTTCTGCAACCCCAAAAGACAGACACAGACTTCAGAGGATAATTAGAACTGCAGAAAAAACAATTGCTACCAACCTGCCTTCCATTGAGGACCTGTATACTGCATGAGTCAAAAAATGAATATTGCTATTATTGTAGATAGTGTACTATCTACAGTACTATTTGTGTACTATTTGTGCTGTACTATTTATGGTAATAAATAATACAATGGAGTACAAGTGTAGTTCCATCAGCCAGGTTGGTTTTGAATATGATTTATTCTGAGTCATTTTCATTCAAGATTTTCTGGAATTGTTTATATTAAGTTTCTTTGAACTGTGAGAGAAGATAAATTCAAATATGTATATATGCCATGTATATTTATGACAGAGCAGATTAAATGCATCAGATAATACAATTATCTTGTGATTTAGACCAACAGAAAATGTTTTAGAAAATGTAAGCATCTTTAAAACTTATATTGTAGAGGGAAAATTTATATTTGTTACACTTTTTAACAACTAGAGTTAATTTGAGAGCATATTAAGATAAAATATTTACCTTATTTTTCTCTTTCAAAATGTTTATTGTTTTTATTCTTTTATAATTTCTTCAATACAAATTATATATAGTAGTTATGAATATTTATAGGTTTTACATGTGAAGTCAAATATAATACTTGCGCAATTAATTAGGTTGAAGGGAAGTAAAGTCTATTGCATATTGCTTGGAATTTAGTTGCCAGGTCTCAGAAGATAGCTTTGCTCTACTGAAAATGAGTAATAGGGAACTGAATTGTAGTTACCTTATCAAGGATTAAACTTGTGATCTTGTGTCAAATTAAATCTCCCCCTCCTCAAAATAGAGGAATCTTACCCTGTTTACCTGAAAATAAGACATCCCCTGATAATAAGCCCAATCAGGCTTTTGAGTTCATGTGGTAAAATACCCCCCCGAAAATAAGCCCTCCCTGAGAATATTTAAACGCATGTGCAGCCGGTCCCCACCATTTCCTCTGGTTAGGGTTAGGGAGACAGAGCTGGAAATCAGGTAAGATGGCAAGAGGAATCCCATCTTGCTCCATGCGCCCCAAAATAATAAGACCTCCCTGAAAATAAGGCCAAGCACTTATTTTGGGATTCAAAAAAATATAACCCAAGGTCTTATTTTCAGGGAAACACGGTATATAAGGTAAACATTCACTTTCTATTTTTGAATACTGTGGTAGCTGAATGACAATGATCAGTAATATTTTTCTTCTTTTTTGATGTTTATTTCTAGGACTCTGTTGATCAGACTTCGGCACATACAGGTCGAGATCTAGTGGAACCTGGATACCAAAAACAATCAAGTCACATTTCATTAAATAACCAAGGAGGTAAGGGAAACAAGATATAGGCATATTTATTAGGCATATAAGGGGGGGGAAACCCCACAGCATTATAACATTTTCCAGTGGCAAAGTATTGAGGAAAGTGGTAAACTAGAAGGGTTCAAAATATTTTGCAGTTGAAATGTCCTATTCTTCATTCTGTATCCTTCTGGGGCTGACTTTGGGTTTATCTTTTTCTTAAACTATATGTTAAAAGGAAATTAATATGCACAAAGAGATGTTAGGATTTTTAAAACTCCCACAGTGCTCTATGGTTCAAATAAATGAGATAAAATGAAATGGAATTGAAGTAATTTCATGAAATACAACAGAATAGATTGTCACATAGTGATAGCTGACTATTCCAATGGCACAATGAGATAATTATAGTATTTTTGTTCTCCTTATTGAAATTTTGATTACCTTTAGCAGAGAATAATTCTCTTCCCAATATGTCAAATCAATTATTAAGTTCTCTAATAATTTCGATTCCTCTTCCACAATCCATTTAGAAAGCTTCAGTATTTGAAGCCTCCTTGGATCACTGATTATTATTATCGTCACAGCAGTCATCATTTCCTTCCTTTGGCTGATGTTTTTGGATTCCAACTGGGAATAGCCATTTGTTGTAAAGCAATAAGCTAATAGCAGAATAGCATCAAAAGGAAAGGCAGGTCTCATGATTTTCCCAAGTTAATGGTCTACACCATTTGTCCCAGTTTGTCACGGATAGATTACCAAGCAGGAAAAGAAAGAATTAAGAAAACTTCTGAATTGCTTTTACATGGTTAAAGTTTCTCCTCAACCTTTGGTATAGGCTAGTAGAGATGTAACTAGATTTCAAAGTTTTAGAATCTATTCTATAAATCAATTCATGTGAGCATTAAAGTGATGGTTGAGATGCTGTTCCTTAGGTATAGGAGCTAGTTGGCTGTCTGTCATTCTTTTAGCCCTAGAATGGAAAACCAACAAATCTCTCTCTCTCTCTCTCCCCCTCTCCCCCCCCCCCCCTCCCTTTCCCCCCTTCTATTTTTTTTTTTCCCTCCCTTCCCCTTCTTTGTTTTTTCATACCATGATTCTTTTTTTATTAGTGAGTT
>WNWU01013318.1:905017-966397 GCA_012654045.1 Ptyas mucosa | reverse complement strand
ATCTGCACTCTTTCTAGAGTCTCAGTATCTTTCTTTTATTTGTTCCCTCCCTCCCTCTTCATGTGTTTTTTGAAATGTATTATTATTTTTAAATGTAATTTAACTAAAGGTTTTAAAATAGAAATTAAAAACCAATAGTAGCTTTTGATCACCTGAAATATTAGTACCTCTATATACTGCACACTTGTAATACTGCATCCTGATACAAGAAAGATACTGAGACTCTAGAAAGAGTGCAGATGAGCAACAAAGATGATTAGAGAGCTGAAGGCTAAAACATGTAAAGTGTGGTTGCTGGAATTGGGTATATCTAGTCTAACAAAGAGAAGATCTATGGGTGACATGATAACAGTCTTCCAATATGAAGGGCTATCACAAAGAAGAGGAAGACAATATATTCTCTAAAGCATCTGAGCACAAGGCAAAATGTAACAGATGGAGATTTATTTATTTTTTATTTATTTATTTATATCCCACTTTATTTATCTGCTTACCCACCCACCCACCTACCTACCTGCCTACCAATAACTCAAGGCTGTGAACATACCCAACTCACCTTCTTCCTCCTATTTCCCCCACAACCACAATTCTGTGAAGTAAATTGGATTGAGAGAGAATGACTTAAAGTCACTCAAATGCTTTCATTTGAACTCACTTTCTAGTCCAGTGCCTTAACCACTAGACCAAACTGACTTTTATCAAAGAGAGAGCAAATCCAGAACTAAGAAGAAATTTTCTAACAGTGAGTACAATTAATTAGTTGCCTCCAGAAGTTGTGAATGAACCTTTACTGAATGTTTTTAAGAAGAGATTGAACAGCCATTTGTAAAGAATAATATATCCTTGACCCTTGAGAGAGGTGGACTGTAAGAACTTTCCAATTCTGTTATCCTTATCATTTTCTTTACAGTGGTTGTATTTATAACTTTACTTCTTGCTCTATGGTTACCAAATATCTTTCTTGTTTTTATAATCCAGTCTATCCAATGATCAAAACCATCAATCAAAAGTTCATTCTTTTTTCTATTTCATGCAAAAAGCTTATAAAAATGTAGGTATCATATCTTCTTTATTCAAAGAAATCAATTTAACTATCTCAGCATGTTGCCTCATTTTCACCAATTATTCCTCCATTGCAGACAGTGCCATCTTTCTGCATACAGTAAACCTGCTGTAGTTAACATATACAAAAACAAAATTCCATGATGTTTCCCCCCAACTGCTGTGTTCTCTTGGTTTGCTTACGGATGTTTCATTACCCAACTAAATAACTTCACCAATAATAGTGAATATAGAATTCCCTGGTTAAATGCAGTGACTTGTCCTATCAGTGTTGGTGGGGGTGAAATTTTCTCCTTGGTAGTTCCTTGATCAGGGTATTGTTTTCTCTTTTATTGTTTTTTCTGGTATTAATCCTTGCTTAACTGATTGTGGGTTGCAGGAGAGAATGTGTTGTGGTCTTCCTGTTTTCTTAGCTTTTTTTGTTGTCTCTTTTGAATGATGTATAAATATGGTTTATCTGTATGTGTCTATAATGGCTGATTTGTCCAAGTGCCAAACCTCCAAGAATTCCGTAGTGGTTTTGGAAAAGAATATCCTAATGAAAAAACTACCAAAGAGAAACCCATACCCATACCAACTCTAGGAGGGCCAATAAGGGCCTCCCTTATTGATGATGTTACCTAGTCAGATAATGAAATGTTTGAAAGCAATCAAGATTAGAGAGCATCAAGCACCCTAGTTCAACCTTGAGCTATGTATATTGTCTTTTATTGTTTTTTCCAACTGTTTGTCCCTCAAACACAAAAAAAAATCCTCTGTATTCAACAGTATATTAATCTTTTAAATTCATCAGAATCGATGCATGAATTTGCCCCCAAAATTTTCTAGGAAAGTAGAAACCAAACCATTATAAAATTTCCCGTCTTGTTCACATTTCCAATACAAATTTGAAGTGCCTTTCTATATTCTAGATAATTTTTCTGGTAATATATACCAAGAGTACATCAGTTTATAAAAATTATCCTTAAACTAATATAAATTTCAGTCCTTTCAAGCAGATAACTTCCCATTCTTCCATCTATATATTATTAACAATATTTAACTCACTTCATCATGTATTATTTCATTTATTCCTCTTCTGTTTCAAATTTCAATAAAAGTTTATATATTTTGGCAATTACATGTTCATCATTTGTGCACAATTTCAGACCCAGGCTTAAAATGTTTAAAACCATAAATTATTTTATTTACTTTAAATCTTTCTAATAATTATAAATAAGAAAACCATTGGAAATTATATTCTTCTGCCACTAGTTCTTCTCTTGATTTTATTTTACATTCCCCTTGACAAAATCCTAGTATTTAACCATATGTTACCTGTTTGTGTTTGCCTATTATGCCTCATCTGTAAACCGCTTCTTGTGCAAAAACACAAAAGTGTTTTCAGGCACAACTGGGTTGGTTTCTATTCCATATTCTCAACTGGACAGATCTAACATAATGATTTTTAAAATCCAGATTAATCTTGTTATTTGCCATACCACAAATACTCATGCCACCCAAACCTTAGGATTTATTCTAACTCCAAATGCATCTGTTTCTCAGGATCCCGTTTTCATCCAAAAGAAACAGAAAGCTGCAAAATAGAATTTCAAGTCAGATAAACCCAATCCTCCTTTCTTTTTTGGGGGGATCTTGTAGCACCTTATATTTAATTTTTGATTTTTTTCTCCCTTCACACAAACTTCGATAAATGCTTCTACTATTGTTTCAATGATGCATGAGTCGTCAAAACAGGTAAACAAAAAATTGATTCTTAAAACTTTAAATTTTATCACAGCAATTCTCCTCACAATGACAATTGTAATTTCTCCCATCTTAAAATATCTTTTTTTAATTTCATTGCTTACCTTAACATAATTATTATGCAATAACATACCATACATATCTCTCAGTGATACCCAAGTATTATGCCTTCTTCTCATTCTTCAAACCTATTTCAATCATTAGTTCTGTTTGATCTATTTTCACTTTTGGTGAACATCTTGTTTATTAATCAATAACTGCAAATGGAACAATTTTTTTAAATTTTCCCATTAATATTCTAATTCCTTTAAAGGATCTTCCAGAATCAACACCAAGTCACTCAAAAGCCTTTAACTTCTAATTTTTAAAAAATCTTTACTCCCAAATCTTGTCTTATGACTCTAATTCAGTATTTTCAAAACCAAAATAAACGAGAGTGTACAGTGGGCATACCTTCATTTTTGTATCTCACAGTTTTAAAGATCTCTCTTAACAGTTATGCTTTTTGTAAACATTAGATTGATCTAATTCATTTTATGAAGTCCCCGCCCCCAAATTTTGTATTTTTCAGAACCTGAAATAAGAAAACCAAATGTCAAAGGAATTCTTTGTATCTATTAATAACTCATTTCCTTTAAGAAAATATATATATTTACTGTATATTGCCCAGAGTCCCTCTGTGAGGGAGATGGGCAGTTTAAAATGTGATAAATAAATAAATAAAATAAAGATTTAGAAATTGGTCTTAAGCATATCCCTGAAACAGAAAGGCCCTACCAATGTGTAGGGAGTGCTCCAATAACTTTTGCATATCTTAGGAGCATTCTTTTCTAACACTTACGGTCACTCAGTTGTTTATGTGCACTAAATCATCTAACCAATAGACAGCATATGAACCTTATATGAAAACATAATAAGGATCATATACTGTATGTTTAGTTTTTTTATGTTGTTAATTTTTTTCTTTCTTTTTGTTAAAGACATTGACAATCAGTAAGTATTAGCTGCTTGTGCCTACATAGAAAGGAAAATGGAATACAAAGTATAAAACAATATCAGGGAGATGGGCATATGAATTTAATAAATAAATTAAAATACACCAGTATTTTGCAGAACATTTTACTTCAGTTTTTTTTAAAGTGTGTATTTTATTTTTGTACTTGGTTCTTTTTCCTCATTTATTTTCGCCAGTGTTTTAAAAACAATAAAACAATAGATTAAAAACAATATCTATATACCCACATATATGTACGCTTATTATAAGTTTTACAAATAATAAAAAATTACAGTACTTTTTTATTGTAAAATTCCACATACAACATGATTTAATTATATATCAAATATATAATTATGTATTTGTATATTTATAATACACAAATATTTAAATATTGATTTAATTGCATTTGACTTAGCCACAATTATATTTACAATCCTTTGGCATGCAAACCTCAATATACAGTATAGTACTTTGTGAATGATTCATGTGCTGATTTCAACATTAATTCTAGTTAAACAGCCTCAGAATCGCTAAACAGAATTCTCAAAAACTGGCCATCAAACAAAGGCCACTGAACTAAGATTCATTGATAAAAACAAGCTTTCAAGAGTTATTTTAAAATTATTTTCTACCTGCAAACAGTGATTCTTAATGCAGAAAAGAGAAGCAGACTAACCTGAAGTGAGCCTGGTATATGTAAGATCGGGGGTGGGGGGGGGAGAAAAGAGTTAATAATCAATCAACAATGAAAGCCTTGCCTGTCATCAAGAAGACTGTTCTTTTTTTGAGCTACACTGTCAACATAACTGGCCCATGTGATGTTGTATGCTCTTCTCCGCATATGCACACCTCCTCTTACTTCTTCCTTCCCCATTTCACTAGCTTGAAGTTGACAAGCCTTGAAGGAAGATGTTGAGATGTATATTTCAATGCCTGTATGTAGTATTAAGTTTTAATAGTGTCTGTTTTTAACAACTGGTTTGCAACATTGCTGAAAATTTAACAATTGCTTCTTGTGAATAAAAGGAGCTACTCCAGGACATCAGTTCTTTCTGATGTTCTCTACCCAAATACTCTCCACATGTAAGACTTTGCTCTGAACAGATTTAGATGACACATCATGTGTTTTAATGGCACATCTAAGGACAGAATCTTTTATCATGGATTTTTGTACGGTATGGCATGGTTCACCAGTCTACATTTGAACTGAAGAACCTAGAAACCCTTTTTGTATAGTTTGTAGGAAATTTAGATGACTGACAATCAGTTGACGGTACTTGAATTTCTGCTAATGGTTACGTTGGGTACATGTGAGTTAGCCATGAATTAATAATACAGATAAAATATAGGTAAAACATTCTAAAGATCACTTTTATAAATTTGTCAAAAATTCTTAGGTTTATTTTTTCACTTACAGTATGTAATTTTAGTTATCTTGCACAACGTAGCTTTGGTTAGTAAATTTTACTATATTGTACAAAGTTTCAGTAATTTAGTTTCTCTTAACTTTTGGTAAATGCAAGGTAGCTTTAAGTAATTTTCAGTATGTTACCCCCAAATTAATGTATAGTATTTACTGAACATTAGTTTCAACATTACCTTAGCTAATTATGAAAAGTTAACTTAAAAGTGCTTGGTTTTTAATTATACATAATATGGGGAGGGGTGTAGTATTTTTGTTTGAAAGGAACCGGTGCCATCTGGTGGTTTTATGTTACGATCTAGCCAAATAGTGTCATGGTAAAGATTAATGATTACAACATACATTTTAGTGTTGGAAGAAATATACAGAATTGCAACTTTATATATAAATAACTTGCAAATTACAAATGGTGAGGTCAGTGGGAAGGGAAAGTGCAAATATTTACTTTACACAAAGAAGAGGGGGAACAACCTATTTTCCAAAGCACCAGACAAGCATAAGGCAAGAAACTGTAGGCCAGAATCGATTCCTGTCTTCAGAGTCTGGTGTTTGTATCTAGTTGCTACTGAGTATCTGTTCTGGGTTTGAGGACTTATCTATCCCCCTGATCTTTCCAGGGTGGGCTTTAAATTATTGTAATTGGCAACAGAAAGCCTATGTAGACACATCAAGGTTGGAGTGGGGAGTTTTCTAGACAATGGACAAAGGCAATTGAAACAACTAACAATGGTACAGGGTTCCAATATCCTGTAGGTCAGCTATATATTAAAACTGTTGGCTTTCAGTTTGAATACAGTTGAATCCACAGTGTCCTTTGGCCAGCAGGAGTACTAAAAAAAAATCCACTGTGGATGCTCTGATTGGAAAAAAGTGTTAATGGTTAACTTTTGCCATTCTCTTTTCATCACAATATTCTATTATGAGCTGAGGGAATTCAGACAAAGAAATCTGTTTGAGAAGAGCATTGAATTAAAGAAGTAAATAAATCAATTAAGAGTTAATACTGAGAAAGCCGAAAGAACCTAAACATCAGTAGTGAGAAGTGACTGTCCCTGAAAAGGAAACAGACGTAGAGATCTGATTACAGAGCGTATCAGACATGACTGAAATAGCAACTCTAACTTGGGATTTTTGTGGTTTTGAAGGGAGTTCCTTTGTTTAAAAGCAATATTGACATTACTTATAAATTATGATGTAGATTTTAGAATACTTTGGGATCTGCCACAATATACTTGTGAAGTTTGAACTGACAAAATGTCTATGTCAACTATGAGTGTTATTTAGTTCTTTTTTTTTTTACTGGAGTCTGTCCTGTAGCAGATTATTTTTAGATAGGTATCTAGTTCTGTTGATTTGATTTTTCACTTGTTGATGGGCATTGTAGATGGAGAAATACTTCATATAAAATTTTTAAAATTGCTTATTATTGGCCTGATATCTGTTTATACATATAACATATGTATGTCTTATATGACATAATAATGTCTTATATACTTACGATATAAGAAAACAGATTTTAATTTTAGCTTTTAAAGTTTTTTTTAATTGTGAGATAGTGGTGGTAACCAGAAAGAAATGGAGAAACCAGATGGAGAAGATAATACCACATGTTCTTTTTTCCAAAACACAATGCATTGAAGCAGCAGCAATATTCCATTATGTGTCTGCTGTTGCTATTATTTTAGAATGAAAATAATATTATAAAAAGTGCTAATACTGTTAAAATTGTAAATTATACATGAAAAACAACCACTGGTATTTTGCTCATTCTCTGTACATGCTCTTATGATTTGTCATCTTAAACCTGTGTCTCTACCCATCTTATTAGATGTGGCAGGAGAGAAATCTTCAGTTTTAAATTGAAAAATGCCATTTTGTAGGAGCCAGATAGTATACTTTTATGGTAGCAGTAGCAAGATCAGATTGATCCCGACTAGGCTGGCTTTCTGGAAAGCGCTGAAGACGTAGTAGTTTGGCTGGGCATGGGGGTGAGTGATTAGGCATTATTTTGTGGTCTTTTTATTTTTGGCTACTGTCATTTTGGATTGTATGTTATAAGTTTGTTACAAGTGTTATACATATGATAGTTTTTATTTTTATACTTTATACAACAAGAAGCCAACATGGGGTTGTCAAAAACAGATCATGCCAGACAAATCTTATTACAGTCTTTGAAAATGTGACAAAATTAATGGAGCAACGGAATGCTGTGGACATAATTTACTTGGACTTCAGTAAAGTATTTGATAAAGTAGACCATAGCCTATTACTTGATAAGATAGAAAAATATGGGTTAGAAGCATCATCACCAGATGGATTCATAACTGGCTGACCAGCCAAATTCAGCGTGTGCTCATTAATGGAACTGAATATCAAGGGAAGTATGCAGTGGCTCTGGCTCTGTTTAGGCCCAGTACACGTCAATCAGGGTTGAAATTCAGCAGGTTCTGAAGAACCAGTAGTGGATATTTTGAGTAGTTCGGAGAACAGGCAAATACCAACTCTGGCTGGCCTCAGAGCAGGGAGGGAATGGAGATTTTGCAGTATCTTTCCCCTGGAGTGGGATGGGAATGGAGATTCTGCAGTATCCTTCCCTTGCCATGCCCACCAAGCCACACCACACCACACCATACCCACCAAGCCACTCCCACAGAACCAGTAGTAAAATAATTTGAATTTCACCACTGATTTTAATATATTCATAAATAAGATAGATGAATGTATAGAAAGGGAATTCATCAAATTGCAGATGACACCAAGTTGGAAGGAATAGCCAACACTCCAGAAGACAGGCTCAAGATGCAGACGGATCACAACAGACTTGAGCACTGGGTCTTATCTAACAAAAGAACTCCAGTGGTAAGAAAAATAAGATTTTACATTTAGACAAAAAAAACCAAATGCATGGTTATAGAATAGGTGACTCAATAGTAGTAACTGTGAGAGGGATCTTGGAATCCTAGTGGACAATCATTTAAATATGAACCATCAGTGTGCTGCAGCTGTCAAAAAAGCCAATACAGTCCTAAACTGCATTAACAGAGGGATAGAATCAAGATCACTTGAATGTTAGTACTGTTCCTTGGTAAGAGCATACTTGGAATACTGCCTCCAGTCTTGGTTGCCATAATGTAAAACAGATTTTGAGACGCTAGAAAGACTGCAAGGAAGAGCAATAAAGATGATTAGGGAACTGGAGGCTAAAACATGATGAATGATTGCAGGAATTAGATATATATGTCACTGCGTTCTTGTATTTCCCAGCTGAGCTCTCATTTTTGGACTAATAGACTTACTGTAGTTTTGCCAAGTTTCTTATCAGTATTAACTGCGCAAGTGCACATTCCTTTCTAGCCTTCCTTCATCTTTTCTTTGTTCTCCTTGCCAAGAGGTCCAGAAGGAATGCTGCCAAGATAAAGCTCATTAATTAGTTAGCAAGAATTATTTTTATTTTACTTTTACAATAAAATGAATTTTCTTAGAAAATACTTCTTCGGGTTTGTTTTCTCAGAGTATACTTGCGAGGAGAGCCACGGCCCAAAACCTCTAACCAAGGTGTGATTGTCCCAGAGCCAGGATGGGATCAATCAACGCCCTGACAATATAGACATTAGATATATAGTTGAAGGGGGGGGAGAGGACTTGGAGTGACATGATAACAGTCTTTCAGTATCCAAGGGGCTTCAACAAAGAATAGAGAATCAACCTATTTTCAAAAACACTGGCAGAACAAAAAGCAATGAATGGAAACTAATGAAGAGAAAACCAACCTAGAACTAAGGAGAAATTTCCTGACAGTTAGAACAATTAATCAGTAGGATGACTTGCTTCCAGAAGTAGTGGCTGATCAATCACTGGAAGCTTTTAAAAAGAGACTGATTAATTACTTGTCTGAAATGGTATAGGGTTTCCTGCTTGAGCAGGGAGTTGGACTAGGACGGGTGTCAGCAACCCATGGCTCCAGAGCTGCATGCGGATCTTTCGTTTCCCTGCTGTGGCTCCCTGTTGGCTGAACGCACCGACAGGCTGCCCCTGCCCTTCCCTCCCAGTCACTCCTCACCTGAGAAGGTAAGGGTGACAGTGGCGGATGGAGACTCACTCCATATTTCAGAGCGGGAGTGAAGCGCCCCTGTAACTGCCTCTTCTTCCAGCCCTTGTTGGTGCTGCAAAAACCTCTGTTACTCAGGGAGACGTGCAACTTGCTTTCTGCCCCGAGATACTTGCCCAGCCTGGCTGCGGCTGCTGCTGCTGCTCTCACCATCTCCATGGCCTGCTTGCTGCTCTTGCAGTGCTTTGAATTAAGCGTGCTTCACGCTTGAATTAAGCGTGCTTCACAATAGGGGAGATGGTGTCCCCTCCTCCTCCTGGAGCCCATTATGATGTGGAGCATCACAGCGTTTCTCTCACGCTCTGGAATATGGAGCAAGTCTCCATCCGCCACCATGGCCTTTAGCTACTCAGGCGAGTGTCTGGGAGGTGAGGGAGCGGGGCAGGGGTTCGGCCAATAGGAAGCCACAGCAGCAAAGAGATTCATTTATCTGGGAACCTGAAATTACTCTTGATTTAAATCCTATGGAGAAAGAGAGACAGGGAGAGAGAGGTATGAGAGGGAGAGAGATGAGAAAGAGAGAGAGAGAGAGAGAGACATACAGAGAGAGATACTTGTTTTCCAGAGAAAATAAAATACAGAGAGCCACAAAACCTGGGTAGGCATGGCTGGAGGTGTGTGTTATGTGACTGGGTAGGAGTGAGTGATGTTGAGTTGGCCATGCTCACCCTGGTTTTGTGGCTCCCGGTATTTTCTGTTCTGTGGGAAACTGGTTCAAATGGCTCTTTGAGTGTTTAAGGTTGCAGATCTCCAAGGTCCCTTTCAATTCAGTTATTCTATTATTCATCATACTGTGTTCACCAACCCAAGTTTTAGGAAGTTGAGAAGCTGTATAAATATAAACAAATGAATATTTCTATATCTCTGTACAACAGTCCTCATCTGCATAATCCAGAAAACCTGGGGAAATTAATGCCAAATGGTAGATAATTGTTATATTAGAACTGTCCAAATACGTGTAGCTCTTTATATAAAATGAATGTATATTTTGCTTCTGATCTTCAGTGTTCATCTCTTTCTATCCTTTTAGATGATGATGTGGATTTGGAAGCTTTAGTTAACAATATGAACTCCTCATTTGAAAGCCTATGTTCCACCTTCTGTATGCATTCAGAAAGTACACCACTCCTTCAGAATGGCAGCCAACTGTTAGCTTCAGGAACTAGTTCACTGCATCCAGTGTCTCCACGACAGAAAATACAGAGGTCTCAACCAGTTCGCATCATGGCCGTCAGGTATATAACCTGTGCAATAACGATCCAATTTTATTGTAACAATAAAATTTGGGGTCTGATTTACAGCAAGAACTTGGCAGGATGCATTATCTCTCTGCTTGAGTGGCACTTCTGTAAAGGTAGTATCTCAGTGGTTCTATTTGAATTCTTTAGGGTGCTAGGGTTCATCATATATATAATATATAAACACACTTATTTAAACAGCAGTTCCTTGAGCTTATTGGTTACAGTATGCATTTTCCCCTGAAAACTTGTTTTTTTTAATGTTAAGTTTTTTAAAACTGTGATGCATTGACAACTTTAAAGGCACTCATTTTTGTTTTCGTATGAGTCAGTATTCTGAATGTGCTTCCTCTTAACACTGTACTTATTTAAAATAAAGTACAACATTCTTTTACACTGACAAATAAGTTTTGGAAGTTCTGGAAGGAGGAAAGAAAGAGGACTGGGAATCTACTGAGCAGCTCATGCATCTCCCTCCCTGAGTCTCTGTACTGAGAGTTGAATGTCTCAAGCAAAGGCTGGAGAAGGTTATCTGCTCAAAGTGAAAGTTGAAGGCAAAGCTAGGTCAACAAGCAGTTTCCTGCTTGCTTGTTTAATTAATTTATAGATCATCTCAGTTGCCAGAACAACTCTAGGCTCTTTTCTTATATAACAGCTATTTTCTCAAAATAACTATTTGCCTCAGCATTCTGTTTAGAAATGATTAAATATAATTGGTAGGAAGTAAATCTCATGGAACTCAGGCGGCCTTGTTTCTGAATAAATGTTAATATTGCAGCACTTCAGATGTTCAGAATTTTTAAAAATTAATATCCATTGTATCAGATTAGAAATAGGTTTGGATCTAAGTAAATTAAATTCAAGGACAAAATATTGGTAATTTAACAATAAAAGAATTGTATAATTCCAAAACACCTTAGTTATGAGCAAAGTTAAAGTATAATATGAAGGGGAAAGATAGTTATTCTGATGCTGATGAAGAACTTTTTAAAGCACAAATTTAAATAACTTTATTCTGTGAGAGGCTAAACCAGTATTTGTAAAGTTCTAGAAGTGCTATTTTTTTTCTATATCGATAAATGCTTAGAAACATGAAAAAAAATTGTATATTCATAGCTTATTGAATTAGCTGTCATTATGATGCTGCTAAACAGAATTAGCAAGATATTAGAAAATATGGTGGTCCTAATTAGATATTTAAAAATAAGAATTAAGATACGTGATTGTCTGTTGTTTCTAGGTCACAAATAATTTTTTTTTTGCTTTGGTAAACTTTACCATTTTTTTGAATAATTTTTTATTTTATTAAAAAGTTAAGATAAAATACAGTACAAAAAAGATAATTTTTACAAGAACAAAAGAAAATTAGACAAAACATTAAAATGAAAAGAAATGTGTATTAAAAAGGACAAAACACAGAAACACATATACATATATTCCCTTGTTGAATACTGATAAATATATTGCAACAATCTTAGTCTCCCCACCTGCGGTTGAGAAGTAGGCTCCAAATAAATATAAACTTCTACATCTATCTTCAACCAATTTGACCTGTCTACTATGCATAAAAGCAAAGTAGTTAACAGATGAATCAACAGCAGTTAAACTTCACAGCCCTCTGTTAACAATCTATTATTGCATTTAACTCACAGAAAGTCTACTACAGCTTCTTATCTATCACAAATGGTCACAATCATTATCTCTGATCTGTCCAGGATCAAATATCCTCATTAGATTGTTAATAATAAAACTTTTCCTTAAAATTTTGGTTGAAAACTTCCCCAGAATAATAAACCTTTGTGGTCAATCCATCTTCCCCCCAAAAAATCCAGTCCAAATTGTTTTCGAAATAGATATAGTAAGCCCATTGCCCAATTTGCCATCAATCTTCTTAAGAAAATATATTTCATTCTTCATCAATTCTGTTAATCTGTAGACTCCATTTTCCTTTCAGCCTTGTCCAACAAACCAGCAGTTTCTAAACCCAAGTTCCTGCTCCTTTAAATCTGGCAACAGCAGTTTCCAGACTCCAATCCAACCAATTGTAAGTTTGGTTTGTCTATAAAACCAAACTTGGTTTTGGCTATAATTCCTAGTATAGGATATATATAGTATATTTGGCCATAATTCCTAGTATGAGGATATCCTTTTTAGGTTGATTTAAAATCATTGCTATTTTATCAAACTTTTTCCAAAGTTTTCAAGAGCCTGGTGGCGTGGCAGACTAAGCACTGTAATTAACATTCAGCTGCCTGCAATTACTGCAAGTTCAAATCTCACCAGGCTTGAGGTTGACTCAGCCTTCCATCCTTTCTAAGGTAGGTAAAATGAGGACCCAGATTGTGCGGGCAATAAGCTGACTTTGTATAAATATACAAAAGTATGAAGGCTATTACTTAACGCATTGTAAGCCTCCCTGAGTCTCTGGAGAAGGGCAGCATATAAATCAAATTAAAAAAAATAATAATTGAGCTTGTAAGTTAAAAAGTATTTGTTTTGCAGGCTTTGCAGAGTGCTTTACCCTTAAATTAGTGCATAGGATGCATTACCTGGGCATTCACAACCAGGCATAAATGGTTCCTTTCAAGGACAGGGAAGTTTGATAAAGTTGCCACAGAAAATGTTGAGATAATATTTCTCACAAAAAGAAGGATGGGAAAAAAAAGAAAGAAAGAAAAGAAAAATTTCCATAAAAAATTTCCGTTCAGCAAAGCATCTTGGAAAATGGCCCCATAACCATGGTTTTTATTTTTGTCTCACTTTAACTAATGCTAGCTATCCTAATCAGAATACTCTTTGAAAATATCTGTATGTTCTATATCTGTATGTTTAAATTTCTTTTAGACTTTTGTTTTATATAAACTTTTTATTTTGTATTTTTTTACCTTTTTATCATTACACTGATTTACAGGTTTTCCTTGAGTACAGTTGAACTCAAAATTTCTGTTGCTAAGGGAGACAGTTAAGTGAATTTTGCCCCAATGTATGACCTTTCTTGCCACTGCTGTTAAGTGAATCACTGCAGTTGTTAAGTTAATAATACGTTATGTGTATCTACTCCCCCATTGACCTTGCTTGTCAGAAGGTCACAAAATGTAGTCACATGACCCTGGAATACTGCAACAGTCATATATATGAGTCAGTTACCAACCATCTGAATTTTGACCACGTGTTCATGGGGATGCTGCAGTGGTTATAAGTGTGAAAAATGGTTGTTTTTTCACGGCTGTTGTAACTTCGAATAGTCACTAAATTAACTGTTGTAAATTGAGGACTACCTGTGTTCTTAATGCTTTTTAAATTGACTGTATCCCATTCTCCTTATGTTGAACTTTGGTTATAATAAAGATTTGATTTGACTTTAGACGTCTGCAGGAGGAAGAACAACAATTCAGAACATCTTCTTTGCCTGCCATTCCAAATCCTTTCCCTGAACTTTGCAGCCCCACAAATTCACCTGTGTTGGCACCGGGATCTCTACCTCAGAGTCAACCTGTGAATAAGCAAGTGAGTGAGACTTTCTTTGTGTTTTTGAAAGTGACTGGTTTTAACATGGATTTTTAAAAAAATTTCTTGCGATCACTGATCCCAAGGAAGAATCATGATACGTTGTACTTTTTAGTTTTTAGCATAAGTACCTTAGTACATCTGCATGCAATATAATTACTATTGCTCAGGGTTATGAAGTAAAGTAGTTCATTGCTTCTGAATTGGTTTTATATGCATAATGAGCTACCAAAATCAGAGTGCAACCAGAACTGGACTTTTCAGTTGTATTTTCAGAACTAGCTTTACAAAAATTTGATTACTTTATGGAAATGTACGTAAGTAGTATTAAAACAGAAGTCATGCAAGCTTCTGCCTCCCCAAATCCCTGTCTCTGTTGGATTAGTGTCAATGGAATGAGTGGACAGAGATTTTGTTAAAAATGTTTTTCTCTCCTGCTATGAGCATTGAAGAGCTATGTATTTAGGCTAGCACTTGAAAGTAGCATGAATATTTGTCTTCCTTTTAAAATTTGACAATGGGATAGTTGCAACCCAATTCCTTCTAAGAATTCTCCTCCATCTATTGCTAGAAAAAATGTTTTGGTAGCTTTAAAAACCCTTGGAATGTTTCATATCATCCTGATTTTCTACTCGATTGGATAAATTCTTTCTAAAAACATAGCACAACTATAGATAATTATCTTAAAGTTCCCAAGATTGAGAAAGAGTGCCCTAAAATGTATACATTTCTGACAAATAGATCTTTGCAATCTCCCACTTCACTGGGGGCCATTTATAGTCAGCTGGCCCTCGGCTGGTGTTTTTCCTCTGCCAGTGGTCACTCACCACTGATCCCCCACACTCTCATCCTGGCCAATTTTCAGAGAGGCACTTGTCCCTGGCCAATAGGCTGCACAGGAAAAATAGCCACATATCTGGGCACCAAGCTGCACTCTGTGATATCTGCCATTGCTACCTATTGAGTTTCTCCTTGGTTCCTCTCTGCACCCAGATCTGAGATGCTCCAGCATTGCAAGGAGGGGCTGGGTGCAGATTGGGTCCAGGCAAGGCACAACAGGTGGCAGTGGCCACTGAAAAACATGGGCCACATCGAATTCCACCAACCCAGCACAGATGATTTTAAGGGGACAGGGCAGCTGGCATCACAGCCAGCTTCCAGTCTGACCAGCTTCAAGCTTCAAGATCTTGACCTTTACTGAGCTAGTCAAACTGATGGGATCAGTGACCCTGTGCCAATGTTTCTGGGCTTGATGTTTTTCTGATCTTTTGTTAATGAAATAGATATCGCACATCTTTTTCTAAGATAGCCAGAAATGTGGGCCCCCAAAGGGATGTAGATAGATGTAAGTGATTTAGCTATCATTGGTCTATTTGAAGGGGAGGGAGGGGAGCGATAGTTGACAGTGATCTCCTCTCAAACCTACAGTAGAACACATTCATCTGCCAGTTGCTGATTCTCTTCAATAAGGGAAGGAGGTCTGCTGTAGCCAATGATATTCTTCAGGTTTTTCCATTCATTTACTGGCCTCCCAGTTGTCTAAATAACTATACCTAAAGAACATTTATTAATAGCTCCACTTCAGTTTTGAGAGAAGTGCTGAGAGAAGTACTGCATTATGCACTGTTCTAGTGCTGTTGAACAATGATTCAAAAATTGGATGAAGTAATTGAAGACTGGCTTTTAAGATACGTAGATGACACAAAACTAAAATGAGTTGCTTTAGTTGAAAGAGAATTTTTTAAAAACAAACAATCAGAAAACTCTAGATAGGCTCATGTCTCTTTTAGGAATCATAGTTCAAAACAGTTTGCTAAATTGGCACAAATTTAGGGAAATATCAAGAAAAAGGAACTGAAACCAAACCATATGAAAAACAGTTACAAGATAAGGATATATTTAGCATACGGCAACACAGTTGAAGAAAGTTATTTTAAGAGTTTTCAAATATCTAAATATTTTTCATACAGACAGACTTCTTATTGCCCATTATCAGAATTTAAAACTTAAAATTATAAGAAAGGAAGGGAAGGCTAGCTGTCACAAAGAACAACCTACCTGTATGAGCTGTCAGACAGACAAGTGGTCACATGAACTTATGAGTTCTCCTTTACTTCAGGTCTTCAAATATAGGCTAGGTAGTTAGTTACCTGTTTGGTGACTTCTGTATTAAGTAGGGATTGCACTAGATTATCCAGTTTCTTCCAGTGTTATGATTATATGAAAACTAATACATATACAATGAAATGCAGAAATATTTAAATTCATTATGTTAAATTCCTGTATGTAAAATTGTAAGATTATAGTTTGAACATAAGGATTATTGTATTTAAAAAAGGGATTTAATGTTCGGTTCAAGTCCAATTTACTTATTATGTGATATAGTAAGAATATTCACTCTCTTTCTCTCTTAACAATAAATGTAGATAAAAATAGTATTTCTTTAAAAAACACAATCCTAAGACATAAAATTAATTAATTTTAAAGACTGATCTCTTGATATAGCTGAAAGTATTAAAATAGCCACATTAATTGGACATATCTTAATCAGATTTGAAGATTACCAACTAGGTTAGTGCTGTATTTGGAGTACAGTATTTTGTATTTGGAGTTATCAGTTATATGTAGATTGCCTTAACCAGGTTTTCTACAAAAACTTTTGATAGAACTCTTGCTTTCTATTGAAAAGAAAAAGTAATTTTAGATCACACTTTCTTAACGTAGACAGTATTTGTGTTAGCTTAATAGGAAATTTAGTCCCTCGTTTCACTTTATGAAGAATATTACAATAGAGTGCAATATAGATGTAAGATAGAAAATCAGATATCAAAAAATCCCACAAATCAACAAGAAAAAAGCCAACTGAAATTATATATAAATGGGAGGGAGAAAATTCTGTACTTTCAGTAGTAAAATTTAATGCATGCTATCCCTATATTCTCAAATAACATTATTTTCTGCTTAATTCAGGGAAAAAAAATGAAAAAAAAGAACTGATATATCTTCAGTGACCAAGTAATTTGTAGTTTCAAGAATAATTTCAAGATGCAAATAATTATACAGTGAAGGCAAGACTAGAATTTGCCAGAGTGGAACCAAAACAAGCAAACAGAGTTTATCTGAGATTTCAGTATAGTTGACTTTAGGAAAGCAATGCACAAAAACAAAGTTTACCTTTGCCTTCATTTAGTCAAATGTGACTAAAATATTTCAAATAAAATATGGAAATTTTTACTCCCTGATTAGCTTCACTATACAGAAACATTTTATAATTCTGTCACCTTTATTTTTATACTATGCTTTGAAACTAATCTGTTGTGAAAATGATCTTCATTCTATTTAATCACATCTTTATTATATATGTACCATGTTAGCTTTCCTTATCTTCCATTTACAGTGAATGGCTGAGGGTTTTTGACCGGATTGCTTTAATATGAATCCTCTAATCTTTAATGGATAAAAAAAAATAGTTTAGCATAATCTGTACAGCTCTGATGATCCAATTCCAATCTCCCTTAATAAGAAGAGTTGTGAGTGATCCTGTCCTTATAGCGTTAGGATGGACAATTTAAGGGTAATGATTGGTAGATTCTCCTATTTTTTTTCTCCTTCTGTCCAGCACACTTACTGATGGGAAAAATACCACCAATCACTCTCCTTAAAGTAGGATGGGGTAGATTTGGGTGAGTTTGAGCAGGTGTCTGGAATAGAGACTTTAATTACCTTTCAAGTTGTCTTGAGTGCAGAATGCTTCAGTAGAAGTTTTGCACTGGTAATCTGTCATTTGAACTGTTTCCAAACAGGGGTTAAGGCTGACCTTAAGACTGACCTCTGCCCCCAAATAATCCAGATATCAAATTGGAGGGAGGGAGGAGCAGAATGGAGTGAAGCAGAAGGCAGCTCAAATGGTGTATTGAGAGAGCTCCTTACTTTATCCTGGTCCAGGGGTCTGTCCTGTATTTCACCGATCCTTCTGCTAGATTTAGAAGATTTATTGGCCTTCCTGTCACTAGGACCAGAAGATGAAACTGGCAGAACCCTTGTCAATATTACCATCTTCCAAATATTTCAGTAAACACTCCATCATGATATAATTTGCAGCATGCAGAGCTATCTTGTGGATTATGCAAAATGGCATTGCCTATTTCCTAAAGAAATAAAATATTAGAAAGCATGGCCATGATTTGTTAGCAGGAATCTCACAAACCTACCATCAGTGCACTCACACAGGACAGAATCCTGTGTGATTAATACATTCCCAGTTTAAATTGATCAGGAGCCTTTAAAAAAAAAGACCTACCAATGCAGAGATTGGCATACTAAAAATGAGATTGTAGTCATTAATGAACTAAAAAGAGGCCTAGTAGTGCAATGGTTAGAATGCAGTAATGCAGGCTAATTCTGCCCATAGTTTAGAGTTCGATTGTGACAGGTTCGAGATTGATTCAATCTTCCATCGTTCTGAGGTAGATAAAATGAGGACCCAGATTGTTGGGGCAATATGCTGAGATTGTAAATCACCTATTGTAAAGCACTGCAACGTGGTATATAAAGTGTTATTGCTATTGTTAATCATGTGAATTCTGTGAAGCTTGGTAGGTATCTGGTTTTCAACATTCCCTGTACAACTAAGAAACAGTAATTATCCCAAGATCCACCAGCCTTTGTGCTTAAGGGTGAGGGAAACTAGAACTTGTGTCTTGCCACTCTGAGTTTAGCCTCAGAACCATATTGCAACTCAAATTGTGTTTGTGAGATTGTATTTGTACTGTCTGAGTCACCAAAGAAAAACATAAGACATTTTCAAGGGACTCAATAGATGGTAATGTCATAGAAATATCTAATAGAAGGGAAAATAGAAATATTATAGACAAAAAAGGTAAATATATAACTGAATTGTATAATCACTGCATTTTTGCTATATTTACATTAGGACATAAAAACACTTGTTTACTCTTGTGTGCATAATTCTGATATATTCTTAAACAAAATTTAATTATGTGGAAGAATATAAATTTATAATATTTCCAGAGATTGCTTGCTTTGTCAGCAATGATTTATAGACTAGAGTGAGGGAGCCTCTAACCAGACAAGACAGATAACTATACTTGTGTCTTTATAGCAAATAAGGGTGAATGTTAAACTGCTGAAAAGAAGCAGTGTTAGCTTTTGTCTAATGCTATAAGTAGTTCATAATTGCTGTTGCTACTGCATGAAGGCAACTATATCATATTTGTTTAATGTTAATTTTTGGTTGGGATTAATTTAGTCACAAATTCCTTGGCTCCCTGTAGTGAAAATATGCTCTGGTGAGCTGTGGGTTTTTTGCTTCCATCCTGTATACCTGGAGAAGAAGAGGTTTTTAAAGGTTATCATTTGGAACAAACTGCAATTACTTGTAAAACAGATTGTAACTTGTTTAAATGGATCTGGCATTATTAACCTATATGTTGCAAGAAACTCCAGGATTTTTTAAAATAAAATATGGATGCTTGGCATTTCTTTCTTCATAGTTCCTCTTCTCCTCCAATAAACCTAAGCTTTCCCATGATGAGAATTAATAATAAGTCTGTTCACGTGTAAATTCCTAACATGTAATACCTGCATTATATAAATAACAATGGTATACAGTTACCTATCTTATATGAGAGGTGAAGAATCTTTTTTAAGCCTCTGGAACCTATATATTTGTTTGTTTTTATCCTACTTTTATTATTTTTACAAATAACTCAAAGCGGTGAACATATCCAACACACCTTTCTCCTATTTTTCTCACAACAGTCATCCTGAAAGACAGTGACTGGTTCTCATGGTTAAAGAGAGATTTGAACTCATGGTTCCCTGCTTTGTAGCTTTGTGCCTTAACCACAGTACACTGAACTGCCACAAAAGTTGGGGGCAAATGCCAAAGATGAGTGCCTCATATAAGCAAAAAGAAGAAAAGAGGTCAAGGATAACCCCCCCCCCCATTTTTTCTTTTATGCATTTGTTTCTGCCACATATTCATATATAATCCTGTAATGCACAAATCAGTCATTCTTATTCACATATGCTTTATGCCTGAACCCTCATTCCTGTATAATAATTAGGAACTGGTAAGGAGAGACACTTTTACATTGCTGGATGGGATGAGATGTTAATCTGAAAATGGCCATGAAGGTTAACCTCCATTCCTCGCCCTCTCTGCCTTGTTATGATGTAGTTTAGGATTCTGAACTGATGGTCTCTTCTTTGATGCTGTTAAGCCTGAACGTGAGCCTACTTCCTGTGCAACAAATGAAACACAACCTGCAGTCCAGTTAAGAAAATTTATTGTGCTACTTACTGTGCATCTATATTAGCTGCTACAGTTCTCATAAAGATGGCAGGATTCCAACACTGTTTGAGCTCTGAAGCAGTTGCAGCTAAAGTCCTCTACAAAAGTTCACATTATTTCCTTGAGATTTGGTGAATGATTAAGTGTACTGTGAGTTCCTGAGTTAAAACTTTTCTCAGCTGTGACCTCAGTAGATAGTCACTGTCTATCATTCTCAGCCTAGTAATTGTGAGAGAGCACTGGTGTCAAACTCGATTGCATCACGTGACATATCGCGGCATTTTTTGCCTTTGCAGAGTCGGGGTAGGTGATGCATCCAGCCCGTGAGCCACAAGTTTGACACCCCTGTAATAGAGAGATAATATTTGCAAGTGGCTTGCAGTAACATATTAGGAAACAGTAGGTATAACATGTTTGATACTTTGGGAATCTCTTTCTGATCTCTCTGGTTACCTGTGGTGGAAAACTATTCATATGTAATCTATGATGGAAAATTTGAGCAGCAATTGATTTTATTAGATTATATCTAGATGTATGATATAATCCAGTGATGGCTAACCTTTTTGCCATCGTGTGCCAAAAGCGTGGGGAGCGTGGGGAGTCGCGGGTGCGTGTGCCCACATCCATAATTCAATGTGCCCTGTCCTCCCGCACATGCGCATGTGACTCCCCCATACTTCCCCCTGCTTTTGGCACGCAATGGCCCGGTAGGCCCGTTTTTCTCCCTCCCCAGGCTCCAGAGGCTTTTTAGGAGCCTGGGGAGGGCAAAAACAGCCTTCCCCATCCCCCCGGAGGCCTTCCGGACAGTCAGGAAACAGCCAGTTTCCTGACTTCCGGTGGGACCGGAAGGCCTGTAAATCAGTTGGCCAGTGCATGCATGTGCGCTGGAGCTGAGCTAGGGCAACACTCACGTGCCCACCAATATGGCTCTGCGTGCCACCTGTTGCACCCGTGCCATAGGTTCGCCATCATGGGTATAATCTGTTGGTTACTTTAAAGTTCTGTAAAAACATTGTTTTTTTTCCCTGCATTAAGTTTATCTGGTCACCTTCTGAAATGAATTCACATAAGGGAAAGAAGGCTACTGATGTTTGCTGTTGCGGCTGCTAATAAACAGATTTTTGAAGAAACACATTTGTTCTTTAGCTGCCCACAGCAATGACTATACATAATGCATGTATTTCATTGAAGCAGTTGAACCTGTCTTACTTGGGTTGTAACCACTTGAGTATGAGATATTCTACCTTTAGACTCTGGAAAATAAAATCCCCAGATCCTGGTTTTAAAAAGAGGCTAAACAGTGTATACACAAAACTTTGAGGTCCACCTTTATTTGTAAGCTAGGGTGGTTTTTTGGGGGGGGGATATGTAGGAATTTTATAAAGCTAGATCACTTTTTAGAGTTTCTTTAATAAGGACTCCCCTTCCCCCTTCTTCTGAAAGAGCTGGCTCATCCTGCTTGTCAAAAGATGCTGTTTCCTGAATGAACCAGCTTTGAGTCGTGTTTTTTTCCTTCATATTTAAATTTTAACTCCTCCCTAATCATGCCTTTCCATGCTACTGTGCTGCTGATTCAAAAGTGAGCGGAGAATTGGTATTACATTAACACGGCACTGTGCAATCTCTTTCTTAAATATGCAGCATAACACGAGAATGGACAGATGGAGCTTTTGAATTTATGATAGGTCCTCAGCTCTCTTTGAAAGCCTCTATTACGCTTCAGAGAAGCAGAGAGGGAGGAACGATCCTGCCGTGTGTGTGTGTGTGTGTGTGTGTGTGTGTGTGTGTGTGTTGTGTGTGTGTGTGTGTGTGTGTGTGTGTGTGAGAGAGAGAGAGAGAGAGAGAGAGAGAGAGAGAGAGAGAGAGAGAGAAGTAGTAGCATTAAAAGCTTTGAAAAAGTTCAAGGGCTTAACTGCAAACAAATGACATCAGCTGCTTCCACAAGGTGGGGAATGGAGAGAGATTTGGCAAACCGACCAGCAGTTCAAGGAGCCAGTCGGGTTTGGGCTGCAGAGTTTGGCTCTTTTAAACTTCGGTGATCCTGGTGAATGATTTCTGGGCTGTGTGCTGTTCTTTTTTAAAATGCATGTGGGTGGTCATAAAGGAAGAAAATTCTTCCTGGGGTCATAATTTGGATGTCTGCGAGTTCTGTGGAAATGATTACATCAGTCACAAAAAGGGCTAGGATTGGTCTGTACAGTGTGGTTTGATTCACTACCTAAAAGATTGTGTGTAACCCTTTGAGGGAAGTTCTGCTTCCTCCAGAAAATGGTGCACACACCACCAGGACTTGCTGGCACTGAAATAACCATTGAAATAACCTGAGTTGCTTGAGCTTGGAATTTCAAAGGGCTGGAAGGGGCAGAGAACAATCTTCCTGAACAAGAAATCGATATTTTAAAATGCCTTCTTGTTCTCCTGACTGCTGCTTTGTGCATACTGGTGAGGTAAAATGCTTTCTTTTCCTCTCTCTCCTTTCCCAAATCAGAATATAAAGTTAACACAGGGTTAAATCTGTATTAAATCTTAATCTAAGGTTAAACTTATGAATGGGATACTTTTTGCAGGGTTAATACTATTTATTATTACTGATTAAGACAATAGTAATTAGTAATGGGAATTATCTATTTAATGAAGACTACAGTCTCATCTTAACTAATGATCAAAGATAATACATTTATTTTTATTCAATTTTTATTCTTGTCAATTATTAGTATATTTAATGGCAAGAAAGGATGGGATTTTGTGATACGAGCATGGAAGAAGTGTAACTAGTGCTTGCAACTGTTTTAAATTCAGTTCCAAATTAGACAAACTCAATACTAATCAAGAGAGTTGTATTTTAATTGATCTTTTTATTTCATGTTTTTGAGGGCAAAAAAATCTTGACGTGGAGAATATGTGATTAATCTTGCCACTTCCCTACCTCTGCCAATTGTTTGAATCCCTAGTATTAGGCATTTAATATTTATATTAACACTTAATATTCCTATTAACTTAGTTGTCAGAATTCAATTTTTTGAGACTCCTAGCTTGTTGGTTTTCTAGAAAAATTGCAAAGATACATTGTATGTAATGTGTGTTGTTTATAGCTTTCCTTCCTATGGCCCCAAAATTAGATAAATTATTCAAATAGACTTAATCTGAACAGTGCCAAGGAGGCAGCATTTTATTGAATCAGAATATATATAGGTTCATTATCATACCCCACAATGTGCCCAATATCAAATGTATAGTATTTGGTTTTTTTTTCTTTTAATGTTTTTGGAATATAGTGCTGCTATCAATAAAGTATATATATTTTTTTGTATTGCAGGATATAAAAGTTTTTAGTGAAGATGGGACTTGCAAGGTAGTTGAGATCTTAGCAGATACAACAGCCCGGGACCTCTGCCAGTTGCTCGTTTACAAAAGTCATTGTGTGGATGACAACAGCTGGGCCTTAGTGGAGCATCACCCTCTCATAGGATTAGGTATGAAGGAATACAGAAAGGAAATTATATTAAAAACCTGAATTTCCAATAATAATGAAATAGATTAGCTTTGTTGGGGTAACCTGCTTATTATATGAATTATCATCGTAATATATAATTATACATATTTATATTATACTTGTATATGATTATATGAAAAGAATTCCTACCAGTCAAAATACAATAAAAATATAAACATTTAACGGGCATTTAAGTTACTTAGGAGATGTGTGTTTCATACATAACAAGACTGCTACAACATAATCATATTGATACATGCATGACAGTTCTAGCAGACACATTTTAATATGAACATATATGTGCAGTTAAATATTTGGATTTGTATGCTGCCAATCTTTTAAATGGAAATAAGCACTGTATGTCAGAGTTCTTCCATGACATTAATGGAAATTTGATCATATATTATAATATATACACTTCTGCTTGATGACTTATTTCGGGGTGGGGGGCATATTGCAGCAGTGTGTGGGTTTCTATTTCAATATATAGCAGAGTCAGATTTTCATGTAAACCAATAACTAGTGGAAATAACTTGGTTGAGCATACCACATCATTAAAATCCATTTAAGACTAGTCTGACACTAGCTAGGATTGTGCTTCCTTAAAATTAATTTTATGGAACTGGAAATGGCAGTAGATTTCATGTTGCATTATATGGGGATCTTGCATAGATTTGGAATCTGCTTTTAAGCAGCTATTCCTGCATGTAGTGAAATTAAGGTACCATGGTTACAGGAAGAAATCAACAATTAAGAAGAATAATTTTAATTCCTTATAGTTGGAAAATACCTTAGATAGTAATCGATTTCTTTCTTTCTTTCTTTCTTTCTTTCTTTCTTTCTTTCTTTCTTTCCTTTCCTTTCCTTTCCTTTCCTTTCCTTTCCTTTCCTTTCCTTTTCCTTTTCCTTTTCCTTTCCTTTCCTTTTTCTTTCAAATACAGCAGTGGTGAACTGCTATTTGATAAAAATGCATAGTAGGACTTTTGGAAAGATCCTGTAAACTGGATGTACCCTGCACCAGATCCTGATAAAATGAATATGAGGATAATTGTTGCACTGATAGTATTTTTCTCTCTCATTCTCTTTCAAATTAAAATTGGTTTTAAAATTCAAGGTTTCTTTTACAAGTCTTTTCCCATTCAAAATTACCAAGGCATTGTTCAAACTGAAGCTTTGATCCTTTGTATTCAATATTTTTTTCCAGATTCATCCAGTGATGCACTAATTCAATTTTTGTGACATCACAGTAGTTTCCATGGTGATTAATAGTATCATCAGATTCTATAGTGTGATATTTTTTAATGAATCCTGGAAATAGTTGATTAGGAAATCAAAAGCTTTTGTTTATTCAACAATAACTTTGTATTTAGCAATTATTAGAATTTTAGTCACTGTCAACTGCATCCTCAGTTTTTTTGAAATCTCTGATCTTAGCAAAGGTGTACAAATTCAAGTTCCATTTTCTATTTAATCATAGCATGATACTCAAAATGAATTATCGTGGATTATTGAGTCAGGCTTCATAATCTATGGTTTGAAGTTGGATGCTTCAATAAATCATACTTAAACTCACTCTTGGATTTTCAAAATTTGTGCCTGCTACTAATTTGCAGTTAGCTAAACAATGTTCGCAAAAGCTTCTGGTCTGGTGTTCTGGTCTCACTATAAGAAAGTAAAAGGTCAACTTGACAGCATATTTGGTTGTAATGCCAAACATCAATTTAGTATTGTATATGTTAACATCCAAGCTGTTTCTTTTGAGTTGCCTTAAAACCAATTTGATAAGATTTGCATGCGTGTAATAATTTAACGTGTTCAAAGAACATAAAACATTTATCTGGGAAAATCCTATACCTATAATATAACTGAACATTACTAGGTTTCTGTTACAGATGGGAAGTCTAAGGCAGGGGTGAAATGCTCCCGGTTCAGACTGGATCGCCCGATCTGGTAGCGATGGTGGCGGGTGGTTTGGAGAACCGGTAGCAAAAATCCCTACGCCCCTTCCCCCCACCATGCCCAGCTGACCTGCATGATCATCAGAGGTTTTTTTTTTTTACTTTTCAAAGCATTTTTTCTACAACCTCTTCCGAAGAAAAAATGCTTTTAAAAGTAAAAAAAAAAAGCCTCCGATGATCGCACGGCTCAGCTGGGATCATCAGAGGCTTTTCAAAGCATTTTTTTCTGCAACCTCTTGGCCGAAGAGGTGATAAAAAAATGCTTTGAAAAGTCTCTGGCAACTCCCAGCTGTGTTGTCCAATCGGCAGAGAGGTATTTTTTAAAATGCCTCTCTGACGATCCCAGCTGAGTTGCGTGATTGACAGAGGCTTTTCAAAGCATTAGAAAAAATGCTTTGAAAAGTTTTTTTAAAAAAGTTGGCCACGCCCACCCAGTCACATTAACCCCACCCCCACCCCCACGTCATGCCCACAGAACTGGTAGTAACAAATTTTACATTTCACCCCTGGTCTAAGGCTAAAATACAGTGACTTGCTTGGGTCCATTTAATAAATTCACTAGAGTCAAGTTTTAAAGTGAGGGTTTTCCTTAATTGCTATTCTGCATTACCTGTCATACCTTTAAAAAAAAGGTATATAATTTGTGTATCAGTGTAAAGGAATGAAACTCAAATTGTCCTTATTCTGGCATAAGAACCCAACAGTTCAAATTCCAGAGATCCCCAGGCAGTATGGCTATTGCTGTGAATTCTGGCAAACTTGAATTAATTTGGCTGAGGGATTCATTCCCTTTCCTAAGGGAAGCTGTGTGACGTATTAATTCACTTTCTTTTACCTTCCACCACAACTAGTTTATTTCCTTTTTAGATGCCATTTTACCAACCTGAGTTGTCTTCCACTTCATATCACTGTAAATCTCACACTAGTTTTATTCAGCCTCTGGGAAGGAATGGGTTTAAAAAGTAGTTTCCAACCCCAAAGATACAGAAATTATTGTGCTCCTTTGAGTACTAACCTCATATTTTTCATAATATGTCTGGAACTCTTCTGTATGTTCTAGAATATTTTGTCCAGTTCTGATTGATGCAGACTTAAAAAAAAGTCCTTGTTGAACAACCACTTGTTCAGTGGCTGTTCAAAGTTACAGTGATGATGAATGATGGGCAATAATGACCATTTCGCATAGTTATAGTTGTTAAATCTTCTCTGCAGTGCCATGACTGCAATTTAGGAGTTTGAAAACCTGTTTTCAATTGCAACATTCACAGAATCCCACTGACATTGGTTGTCATTTACAACCTTCACTGCCAGCTTCTGAAAAGCAAAGTGAATGGGAAAGTTGGCAGGTTACAAATGGTGATCATAAGACCATAGGATGTTGCAACTGCAGGATTCACATAACATGGCCATCATAAGTCAGTGTAGTCACATAATATTGTATTTTATGACCATGCAACAGTTGCTGTTCCCAGTTATCATCATTAAGTGAGAACTGCCTTATGACCCAACAACTTTATTTTTAGAGATAGATTGCAATGGGTTTTTTTTAGTCTTTAAAGACAAGTGGATTAACATAGGCTAGTGTAATAGGGGGTTTGAGTCTAATTTTTGGATATTTTTTTAAATGTGTAAGCCACATAGTAAGCTGCAGTCATATAATTGTGACAATCCAATGTTCTGTGCCAATTTTGAACATAGAACATAGAATAATAGAGTAGAATAAAATAGAATAAAAGATACCTCGGAGATCTTCTAGTCCAACTCACTGCTCAAGCAGGAGACCCTATATCCATGATGAAACCTATGGCACGCATGCCAGAGGTAGCACGCAGAACCCTCTCTGTGGATACATGCGCCATCGCCAGCTGCTTTCCTGGTTTTGTCAGCTGGTCTTCTCAGGCACCGGAGCACCGGAAAACGCCTGGAAAACTGCAAAAACCAGGCTGTTTTGGGGCCTTTTTTGAGCCATTTTTCCGGGCTGTTTTTAGGCCGTTTCTGGCCTGAAATGGCCTGAAAATGGGCAAAAAACTGCCTGAAAATGGCCCATAAAACAGCCTGAAAACAGGCATGCGAACTCCGGCCAGCTGGTCTTCAGGTTTCTAGCACTCCAGCACATGCACATGCATACATGTGTGTTCCAAGCAATTGACCAATGGAATATCTTGCTTCATTTGTCTGAAATGATACAGGGCAGTGATGGCGAACCTTTTCGGCACAGAGTGCCTAAAGTGCCCTATATCATTTCAGACAAATGGTTGTCTAATCTCCTTCTGAAAGCCTTCGGTGATGGAGCATCCACTTCTGAAGGCAAGATATTCCATTGGTCGATTGCTTGGAAGATACATAGCTGGTACCAGAGATATGTTGTGTAAAATATACAACAGGTGTATCTTCTGCTATCTGCCATTGAAACCTGAGTCGTATTACCGGCATCCAAATGTCAGTCTGTGTCAAATAGACATTCCTTAAGTGTAACTCTTTTTGCTCATAACCCAAAAATAATAAATGGGGGGAAAGGGGACGCAGTGGCTCGGTGGCTAAGATGCTGAGCTTGTCGATCAAAAGGTCGGCAGTTCAGCGAATTCCTAGTGCCACGTAATGAGGTGAGCTCCCTTTACTTGTCCCAGCTTCTGCCAACCTAGCAGTTTGAAAGCACGTAAAAAATGGAAGTAGAAAAACAGGGACTACTTTTGGTGGGAAGGTAACAGCATTCTGTGCATCTTTGGCCTTTAGTCATGCCGGCCACATGACCACGGAGACGTTTTTGGACAACGCTGTCTTTTTGGTTTTGAAACGGAGATGAGTACCGCCCCCTAGAGTTGGGAACGACTAGCACATATGTGCGAGGGGAACCTTTACCTTTTAGAGCTTGTTGTAAAGTGCTTTTTTATATCCTGTTGAAATCTGTCTTCTAATATCAATGGAGCTAAACTTACAGGGAAGTGTCAGTTTCAACGAGTAGGGTAACATAGCCTGCCATATTCTAGTGTCTACTCTCACACTTCCAACCCCCATGCATAGTAAAGTATTAGAAACACAATCCTAGGTTTGTACTTGTGGTGAAGTTTGGAAGTAACTCTTTAAATATTTTTTTTGTTTGTTTTTTCTTGTTTCTAAAGGATTGTTGTTCCAAAGATTATGGTCCATGGAATAACAAAGAGGAAATGTTTTTAATTTATGCGTGCACTGAAACAGGTTTACTCAGGAAGAATTAGTTCAAAGAGGGAGGAAAGAAGAGAAGGGAAAAAGCAAGGATCTTGGCTTGACTAGGGATAGAGGGAAGGAAGGGCAAGTCTGGCATACATGACCCTTGTCTCAGTATCTCCCAGTAAGAGATACTAACTATGCCTCTACTCTTCTTTTTTTCTTATTGGGAATTGATTGTGGGAAAGGACCTGAAATAAAAAGGACCTGAAATTATTAACAAACAACATTATACCAATTTTGGTATAATGGAGAAAAATACCCTATCCCTTCAGGTTCAGAGGATATGGTGATTTCTGCTAGTGGCAGCATTTGTAAAAAATATGGTATGTGTTTATTGTAAACTTTTTGACATAACTATTTCTAAAACTACTTGCATTTAGTTTGTTCTTCTGTACATGTTGTCTAGATACCTCGTAAGGCATAATATTAGTTTGAATAAATGAATAAATGTTACATAGGATTAATTAAACCTCATCTTTTTATTTACCACTATTCCTCAGACATCTCAATATTGCTTAATAATTATATGCTGCTGATATATATACATACATACATATATATATATATATATATATATATATATGTGTGTGTGTGTGTGTGTGTGTGTATGTAAGTTTTCACGGGTATATATGTGTGTACAGTTAATATTTCGGGTTTCTTCCCGTGTAATTGTAGACATGTCCTTAAAAGGGCAGTAGCGACGTTTCGACAAAATCACATTTGTCTTCTTCTGGCTGATGGTTTCGGTTTGGTTCTTATGGCCAAACCGTGTGATTGTAACTGACGTTTTTGTATGAAAAGAGGCAGAGGTGTATTCTGATTGGTCGACAGTGTTGCTGTATTCTGATTGGCTGATGATGTAGCTGTATTTTGATTGGGTGGATAAGTTATGCTGGAACTAGTGCTGGAACGGGAAGTGATGACACTTTCAGTCTGCCTACTATTTGGAAACCTGCTCTCATAGATAGACGAATCTTAACACAAAATATAAACCATAGATCAAGGGTTAACCAAAAAGGCTGTGTTGCCACTAGTTCCAGCATAACTTATCCGCCCAATCAAAATACAGCTACATCATCAGCCAATCAGAATACAGCAACACTGTCGACCAATCAGAATACACCTCTGCCTCTTTTCATACAAAAACGTCAGTTACGATCACACAGTTTGGCCATAAGAAGCAAACCGAAAACACCAGGCAGAAGATGACAAATGTGATTTTGTCGAAACGTCGCTACTGTCCTTTTAAGGACATGTCTACAATTACACGGGAAGAAACCCGAAATATTAACTGTACACACACACACACACACACACACACACGACTGAAAATATACAGAGAGTCCTCGAGCTATGAATGTAATGGAGACTGCCAATTACATTTGTAATCTAAGGATTCATAGGAGTGAAGTGCATAACTTGACCATGATTACTCCCTGATTTTGCCCACACATTTGTTAATCGAATGTGCGGGTCATTAAATGCGCACAAGGTATCTGAGTGGGGAAAGCCATGGAGGGGGGCCACCTGCTTAAGGCTACCCAAGGCCTCCAACCCACTGAGATACCTCTTGCTCCCCACGATTGCTTCTACCGCCATCCTGCCATGCTGGGCAGGCCTGTGAAGACTGACCTTTTGAAGGTCTAGCGAGCTGTTTCCTCTCCAGCCTCTTTCCACTTTTGTAGAGAATGGATGCCTGACGTCCTGCGAGATCAGGGCACTCAGAAGTTTCCAGTCTGTACAAGAAAATTGTTTGCACACTAATGAGAGGCTTGAAGCAACGCAATTTCCCTGCCCATCAGTATGCAAATGCTTTTCTGTGCCGAGATTGGAGGCCTTTGGAGGAGACTCACCGAGACTGCCCACTGCTCCAGAATTGACAGGCAATCTCAAAGAGTCAGAGAAGCGGAGCAGAGCAGAGCATACTGGTCCTATTCTCACTCTGCTCTCACCACTGGCACAGAGGCTGGAAAGGAGACAGCTTGTTGGATATTCGAAAGTTAAGTGAGTCTCCACAGGCAGGAGGAAGGGCAAATGTTGCGGTCGTTCATAAAAGCAAATAACTGCCGTGATGCTGCAACATTTGCAACCTTGGGACTGTGTCATAAGTACTTGAGGAGGGGTTATGTCGCAGCTTCGATTGGTTGCTAAGTGAACTGTTATAACTGGGGCATTACCTATAATTGTCCATACCCAGCCACACTGATAGGGCAAACTAATGTATACAGTAGTCCTTAACATAACTCAATTGTAGACCACAATTGAACCCAAATTTTCTGTTGCTAAATGAATCATTTTTAAGGGAGTTTTATCCCATTTCTTATGGCTTAAGTTGTTAAGTTAGTAACAACTTAGTTGTTAAGTGAATCTGGCTTCCCCATTGATTTTGCTTGTCAGAAGGTCGCAAAAGGCGATCATGTGATCCTGGGACACTGCAACCATCATAAATATGAGTCATTTGTCAAGCATTTGAATTTTGATCATGTGACCATAGGTTGCTGCTGGTCGTAAGTGAAAAATGGTCCTAAATCACTTTTTATAACTTTGAATGGACACTAAATGAATGGCTGTAAGTTGAGGACTACATGTATAAACAGAGAGCAATCCTCACTGTCTTCTAGTGCTGACAATGTTACTTAGTCAGGTAAGAAAACATTTGCAAGTGAACAACCAAGCTTAGAAAGCTCCAAGGTCTTTACAATTCAATCTTGAGCTGTATATATCCTCTTCCTTTGAAGCATAAAAATCACTTAATGAGTTTTTTGATAAGTACCAAAATAGTTCGTTATATCATAGACTTGTAAGTTTTGGAATATAAACCCAGGTTGATGCAGTATTAAGACACCAGACTGGAAACCAGGAAACTATGAGTTCTTGACCCAACTTAGGCATGAAGCCAACTAGGTGACCTTGGGCAGGTCATGTTTTCTGAGCCCTATGAAGAAGGCAATGGCACACCATTTTTGAAATCTTTTTTTTTTATTGAAAAAGTTTTAAAAGTTTTACATACATTTTCTCCCCCCTCCCCAACCGCCCCCCCGACTTCCCAGAGCAAATACAAAATAAAATAGAATACAGCTCAAATTCTCTAAAACTCCATTTCACACTTATCATAATCATAATCAATAAACAAATAGATAAAAGGAAAGCAAGTCTTCTTTCTTCTTATTCCATCTAATTCAACAAAATTAATATCCATTCATAATTACAACAGCTAATAAAACAGTTAAAGATTACCTAATTAAACCTATCTTTACTCAATTTAGCTATTTAACAAATTATTAGGTCTATACAATTTAACAAGATATTTTATAACTTTTTTCATTGAAAACAAAAGAGAGAGAGAGGGAAAAAAAAGAAACCCTCATTCAAAACCCCCAAATTTAAAATAAAATGTTATATAAACTCTTCCGTCCTCCACTTTTAAACCATAAAGGTCCAATTATAATTAAAGCACTTAATAAAAAATAATTTTTTTGAATTAAAAAAATAATAATCAAACCTCTTATTAGTTTATCAATACATATTAACAAATCAGCTAAAAACATCATTTATTAACTATATCAAACGTTTAAATTCTTCATACTAGATTAAACCGGTTGCTAATCTTCTTGTCTTCACATCCTCCAACAGCATTTAGAATATCTTCATTCATTTGCATCTACCCACCTAAATAAAAATTGCTTCTTTATATAAAAACCCCCCCCGAGTGACTTTATAATTGTATTTGAAATAATATCCATCAAATCCAGTCAAAAATTAGATTAATAAATTCATCAAACGTGTTAGGGAAACCACCAGTTCAACTGCAGTTGCCCTAGGTCCATAGTCCTTTTGCCTTATATTTATTACCATCAGTCAGGAGACTCCAGTTTACTATATTCAATAAAACTTCTGCAATTGCCATTAAATCCAAATTTATTGCAGTCCTTAATAAAATATTCCAAATCATTCAAGTCAGGGCATATTTTACAGCCCAACCCACCAGCATTGCAGTGATCTGTTTATTCTTCTCAAAATAATCCAATACTGCTGTAGGTTGCCTCCTCATCGTCACTCATCGCTTAGATAACTGGCATTAAACTGCTGTCTGTTTTTTTTCCCACAAGTTCAAAATCTTTAAACTGCTAAACAATACTTTTTAAGGACCATCATCTCATCAAGCAGGGTTAGTTTCCATTTTTCCAATCTTTCTTCTTTTCCTTTTTACGAACTTTCTTTTTAACTTTGAACCCTCTGCCTTTTTTAACTCCAGTAAAATTTTGCAATTTTTGGGATTGCATAATATAAAATTTTTGGAGAAATATAACTTCTTTTGGAAACAGCTCTTTAAATGCAGTTTGGTTTTTATAAGAAAAAATTTGTGTAACCAAAATCTCATCAGCTTCCAAGATTTCTTCCTTTTTCTGCACAGCCTCCATCTTTCTCTCCTCGGTGATCTGTTGTACTTTTCCTTCTCCCAGCTCTTCGTTCAATCCCCCACTGCTAGATTGCAACTCAGTATTTCCATGTGTTTCATTGTTTCCAGCTTGAAAAGCTTGAAATATAGTATCAATTCTTTTCAATAAAGCAGAGGTAATTGAGCTCAAAGCTTCCTCAAAGTCAGACCATTGAGGGTTAATTAACCCTCCTTTGTTTTCTTTGCTTTCAAAAAGACCAGCCATCCTGCCCCCCTTCTTCCTTCCCTTCCAGAAGGACGGGAAAAAAAAGAAAAAGAAGAAAAAATAATAATTTGTATTGCTGCTTCAGTTATTCCTTTCTTGTTTCATCCACTTTTCAAACAGGAGTTTTACGTTTCAAACAGGGGCTTATCAATAATTACTTTTAAGTTTCACTTCTTCACACCCCGTTAAAACTCAAGCGCCATCTTGCTTTCATTTTCAGCTTAAAAAAAATCTTTTAAAGAGAGTAAATCTTTTGGAGTTAGAAAGAAAAAAAAATACTTGCTGTTTCATTCATGCTGCTTGTGCTCCGCCAGATTTATTCAGAAAGTAGTTGTTTAAAGTTAATTACTGGGATGGTAACGACATCTAGCTCTGCAAAGCAGAGGCATCCAGGGTCCGGAGTACTGACAGGCTTAACGGGGAGCTCTCATCTTCGAGCGCCAGATTATGGGTAAAATCTGGCACTCTCAGGGAGCTCTACCCCACCTGTCTACTCACCTTCCCCCCTCATACCAGGGGGAAAGTTTCCAAACCGCAAGACAGCTGATAGTCGCTGTTCTTTGCAGTTCTACGGAGCCCTGGGCTGGCACTTCAAAAAGAAGTGTCTAGCGATGTCGCTGTCCCAACGGAAGTCCACCATTTTTGAAATCTTGACAAGAAAACTGCAGGGACTAGTCTATGCAGTAATCAGGACATGAATGATTACACACACACAAATTTGGAATATGTTCTATGAATGTTCTATCATATTGCTTAACGCATTGTAAGCCGTCCTGAGTCTCCGGAGAAGGGTGGCATATAAATCAAATTTTAAAAAAAATGAGTGAAGATGGTGACGATGACAGCAGCACTCCATCACAGCAGATAAAAACAGCAGCCCACCATGGGAGAAAGAGGTGGAGAAGGAGTGGAGTTAAAGTGTAAGCCAAGTTAAGTAAAATTAAAGAAGTAAATGAAGGAGAAGGAAGGGAAAAGAAGTGGGGCTGGAGAAACATTGCACAGCGGCATAGTACAGTTCTTCAGAAGGGGGGAAGGAGAATAAGTAGAAGTAAACGTAAAAACTTAAAGAAGTAAAGGAAAGAGAAGACAAAGAAGGAGGACAGGAGAAGGAAAAGGAAGATGGGTGTAAAGATGGCAGTAAGTGCAATCAGTAGCATCAGTGTTGGACACAACCAGCGGGCACAGTTGGCAGTAGTGGAACCAGGCTCAGCCAGGAGTAGTGATGGCAGCAACAGCCAGCAGCGGTAGCAGCTGACTGGTAGCAGCAGTTGCAGTGGAGGCAACGAAACCCTTAGAGTAGAGAAGAAGGAGAAGAAAGAGGAGGAAAAGTAGAGTTAAAATAAAGTTTTTAAAGCAAAGGAAGAAGAAGGAATGGCATCAGGATGGCAGTGCAGTGCTATGGCTGAAATGGCAGCAACTTCATCGGTTAAATAAATCAGTGGAGCAATTGAGAGAAGAAAGGGAGGAGGAGGTTGGCAGTGCAGGAAGGAGAATAGAAGGACAATTTATTATTTTTTTATACTGTTACATTAACTGCAATCTGCTTTTTTTTCTTTGCATTTTTTCTTTTTTTCCCCTCTGTGGATTACAGATTGTTTTATTTCAAGACTAGCCACAAGAGGGAGCAGAGGATTAATTTTTTAAAGTATTATTTCAGCATTAGTCTCAACAGGGAGCAAAAGATCAATTTCCAAAAGATGGAAGGAATTAAAATATTGTTATAAATAAAACCCCGCATAAACCCAATTTTATAAATAAATAAATACATTTTAAATTATATTTCATTTTTTTAAAAAAAACACAAGTTCTTTAATTTTTAGAATTATTAAAATCTTTAAAAGAAAAGACTCCAAAGACTAAAAAATAGATCAATTTATTGTCTTAAAATGTCTTAAAATAAAATCCTTCATAAACCATTAAAAAAATATTTAAAATTTTATTTTTTTAAAAAAAATCAAAATCGTTCATATTTTAAAAATCTTTTAAAAAAAGAAGGCACCCAAAGAGCACTAAATTATACAAAATTATACAATATTAGAAATACAACTAAAAACAAGATTCTGCTTTTGAACTACTCAAAACAGTTGAGAACTTACTATTTGCATATATCCTTTTACTATAACTATGGGCTCTCACACTTTTTTCCTTTGATTTCTTCTTAAACATTTTCTAAATCTTTTTAAATTTTTAAAAGAAATACGGTACATAAAGGCCACTAAATTAGAATTAGAAATACTGCTAAAAACAAGAAACTGCTTTGCAACTGCTCGAAGCAATTGAGAACTTACTATTTTTTTTTTACAGATCCAGGAAAATACAGACCAATCAGTCTGACAATATCTGGTAAAATCCTGGAAAAGATAATCAAGCAGCAGATTTGCACCTAGAAATGAACAAATCGATTACTTAAAGCCAAAATGGATTGGTTAAAAACAGATCATGCCAAACAAACTTTTTTGCGTTTGTTGACAAAGTGTTTAAAGCAGTGTATCGGGGAAATGCTGTAGGCATAATTTAGACTTCAGTAAGGTGTTTGAAAAAGTAGACCACAGCTTACTTCTTGGTAAGGAAGAATAATGTGGGATAGATAGCATTACCATCAGATGGTTTCACAAATTGCTGACCAACTGTACTCAAGATGTAATTGTCAATGGAACTACATCTAAATGAAGGAAAGCATGCAGTGGGGTACCTCCAGGCTCTGTCTTAAGCCCAGTACTCTTTGACATCTTCATAAATGATGGGAATGGAAGGAAGGGAATGGAAGGAAAGCAGATCAGATTTCCTGGAACACCAAGCTGGGGGAATTGCAGATAGATAGATAGATAGATAGATAGATAGATAGATAGATGGGTGGGCAGACAGGCAGACTCTTCCTATCTATCTTCAGCAGAGATATAGTGTTAAGATCATGTGACGTATTAGTACCACTTAATACTGCACTGGTGAGATCACACTCGGAATACTGTGTCCAGTTTTGGTCACCATGATAGATAAAAGTTGTTGAAACTCTAGAAAAAGTACAAAGAACAGCAACAAAGACGATAAGAGTCATTGTACAAGATAAACTGTACAATGAATGGTTGTAGGAAGGAGGTATGTCAGGTCTAATGAAGAGAGGGACTGGGGTGACCTGATAGTATTCTAATATTTGAGAAGCTGTCAAACAGAAAAGAGGGCCAGTCTATTTTCCAAAGCACCTGAGGGTAGGATAAGAAGTAACAGCTGGAAGATCATTAACAAGTGATCCAACCTAGAACTAAGGAGAAATTTCCTGACAATGAGAACAATTAATCAGTGGAATGGTTTAGAATTAGAATTAGAATTCTTTATTGGCCAAGACAAGGAATTTGTCTTTGGTGCATATCCTTTCGGTGTACATAAAAAGAAAAGATTCATCAAGAATCATAAGGTACACCATTTAATGATAGTCATAGATACAAATAAGGAATCAAATCATACTAGGAAACAATCAATATAAATCATAAAAACACAAGCAACAAAGTTACAGTCATACAGTCATAAGCGGGAGGAGATGGGTGATAGGAACGATGAGATGATTAACAGTAATGCAGACTTAGTGAATAGTTTGACAGTGTTGAGGGAGTTATTTGTTTAGCAGGGTATGGTGTTTGGGAAAAAACTGTTCTTGTGTCTAATTGTTCTGGTGTGCAGTGCTCTATAGCGTCGTTTTGAGGGTCGTTTACCTCTAGAAGTTGTGGGTGCTTCATTGCTGGAGGTTTTTCAGAAGAGATTGGACAACCAGAATAGGAAAGGGTCTCTGGCTGAGTAGGGGGTTAGATTAGAAGATCTCCAAGGTTCTTTCCAACCCTGTTATCCTATATTCTATTTATATATGGAATATACATTATATATGGAAACGATTCTATAGGAAATAATGAAAAATATCTGTTTTATCTTCTGCCTATAGAGAGATGCCTGGAAGATCATGAACTGCTTGCTCAAGTTGAATCTACCATGGGAAATGGAAGTAAATTTTTATTCAGGAAGAACTATGCAAAATATGAATTCTTTAAGAATCCTGTGGTAAGCATTCTATAATTATCCTTTATGTAGTCATAACTGTTGACCTGAAAAGGGTGCTTTCCTTTTGTAAATTATGTAGTATCAACTTTTATAAATATCATGGCACTAGTATGAAATAATCTTACTCTGCACGATTCTCAGTAGAAAACAATATAACAATTATTTGTTACTTTATGGAAAGATAATTACTTCCTACTTTTTGCAGAAACCTTTTGCCTTCAGTTGTTACTTATTTATATGCCAGTCTTGCCAACAAGTATCTATTTGGAGAAGAGATCATTACTATTTTGTGGAGCTGTATACTCTTAGCTTGTTCATCTTGAGGTTCCTATTTGAGTTTAGTTAATAATGGCTAAGAATACTTAAAGAACCTTATCAATTACAACATACAGTATGAGACAGCTATGCAAGAAACTTAGATATTTGCACCAGACATCTAAAAATGGGCAGTACAGGTTTTTTAAAAAAGTGTATGGTTGTTCACAGTGATTGATGTGTGTTAAAAGGTGCAGTAAAATTTCCCTTAATAAAATTAAAAGAAATAGAACCTCATCCTTAAAAAGCACCACGTATTTTATTACTGTATTTCAAAAGCGGAAAGCAAATTGACTATATCTGTATCTTAATCATCCCATTTGCATATGGTTATAGTTATCTGTTGTAGGTCCTCTTGTGATATTAAATGTGTATATCATGACTCAACCTATGCTATTGCTCTGATGTTGAGTTTTAAAACCATCTGTGTGGGAGATGGGTTACATAGATACCCAAGATACCCCTTGTTCAACTAGACAGCTTTTTTTTTTGAAAGATCTGTGCAAATAGACCATGCTACTATGATTGAAAAGAAACATATTAGCTGCTTTGACGGCTTATTAGAACACAATGGCAAAGTATATATCAAACAATAAAAACAACTCAGCAAAAGTGTATTCAGATTTTTAATACATAGAATTATGTGCTAAATTAGTTAGAGGTATGTTAACAGCAATTTATTACCAACATATATTTCTGTTTCTCTCCACTCCAGAATTTTTTTCCAGAACAGATGATTGCTTGGTGTCAACAATCAAACGGTTGTATTCCACAATCACAGCTTTTACAGGTAATCCTTTAAGGGAACGCACTTGCCTTCCAAGTTGAGCAAAGGAGATAATAAATACATTAATAAGTACATGACAGAATAGATTGGACAAAAGAAGGAATACCTTAAGAATAGAAAAGCACTGAACTAGCATAGCTTTTTAATTTAAATTATTATAGTACAACCTTTGAAATACCTTTTTGAATTTTGATTTAAAATACTTTGTGGCTTTTCAATATACAATGTGTGGCCAAATATTATTTTCCTTACACAAGATACAAGGAAAAACAGACTTTAATTTGATTCTTCTAAACACTTGCAAAAGCCAATAAAAATAGTTAATTTTTAACTATGGCTAAGTGGAATTGACGGATCGCTTGACAGAATGAAAAATAAACTGAAAAAGAAGGTGAATTAGTGATTTTTCCCAACCTCCCCCAACAAAAGTATCTTATATGCAGTGAGGTCATATTACTGCATTCTGATCAGTTTTTGCTCTCTGTTTTTTTTTTTTCCCTTTCAAACAATTCTATGTCAAATGCTACAATTCAGATATATTTATTTATTTTCTGAGTTCAGGAGAAAAAAACCCCCAGTTTTTGATGTTCTGGTGAGGGAAGGATTTGCCACCAGTATTATTTCCAGTTTATCCGGGGTATGGCCGAGTGAAGGTTTCATTTTAACTGTAGTCTTCGAGGGGGCTCCTTCCATGTAGCCAATTCAGATCACATGACACTATATAGCTGTTAACTAGTTAGTGTTAACCTGCATTTGTACCAGCTATAAATTATTTAAGAGCAGCCTTGCCTAAAACAAATTGAATTAATCTAGCTGTGTAGTAATATATGCAGGAGTAACAGTTGGCTAGAAACGGAGGCAATTTGGTACACCAGTGAATCAGGGTGAAACCTTTCCTGGCAATGAACATTTTTCTTCAGAAACAGTGCCATCTCTTTCAAAGTAATGTTGTTAAAGCAGGACATATCCATTGGAAAAAAAAGTAAAAGGAAGATTTTGTTGAAAATTGCCTTTAATTGTGAGATGTTACTCTTTCCTCTAACCCTAAGGCTGAATTGATGCCTAAGACAGGATTAGAACTCACAGTTTCCCAATTAAGCCTCATGCCTTAAACATCATATCAAACTGGCCATCTCTAGTGTGTGTGTGTGTGTGTGTGTGTGTGTGTGTGTGTGTGTGTGTTTGTGTGTGTATGTGTGAAGGGTGGGTTTCACTTACCTTTGCTACTGGTTCGCTCGTGTGCTTGCATTTGCTTGTGCTTGCTTCACTCGCACGCGCACCACATTTGCACATGCGCAGACCAGAGGGAGCTTGGGCCAGTTCCTGAAACTCTGGCTCACGACTCGACTGAAGACCTGGTGGCCGCCTGGGATAGGGCGGCCGCCGGTGCTCTGGACCGAGTCGTGCCTTTGCGGTCTCTGACCCAGCGTCGAACCTGCCCGGCTCCTTGGTTCTCCGAGGAGCTGAGGGAGATGAAGCACCGGAAAGACGCCTAGAGAGTAGTTGGAGGGCTAGTCGCTCTGAATCCGACCGAACACTAATTAGGTCTCATATTAAGACCTATTTAGTGGCGATAAAAGCAGCAAAGTGTAATTACTTTTCCGCTCATATTGCATCGGCAGATAACCACCCACCTGTCTTGTTTAGGGTGACTCGCTCCCTTCTACATCAGGGAGCGCGGGAGGACCCCTTGCAAGGGCAGGCTGAGGATTTTGCACAGTATCTGCACATAAAATCACTCAGATTCGGGAAGGCTTGGACTTTGCCTGGGTAGATCCCGGTGGGGTGACTGAGGCTGGTCTTGAGAATGTTATCTGGGATGAGTTCGACCCTGTGACTCCTGAGGATGTGGACAGGATCCTGGGGAGGTTAAACACAACCACATTTTTATTGGACCTGTGTCCCTCCTGGCTGGTACTGGCCACCTGGGAGGTAACATGAGGCTGGCTCCAGAGGATTATAAATGCTTCTTTGAGAGAGAGTTTCTTGCCTCCCGCCTTGAAAGAGGAGGTGGTGAGGCCCCTCCTCAAGAAGCCTTCTCTGGACCCGGCTGTTTTGGCAAACTACCGTCCGGTCTCCAACCTTCGCTTTATTGCGAAGGTTGTCGAGAGTGTGGTTGCCGACAGCTCCCACAGTACTTGGATGAAACTGTCTATCTAGATCCGTGCCAGTCCGGCTTCAGGCCTAGGTACAGCACGGAGACGGCATTGGTCGCATTGGTGGATGATCTCTGAAGGGCCCGGGACAGGGGTTGCTCCTCTGTTTTGGTCCTGTTAGACCTCTCAGCGGCTTTTGATACTATCTACCATGGTATCATGCTGCGCCGGTTGGGGGGATTGGGGGTGGGAGGCACCGTGTTGCGGTGGTTCTCTTCCTATCTCTCTGACCGGTCACAGTCCGTGTTGGCAGGGGGAGCAGAGGTCGACCTCGAGGCGCCTTGCTTGCGGGGTGCTGCAAGGGTCGGTCCTCTCGCCGCTCCTGTTCAACATTTATGTGAAGCCGCTGGGTGAGATCATCCGTGGTTTTGGGGTGCAATGTCATCTGTACACTGATGATACTCAACTGTACATCTCCACCCCAGACCACCCCAATGATGCCCTAGAAGTGATGTCCCAGTGTCTGGAGGCCGTGCAGGTCTGGATGGGGAGGAATAGGTTTCGACTCAACCCTTCCAAGACCAAGTGGCTGTGGATACCGGCGTCCCGATATAGCCAGCTGGTACCATCGCTGGCTATTGGGGGCAAGTTACTGGCCCCTACAGAGGGGGCTCACAACTTGGGTGTCCTCCTGGACACACGGCTATCTTTAGAAGAGCACATGACGGCCATGGCCAGGGGGGCTTTTTATCAGGTCCGCCTGATACGCCAGTTGCGCCCCTTTCTGGATCGGGACTCCTTATGCACGGTCACCGATGCCCTCATTACGTCTCACCTGGATTACTGCAACACTCTCTACATGGGGCTCCCCTTGAGGAGCACCCGGAGGCTCCAACTGGTTCAGAATGCGGCCGCACGGGTGATTATGGGAGCGACGACATGTAACGCCTCTCCTGCGCAAGCTGCATTGGCTCCCGTTGGTCTTCCGGGTGCGCTTTAAGGTATTGGTTCTCACCTTTAAAGCGCTCCATGGCTTAGGGCCAGGGTACCTACGAGACTGCCTGCTGCTACCGATAACCTCCCACCGGCCAATACGCTCTCACAGAGAGGGCCTTCTCAGGGTGCCGTCAGTCAAGCGATGTCAGCTGGCGGCCCCCAGGGAGAGAGCCTTCTCTATGGGGGCACCCGCCCTATGGAATGAGCTACCTCCTGGAATACGACTGATCCCAGACCTCCGGACCTTCCGCAAGGCCCTGAAGACTTACTTATTTCATCAAGCCAGCCTAGCCTAAATGGTTTTAATTGGGTTTTGGAATTTTATAGATTTGGGGTTTTAAATTGGGAGGCCAAATTGATCTAATTTTTTAAAATTATCTTAACCTTTGTACTGTATGTATTTTAATTTTGGCTGTTCACCACCCTGAGTCCCTTCTGGGAGAAGGGCGGTATACAAATTAAATTGTTGTTGTTGTTGTTGTTGTTATTATTATTATTATTATTATTATTATTATTATTATTATTATATTTGATGACATCCGGGCAAGTGGGTGGAACCTCCCACTGCCGCTACCAGTATGCCCAAACCAGGGCGAACCAGTAGCAACCCACCACTGGTGTGTGTGTATGTATGCATGTGTGCAGGTTTTCTGCCCAGATCTATCAGTAGTGATTTGCCATTGCCTCCTTCTTATGGTTGAGAAAAGTAACTGAGCCAAGGTCACCCAGCTGGCTTTATGCCCAAAGTGGGATTAGAATGCATGATCTTTCAGTTTCTAATCAGATGCCTTATCACTACATCAAACTGTTTCTCAGTAACTCTGTGGAAATGTTAATATGAGTGCTCAAAGTCTCATATACAGGTGTTTGTCTTTTAAAAAAAAAACCCTAGCAAAGTTAAGCTTTTTCAAGTTGGGCTAGAACTCTCAGAATTTCAGGACAGTTTGATTTGTATACTAGATGTTTTGAAGATTAAATTTTAGTAATACTTGTAGATATCAGGCTGGGGAAGCTAATGATGTATGAACAGTGTATCCCTTGTCAACATGTTTGCTGTTTTGTTTTTAAAACAAAATGAGGAGGGAGTGTGATAACATAGATTATATACAGTAGATTTGTGCATTGTAGAATAACAACTTGCTACTATTGTCTTCGTTCTAGGGGGTTATGTCATTGGCCATCTCTAGAATGGTACTGTACCCCTATACTTACAACCAAAGTAGCTTCTGATTATAATACGGTGATATTATTATCAGTAGATTTTAGAATTATTTATTATATGATAATATTTTCCTAGGGAAATAAATTGGAAAATCTCTTCTCTGTTGAAGTGTCTGGCTGTCATATTAAGGTGGCACAATTAAAAAAAAAATCAGTGAATATTTGCATTCGTACAATAACAGTTAGTAATAGCTCTTGCATTTACCTATTTCTTTGTAATTGTAGAATTCAACATTTCCATTTATCTTCAACAGAAATTTTTAAATTCAAATAGTTGTCCAGAAATTCAGGGGTTTTTACATGTGAAAGAATTGGGAAGAAAATCATGGAAGAAGCTGTATGGTTGTCTGAGGAAATCTGGACTTTATTGCTCTACAAAAGGGTCTTCAAAGGTACTTGTTAGTTAGATTAGTTTAATAAAGATAACTAATAGACTTTGAAGGCACTGATATCATTGTCAGTAATACATTGGAGTGTAAATTTCAATTATTCTGTGCTCTGGATTTCATTGTAAGCTTAGTTTTGGTGCAGAACTTAATGCCAGTAAAGAAGTTCTTAAGGTTTTAGATTAGATCCTTCTAACAAGTTGTGATCTTTATAATTACAGTGTTGAGTGTATCAACATTGAATTATAACTTCAAATGAAAAACCCTATGGGTGATCATCTGTATTGCCTTCCTCTTTGCACAAGAAAATAGCAGTGTCTCTTTTCTGAGCATTGTCAGTTGCAAATTAAAAAAAATATATTCACAAAATGAATGTCCAGATGACCAATTCCAAATATTTAAAAGTTTCATGTATTCTATTATTCCAATCAGATAGTATATATGTTGTTTTAGATGCTAAGCAATATGCAGCATATTGTCTTTCCTGTTGTGTAGTCAAAAACATTTCACTGCTCAGTAGGAGGTGAGAATTGAACGGATCTCTCCAGACTCCCCAGTGTAACTGAAAGTGGCACAAGATATATTTATTTATTGGTTTAGATAAGTAAAATCTAAATTTGTCTGACTGGCTTAATATAATGATAAAATAGAAAAAACATTAACAGCATTATTGTTTAATCCTTGGCCATTAGAGTGAGACAAGTTAAACATCCCAAATATATCATTAAAGATATATTGACATAAAACTGCTGAATTAAAAAATAGATGATGCTGACCATTTGTAATGGTTTTCTCCATAATTTATCCCTGGGAATGAATTCAAAGTTCTACATTGAAATCTCCAAGGATACATTTATTTTGTGTAAGATTATTCACTTATTCTTCCTGGTACTCCATTAAGATTATTTCCTGTTTAATCCAAATTTGTCGGTTTCTGGAATAAGTATTTTACCAGGTAATGGCTAGCTTACTTATAAATAGAGACCAAAAGATAGAACCAGTTTTAATCCTATATATGATATGATTCTGCCTTTGTGGAACAATAAAGCTGCTCAAATGAATACTGACTTTCAATACATCGTTTAAACAGTTCAGTCAATAAATGGTCCCTTTTCTGTAAGTTTTTTTTTGGCTTCCCTACTGTGTAAACAAATTTGCTATGTTAGAAAGATTAAAAGGCAGTTAAAGTAGATTAAAGTTCAACATTACGTAAATTGTTTCCTGGAGTTGTGGGTGCTTCATCATTGGAAGTCTTCAAGAAAAGATTGAACAGGCATTTGTCAGGATGGAGTAAGAATTCCTGCTTTGAAACTAAAAGTCCTCTATGATCCTTTTCAATCATATGATTCAGTGGTAGGTTCTACTTACCTATGCTACTGGTTCGCAATGGGCATGTGTGTGTGTGTGTGTGTGTGCATGCTTCACTCACGTGCGGTGCTTCTGCGCATGCGCAGAGCATCCGTGATGATGTCTGGGTGGGTGAGCGGAGCCTCCCACCACCATTACTACCGATTCGCAAGATCCGGACCGAACCAGTAGCAACCCACCACTGTTAATGATTCTATGATTCAAAATAGGCTTAGAAGTTATTTAAAGAACTAGGTTTGTCAGAGCAAAACAGTGTGGAAATATAAAGTATCTGCAGAAATATGACAGAGCAAACCCATAAGAAGATCTGAAATACAATTAAACTGATCTTGCCATTTTCTTTTCATAAAAGATAAGCATTTTGTAAAGAAGCTTACTTTCCTCCCATTTGCCATCACTTTGAAGTCAGCCCTGAAACCTCTTAACCTGTAGAGGAGCAGGACTTCACTGAATGATCTAAAAAGTTAATCAGAAAAAAGTGTCCCCAAATATAAATTGAGATTGTGAGGAATTAGTCAATTTTCAAAAGCATTTGATAAGAATTTTAACATTTGATAGAGAAGAAATGCTATGTCTTTAAGCACATACTAGGATTTTGAATATAAGGAAGATAGTATTACTGACCAAGTTTATTGCTGCTAGACGTAACAACTAAGAGATTTTTAGTGTGATTTTATTATCCTTTAGTGGTTCTTCTTTTTATTTTCAGATAATATAAAATAATGGTTTAAAACTTTTTTTAATTATTACAATTATTTCCCCAGGAACCAAGACACCTGCAATTGCTAGCTGATCTTGAAGACAGCAATATCTTTTCATTAATAGCATGCAAAAAAATGTACAGTGCACCAACTGACTATGGCTTTTGTATAAAGGTAATGGCTTTAAATCTTACAAGATTTGTGGTTCATGATATTAAATTTTACAGATTTTTATATGACTTTTAAAATAATTGTGATTTCAATTTTATGCTAAATTTTATCCTAGATAGAAAAAAATAATTCAAAATTGACTCTTGTCAAATGGTGTGGCAGGCAATTATTAGCTACCAAATTGATATAATATTAATGGAGGGTATGGAGGTCCCCATTTCAGACTTTTACCAAAACAGTAAATTCATTAGATGCCTTTATACTATCTGTTGTACTTTCAGACTTTGCCTGGATTTTTTCAAAAAGGAGACAATTCAGACATTTTTCAGTTTATACAGCACTATGAAATGTTCTATAATGAAACAAATGCTTAGGATTTGAATATTACACCTAAACTGTAAATTAATTTCATAGATGAAAGACAGAATTAATATTTTGTTGTTTGTTCTGTAGCCCAACAGAGTAAGGAATGAAGCTAAAGAATTAAGATTTCTGTGTGCTGAGGATGAACAAAGCAGAACATGTTGGATGACTGCCTTTAGACTGCTCAAGGTACTGGATAACTATGGTAGCTACCATATTTATGGTAGCCAGTGAATTGAGATCCTGCATTCATCTTTCATATGGACTCAGGCACAATTAAGATCTTTCTAAGAAACCATTTTATTTAGATGTAATAAATTATTATCTTTGCAATAGGGGCAGGCAGATAGGAAAAATCCAGGGCTGGATCAAGTGAAGTTCACTTATTCTAAAATAAGGATGATAGAAGTGAAACTGGTATGAAATAATTGTTACAAAAAATTAGAACAAAAATGAACAATTTCCAGGATGTGTACAGCAGTCTATCCAAAGCTATATGTCATTGAAAAGCCATCCTCGCTGTAGTTCAAGCAGGCAGAGTTGGTACAATCAGTTTTAAGGAATGCCAGATGCTTCAGTATAGAATGGCTTCAAAAGGTTAGTGGGGGTTCTAAAGATCTAGAGATAGTTCAGAGCAGCTGCTCTATTATAAATATCCTCATTTTTGTTCAAAATATTTTTGAAAATAGTGGTCAGCAAGTTTCGTACATTAAAGTATATGAATTCTCCAGAACTGTTCCAGTCAAATTTCAGGCTGAGCTTAAAAATTGTCCTTGTCACTTGACAAATGATCTGCACAGGGGAAAAAGAAATATTTAAATAATACATCAGAAGGCCTAATAGAAAAGAAAAATACTTCCTCAAAATGTCTATGGAGATTCTCAGTCATCCAGCTCATAATTGTCTCAAAATGTGCTTTTTCAAAAAAAAGCAATTGGACTGTATTTTCCATGACAAAGAAGAAGAAAATGTTTCTCTTCTCATCCGAGAAGCTTCATCAATTGTGATGATGGGATCTATCCCCCACCTTCACAACCAGTGAAGCTTCTTGGATGAAAAACAACATGTTTGAGGCCTGCCTCAAAAGTGAAATGTGAGGTGCCATCTACCTTGTCTCATTCATTGTGATCCTTGGCACCCTAATTTTCCCTATCATAAGCCTGCCCTTGGTGATTAAAAATAGCTAACTTTGTTTTTGATTATGCTGTGATGATACTAGATAGAATGAAAGAAGAATTATTTTTCAAAGCCTCAAACAATTTGGTTAAAAATAGGCAGTAAAAATAAAAGTAGGCCCTTTGTCCCTTTGACTGTAGATTCTTTATATAATTCTTTAAAAACAACGGTCTGTATATATCAATAACTTAGAAGGTTCTTTTTGCCAGATATCAAAAGCTAGTCAAATAATATTTAGGCTAGTCAAATCATGTTTAGAATCAGGCAGGATTCTGGAGGATAAAAGAAAGATATATTTTGTGAGCACTTTTATGTAATACTTCAAAAGATAGAGATTCTCACCTAGGAATAAATATAATCATGAAGGAGAGATAGCATTTGACAAGAATTAGAAGGAACAAAGTTAACCTTGGAGCCATTTTGAAACCAAGTTTCAAAGAACATATCTTATACAATGCAGGCCTGATTAATAAAGAAAAAAAAGAACAATGAATGTTTGGATGAAAGAGCAATTTTAGTGTTTCAGACTATTACAGGTAGTTCTTGCATGCGAGTGCCTTGTTCAAAATTACAGTTATGTTGAAAATGCTTGCATTCGTGACTTTTGCAAGATGTAGTCATTGCAGACAGGCAATGTTCTCTCCTGACAGGAGAGAAACCCCCCCCCTCCCACTTTGCAGAGCAAAAAGATTGGAGAGGAAGGTATTACAAGAGAGCAGTAAGCACATTATGGAGGATACATATCAAAAGAAATGTGCTGATATGCTACAAAAACAGCCAGTATATTCCCCAATGTATACCTGCTTACTCTCTCATAATTCCTTCCTTTGTAGCCTCCACAGTGCAAGGAAGGAGGAGAAAAAAAAACAGGTCAGGCACAAGAGAGATTGGCTACAAAAACTGCTTGTCTTTTTTCCCCCTCCCTTTCCTCACAGAGTGGAGAGATTACCCTCATGTAAACCCTTCCTATCGAATGAATTAGTTTAGTTTAGTTTATTGTCATTGCACATGGTACAACAAAATTAAATGCTGTCTTCAGTGTATATTATAACTATAAAAATAAAAACACAAACATAAATCCTTTATATTCTATATAATTGAAATTGAAAACCTGATATTGCACTATACTGTAGCATTCAATATGGTTATTACCCTGGGATAGAAGCTGTTTTTCAGTCTATTTGTCCTTATTTTTATTATCCTGTACTCTCTGCCAGATGGTAATAGTTCCAGAAAAGGGTGCCCAGGATGAGATGGATCTTTAAGAATGTTTTGAATTTAAAGATTAACAATGAGGGAATGTAATTCCTATTGTTAATTATCCCAGCACCCAATTTTGTCAGTTTTAAATTAGAATACATATTCCGGCTCATTGTCTGTAGAGATTATCAGTCCTCCAGGTCATGGTTGTCTCAAGGATGATTTTTTTTAGGAGGCAACTGGACTTTCTTGTTTTTTCTTTTGAAGATGTTTTGCTTCTCATCCAAGAAGCTTCTTCGGCTCTGACGGGACAGTGGGGAATGGAAGGATTTATATTCCTTGCAGGCAGCTGGTAATCTGCATCATTCAGGGTCATCTGAGTAGTGCTCCTGGTTCAAGTGACCCTGAAGACACAGATAAACCTCCAAGTGCTTCAACGACCCTCTAAAAGGATGCAGATTACCAGCTGTCTATAAGGAATATAAATCTTTCCTGTCCTGTCAGAGCTGAAGAATCTTCTTGGATGAGAAGCAAAACGTCTTCAAAAGAAAAAACAAGGAAGTCCAGTTGTCTCCTGAAAAAAGCACCTTTGGGACATTCTAGCTCACTGTTTTCCCACTTAGCAACTAGTTCATTTAGCAACAAAGTTTATGGCCCCAATTGTAGTCATTAAATGAGGATTATCTGTATTGCTCTGGCTTGGGTAAATAATAAAAGTAATAGCCGTTTCTTGAGAATGGTATGAAGAATAACAGAGTTGGAAGGGAGCTTGGAGATCTTCTAGTCCAGGGGTATCAAACTTGATTTCATTGAGGACCGCATCAGGGTTGTGTTTAACCTCGGGGGCTGGTGCCAAGGTCGGGTGACATCACTCATGCCGGGTGAAACTCCTATGGTTGCCCAAGTACTCTGCCAGCGAAAATGAGCTCCCAAGCTCCGTTTTTTGCTGGGGCAACCTCCTGCAACCCTTTGGCAGTGAAAACGGAGCCTGGGAGGGCCTCATGCAGCCCTTGCGAGCTCCATTTTAGCTGGCAGAGGCACTGCGGCCCAGTTCTTTGCTGTTTCCAGGACAGCCCCACAGGCCAGATCTAAGCAGACCGGGTCTGGCCCCCGGGCCTTGAGTTTGACACCTCTGTTCTGCTCCAACCCCCTGATTAAGCAGGAGACCGTACACCATTCCAGATAAATGGCTATCCAGTCCCTTCTTAAAAGCCTCCGCTGATGGAGCACCTACAGCTTCTCATGGCAAGCTGTTCAACTTGATTGATTGATTTAATTATGGGACTACAAATCTTTTTAACAAAAGAGAAGAGCTAGAAACAAAAGAGAATAATTGAGGATACCCAGCATTTGGGTCTAATTGAATGGAGTCCTCTTTTTGTTGTTTAGTTGTTATGTTTGGTTGTCATGTCACACTGTTTACGTTCAATCAATCAATCAAACAAACAAACAAATAAATAAATAAGGTTGTTTCTCCTATGCTATAATGATCTATGTATTCAGTAGTAAAATAGTGCACATTTTAACATGAATGTCCTATTTTGCTATCTCTGTAGAAATAGAGGGGTTATTCTTTTACTGCAGTTGCCTTCTTCAGAAGAAACTGAAAACTGAGCAGAATTCCTAAGCCAAAGTCTGTGATTTAAGACAAGCAAAAATATAAAATAAAAATCACAATCTGAATAAAAAAACAACCAGATGACTTTTCTCTCTCTCCACTTTTCAGTATGGGATGTTGCTATACCAAAATTATAGAATTCCACAACAGAGGAACAATCTGCTTCCTCACTTTGCCACTCCTGCGGTAAGTTAATTTAAGTACAGAGATTATTTGTCTAATATGCAACCAGGAGTTCAAGTGGCTTTTTCTCATTAAATGATAGAAAGTAGCTTTTAACTACCATATTTTCTGGCATATAAGACTACTTTTTAACACAGCAAAATCCTCTCAAAAGTCGGGGGTCATCTTATACGCCGGGTATAAGCCTACCGATGCTCCGACTTCCCCAGCTGACCTCCAGTGATGGCGAGCCCCAGCTGTCTGGGGAAGTCGGAGCGTCGGTAATATCCACCTGGATGCCTGGGATGGTGGGGGAAGCTCTGTGCAGCAACCAGCTGGGTGCAGCATTCAGCGGCATGCAGCCTTGACGAGATCAGCAGCTTCCCGAATTTGAGTTGCCGGCCCTGACCGATGACACTACGGGAGCGCCAACAACATTGAGAGGTAGTCTTATACAGCGAGTATAGCTCAAACCCTATATTTTAATAGGAAAAGTAGGGGAGTCGTCTTATACGCCCAGTCATCTTATATGCCGGAAAATACGGTACCCAGTCCTGACAATCCCTCCACCATTTTTACTCAACTTTCAGAATGTCTGGATTTCAATTCCCAGTTTTCCCTAGCCAGCATGAAATTGAAGTTCACCTATCGTAACATTGCCAACATTGAGAAACACTCCCTACACTTTTATAGAGTCAGAATGATAATCTGTTACACTCTTAGTAATTTTCATCATAAGGAAACCAAAGAAGTAAAAAAGAATATCACTAATTAGTAAAATGAAATAATATGCAAACTGCAGTAAAGGTTAGGATTACAATGCAAATCCAATTTGCCTAACTACTTTTAATTATATACCAATAAATGAGATCGCTAGAAGTTGTACTCTGCTATTTATCTCAGAATTTTATTGTCTGTCTTGTCAAGGAGTGATTAGAATAGGGTTTCATTTCAGTGTTTTTGGCTAGGGAATTTTGGGAGTTAAAAGTTCATATAACTAAGTTCTGAGGTTGAGAAACACTGTTATATTTGTTTTCCTTTGGAATTTATTTTAAATTTAGTTGGAGATCTGTTCTGAATTACAGTGACCCAACATACCTCACCATAATGTGCTGTTGGAGCCATTGGGAACCATAGTTTCCATATCCATGGTTTAATGTCTGCTTGATTTATTCCATCAAGTTTTTCTTTTAATGAGTGATTGCAGTCATATTAGCAGTTATTTTATATATTCTTCCCAGGTGTTATTTTTCTAAGATTTCAGTTTTTATTTTATTTTTATTTTAATGAACTTTTAAAAAAATCTTTCAGAGAAGTGTTTCTGAAAATTCATTAGTAGCAATGGATTTTTCTGGGCAAATAGGAAGAGTGATTGAAAATCCAGAAGAAGCACAGTGTGCAGCTTTGGAAGAAGGTCATGCTTGGAGGGTAAGAGATTGCATTCTGCTTTGCCAATTAGCAAATCTTTTTCTGTAAACATTTATGCGAAACAATCACAAGTTAGAAGAGCACTTCATTATTTTTGTAATCTCTTGTATCTTGGATTGTAAGCAGTCCCAAGTCATGGGACTGCAAAATAGGTGGAGTTATCAGCTATGGAACAAGTGCTGTTATAGTCATGTTTTTAAAGGAATTTGAAATTTGATTGAAGAAAGACATTATTTACTATGTCACTGTTAATAGTTCTTCTAATGCCCATTAGTAATGAAATGGTAATGACATTTCAGGGTGTGATGTTCCTCTGATGTGGGAAAATCATTACAGTCATTTGGGTGGCATTTTACACATGTTAAGAAGATGTTTCATGTTAAGAAGATGTACAAGGGCAAAGTCTACTATCTAAGGAAGAGATGTCAGGCTATGCCTTCTTCATGCATTAATTGAATGAAGGGACAATGGATATAGATAGATACAGATATTTTTATACTGTTCTTTGTTCATTGATCATATTATACAGATGCTTTTCTCTTCAATCTACTTACCACATCTCCATTCTTAGATAGTGAATGTCTAATGTTCTGGTCCTTGGTTTCTTAATGAAACAGTAGGCCAGGGGTGTCAAACTCGCGGACCGTGGCTCGGATGCATCACGCGTTGGCCATGCCCACCTCTGGTTTAGCGAAGAGGGAAAAAGTCACAATTCATCACATGATGACAATGTGACAGGCCAAGATTGACACCCCTGCAATAGGTAGTTTTTCAGTATGGAAGAAAATTATTGTTATTGTCCTGAGTTTTTATGTACTTATTTTTGATCAGATCAACACAGAAATAACTCCTTTTTCCTATTTTCCCTATAGCAGAAATCTTATAAGGTGGGTTGTGTTGAGAGAGAATGATTGGCCCAGGCAGAGCTAGAACTGGTTTCTGGGCCAGCACTTTTATCATTAAACCAAACTGATGCTTAATTAATTAATTAATATATAATCTTATATATCAAAAAATTTATGTTATATATAAAATATAAACATACTGTATTTTTCTGACTATAAGATGCTCTGGACTATAAGATGCACCTAGCTTTTGGGGAGGAAAACAAGAAAAAAAATCTGCCTCTGCCTCTGTGCAGTTTGCCTCCTTGCAGCAAAGAGCAAACAGCCTGGTCAGCTTCATCACAGCCTGATTTAGCACAAGCAGCTGATTGGTGGTTGGATCTGCCTATCGGAATACAGGCTATCAGCTGTTCCAGCTGCGGGGATCACCACCCCTACCACCTGGAACTGGCCGAAAATGGAGCACCCGAAGGCCAAGAATGGGGGAGGCAGTGGTGGCGATGGGCAGCTATGGGCAGTGGCAATCCCTGCAGCCTGTAACAGCTGACAGGCGATATTCCAGGAGGCAGATGCAACTGCCAATCAGTTGCTCATGCTAAATCAGGCTGTGCTGAAGCTGACCAGGCTGTTTGCTGCAAGGAGGTAAATTGTGCAGAGGCAGAGGCCAAAGGGTGGGGCTGGTGGGTGGGCGGGGCTTTGGCAACATTCGCTGTATAAGATGCACAAACATTTGCACTCACGTTGGGGAGGGGAGTGCGTATTATACATTGAAAAATACGGTATATCAGATTGCCTCTTATACACTATTTTTCCTGTAAATAATTATAAAATCACCATTTTCAGTATTCATAGCAATGGATATTCAAAATAATATTATTTGCTTTCCATGAATTAGTTTTATCCTGTTTTCTACCAGAGAGCTCAGGATGTTGTTTGTGGTCCACATCCTACTCCAGTAAGCTTCATAGGTTTGCATCTGGATTTCTTTTTCATCTCAAGGGAATGAGGTCAGATTTTGTGCTTTTTGTTCCATACAGCTGCTAATGCTTAATAATTCTATGCTTTGTTCTGCAGAAACGTAGCACAAGAATGAACATTTTGGGGAATCAAAGCCCACTTCATCCTTCCTTGCTGAGCACAAGTAAGAAGAATAGCAACTGCTAAGTTTATTCTTTTTCTTTCGATGTGAAAGTTGAGACACTGCATTTTGATTTCACGGTTAATTGGACTCAAACCAATAGTTGTTTTATTTAAACGGGATCATCTTTCTTATTTGCCTCCCTCTCCCCCTCAAAAAGAGGTAATTCACAGCAGGCAATGTTTGAGTTTTAGGTTCTTTACATTGTAGACCTAAGAATCACTTTTTAAACATAGGGAATACAGACCCACCAAAATCAACTGACTTTTAAGTAATTTAATGTAAATTACACTGTGTTTACAATTATTAGGCAAGTTGTATTTTGGAGGATTAATTTTATTATTGAACAACTACAGTGCTCTTGGTCAATCCAAAATGTTAATAAACTTCAAACCTTTAAGAAAGTAAAAGTGAGGTTTTGGGGTTTTTTAGGAGATTATCTATGTGTGCACAATTATTGAGCAAATATTATGTGCAAAATTATTATGCAACTAAATGAAAAATGAAAATTTGCCCATCACACTTATTTCTTTGCATCTTTTTTTTTGGTTTTAAAAACAAACTTTATTTAACAATTAAAAAAGAAATACTAGATATATATATATATATATATATATATATATATATATATATATACACTAAACACATATATATACATATAAACATCACTACATAAAAAGAAAAAGTGACTTTAGTCATATATCCATTGTCTTGACGGAGCTTTTTTTTTAAAAAAATTATTTTGTTATTCAGAATTTTACATTTGCCTTCATTTCTCCAATTTATCCAATCATACCATTGATTCCATGTTATATAATATTTTGAGTCTGCCTTATCTTTCAGTTCAAATGTTAATTTATCCATTTCTACACAATTCTAGATTTTTTTGGATTATCAGTTGTTCTGTTGGCAGTTGATCAGTTTTCCAAAATTGAGCTATCGTCAATCTAGCCGCAGTGATTATATGTAGTATTAAATACTTTATTTCTTTTTTATAATTTTCTTTTATAATCCCTAGTAAGAAAAATTCTGGTTTAAGTTCTATTTTTTCCGATGTTATTTCTATTAGCCAAATCCTTATTTTTTCCCAATACTTCCTAATTTTTGGGCAAAGTCAGCAGACATGGAAAAAAGTGCCTTGTGCCTTCTTGCACTTCCAGCAAGTTGGACTTACATTCGAATACATTTTTGCTAATCTCGAAGGGGCCAGATACCATCTATACCACATTTTGTACTGGTTCTCTTTATAAACCACTGATTTTGTTATAATTGGAGCCTTGGATAGTACAGTGGTCTAAAGCCCTGTTATTAACATCAGCTGCCTGCAATTATTGCAGGTTCGAATCTCACCAAGGCTCAAGGTTGACTCAGCCTTCCATCCTTTCTAAGGTAGGTAAATTGAGGACCCAGATTGTGGGGGCAATAAGCTGACTTTGTATAAATATACAAAAGTATGAAGGCTATTGCTTAGCGCATTGTAAGCCGCCCTGAGTCTCCGGAGAAGGGCGGCATATAAATCAAATTAAATATATATTTTTATATATATATATATAATTATTTTCCCAAACTCTTTCCCAGTCCTCCAATTCTATGTTATGTCCGATGTTTCTTGCCCATGCTATCATTTGTCCCTTTACTAATTCTTCTGCTAAATCAAATTCTAATAAATATTTGTAAATGTTTGAAATCAATTTTTTGTCTGTTGTTTCTAAGTTTATCCAACCGATTTGGTTTTAATTCAATTCCTCCTTCCTCTTGATCTTTTTTGTATCTTGTTTTTATCTGTAAATAGGGCTACCAGTCTATCTGTATTCCTTGCTGTCTAAGTTCCTCTTGTGTTTTTAATATTCCCTGGGGATTTAATATTTCATGATACCATTTTTTGAATTGTCAAAGTATTAGAGTGCATTATCGCCTCCATTGTGGATAGCCATCCAGGAACTTTCATATAGTGTTTATTTTTAATTTCTTGCCATGTACAAATTAATGAGTCTCTTAATATATGTTTACAAAAATACCTATGTGTTTTGTTCCTGGTGTTCCATAAGAAAGCGTGCCACCCCGTCATCAAATCGTGTCCCTCCAATGTTAGTAATTTTTGATTTTTCAAGATCACCCATTCCTTAATCCATTCAAACTCGATGCTTTATAATATTTTTCCCATGCTGGTAATCCAAATCCACCTCTGGCTCTGTCACCTTCAGTATACTTAATTTAATTCTTGCCTTTTTTCCTTCTAATATAAATTTTGTAGTTATTTTGTTCAAATTTACAAAAAAAAAATTTGTCCAATTTTACTGGAATTGTGTGATATAAAGCCTCGGCAGAACGTTCATTTTTATCGCTGCTATTCTCCCTAATAATGATAAATTCAGTTTCCTCTATTTTTCTAAATCTTCTTTTATATATTGGACTAAGCTTACATAATTATTATCCTTTATTGTTGCACAGCTGGCTGTCAAATATATATCTAAATATTTCACCTTTTTTACTACCTGTAATCCTGATTCTTTAATTAATTCCTCTATTTGGTTTCCTATCATATTTTTTGTTAACATTTTAGTCTTGATCTTTATTAATTTTTAAACCTGCTACCTTCCCAAATTCCTCTATTTCTTTCATCAATATTTGTCCTGTTTTTAATGGTTCTTCTATGAAGAATACAAGGTCATCCGCAAATGCTTGGGCCTTGTATTCCTCTTGTTTTACTTTTAACCCTTTTATCTTTTTGTTTGCTCTGATTTTTATCAATAAATTTTCCAATGTCAAAATAAAAAGTAGTAGTGAGAGTGGACAACCCTGCCATACTCCTTTCTTTATTTCAAAAAAATTTTAGTAAAGTGTCCATTTACCATTATACTTGCTTTTTGCTTTGTATATATGGAGGCTGTTATGTTTTCAAATCTCTCCCCAAATTTCATGTTTTTTATTTGTTGGTAAATTGCCAATTGACCTGATCAAAAGCTTTTTGTGCATCCAGAAAAACCAGGGCTACCTGCCTCTCTGGATGCACCTCGTAATATTCTAATACATTAATTACTGTTCTTATATTATTTTTTATTTGTCTCGTTGGTAAAAAACTGTTCTGATCTGGGTGTATCCTGCTATTCAATATTTTTTTCATCCTATTTGCCATTATATTCATAAAAATTTTGTAATCAGTGTTTAATAAAGAGATTGGTCTGAAATTTTTTATTTGTGTTATATTTGCTCCTTCCTTCTGTATCAATGAAATGTATGCTTCTCTCCATGAGTCTGGTAGCCTTGCCTATATTAATGCCTCATTGCATGTTTCTAATAATATCCAATCCAATGTTTCTCCTAGTCCTTTATAAAATTCACTTGGTATTCCATCGGTCCCTGGTGTTTTATTGTTTTTTTGTTTCGTGATCGCATCTCTTAGCTCTTCTATAGTAATATCTCTATTTAATATCTCCTTTTCTTCTTCTATCTTCTTCTACCTTCTATTAAGGTTAACATTTCTTCTCCACTTAAATATTTATTTATTTTTTCATCTGTCACTCTATCTTGTTCATAGAGTTTTTGAAAAAAACTGATACGCTATTTCTTTTTTCTTTTCTAAGCTATATTGCATTTTACCCCTTTTATCCTGTAGTTGCTGAATTATTTTTTTCTCCCTTTCTTTTCTCAGTCTATAAGCCAGCCACCTCCCTGGTTTATTCGCATGTTCAAAATAATTCTGTTTTATAAATTTCAATGCTTTTACATAATTTTCCTGTTCCAATATATTCAATATATTCATTTACCTCTAATTTGCTCATGTCCAGGTTTATCTTGTAATCCCCCCCCCCCCCAAATTTGTGATCTCTTCCTGTGCATTATTATATTCTTTTTCCCTTTCCTTTTTTCGTTTTGCATTGTAGACTATTGTTAGTCCTCTTGCATATGCTTTCATTGTGTCCAACAGCTTCTGAAGTGAGATATGGTCTTTTGTATTATCTCTAAAAAAAAACCAATTCCTTTTCCATTTGCTCTGTATATTCCTTTTCCTTCAGTATCTATGGATTCAACGTCCATCTAATCTTTTTCCTTTGGTATCCTTTCCATATCAGCATTATAGGGTTATGGTCAGCCCAATTATTTGACATTATTTCTACTGTTTCTACTTCTTGTATTACCCAAGCCATGTCTATTCTGGACCAGGATTTATGAGGATTGGAGTAATATGTGAATTTTTTTTCCTCGGGATTATAAAATCTCCAACTATCTATTAAGTTCAGCTCTTCTGCTAAATCCATAAACGTTCTAGGAAGTACATTTTTCTTTTTTTTTTTATTACTCTGATCACTGCTATAATCCTTTTTTACATCTATTATTGCGTTAAAATCGCCATATATTCCATATCGCCATATATAAAAACATATATTCTCTCATTTTTCTTCTATGATCTTTTCATGTATTTTTTTGTAAAATTCTGATTGTCCACTATTCGGCGCATAGATAACCACCAACAAAATACTTTTATATTTAAATTTCATCCCTATCATCAATATTCTTCCTTTTAAATCTGCATATCTCAACTTACTCTCTATTCCTTCTCTAATGTACACCGCGATTCCTCTTTTCTTCTGCTAATGTTACAAATGATTTCCCTAATTTTTTACTTTGTAAATATTTTTCCTCCTGTTTTCTTATGTGTACCTCTTGGAAGCACACAATATCCATTTTTTGCTTTATCGTTTTTCTAAAAATTTGATGTCTTTTGGCCGGAGAGTTAAGTCCATTTACATTTAGTGATAAAATTTTTAAATTTTGTTGTATTCCTTTGTGGTACTACTATGCGGTGTTTCCTATTACTTCCTGTCCCTTCTCTTAGGTCTTGTTTTTACTCCTTCCTCCTCCTGAAGTTCCCCTTCTTCTTCTTTATCTCCCTTCTCTTGTATCTTTTCTCGTTCTTCCTGTCTCTGGGTCTCTTTGGTCCTCCGTTCCAGCGCCTCCCTTTTGCCATTTGCTCCTTCTATGCCCATCACTTGATCGTGTAGGTTCTGTGCTTTGTGTTGTGAGTCCCCTTTAATTTTTTTCCCTTGCCATGTCACCAACATTCTTTCTGGTGTTATCCATCTAAATGGTATATGTCGTTTATTTAGTAATGTGGCTAAGAACCAATATTCCTTTCTCAATTCTCTTATTCTCTTAGCGACTTGCATTAACGTAATTATTTCTTTACCTCTGTAAAACATGGGTTCGTTTTTTGTTATTTTATAAACAATGTCTCTTACTTTCCTTCACACAAATCTTACATGAACCTCTCTAGATAATTTATATTGTCTAGCATAGTTCGTATGGACCCTGTAGACCTCGTCCAACTTGTTTATTATTTCATCTTTATCCCGTGGAGGGCCTCCGCAATCATTTCTGCTATCACAAATGTTAAATTTCCTCTCTATCTTTGACCACATTCTGAAATCGTAAATAGAATGCTGCTCTCTTCATCTCCAGATTTGCCACTGTGTTTTCCAGTTCTTTATTTAGTTCCATCATTTTCTGGTTCAATGACTCTAATTTTTCTTCTGTCTGTTCTGTTCACTTCTCTATAGCTGTTATTCGTTGATCATTTTTTTGTATAATTTCTTGTATTGAATCCATCTTTTCATCTATTTTTTGAATGTCACTTTTTACTTCTCTTTTGATCTCATCCATATCCTTCCTTGTTTCTTCATAGTTCTTTGTCATACATTCCTGCATTTTCATCAGGGTCTCTTGAATAATTGCCACTGTGGCCTGCATGGTTTGCATACTTGAAGTGGGGGGTTGTTTTTCTGATGGGAACATTCCTTCTATTGTTCTCTGCGCTGCAGGGGAAGCTGATGGTCCGATCAATGTCGAGGTAGTTTTCTTTCCTGTTTCACAGTGGTTGTAGTGGTGCTAGTCATTTCTTTTAATATTCTGTACTGTTCTCCTAAAATCCTATCTATCTTTTCCCAAATTACCATCTACTTTACTATTAAACTTCTTCTTCCCTCCTCTATCCTCTTTATATAATACAATACTAACTTAATTAATAAAATGAAAATTTGCCGATCACACTTGTTTATTTGCATCTATTAAAGTGAGAATAATTAGCAAACAACTCAAAATTTACAAATAAACATTTCTGACATTTCAAAAAAAATCAATGACCAATGTAGCCCTCCTTCTTTTCAATAACAATAAAAACCTTCCATTCATGGATTCTTGTCAGTTTCTTGATCTGTTGATATCAACCTTTTGTGCAGCAGCAATCACAGCCTCCCAGACACTGTTCAGAGAGGTGTACTGTTTTCCTTCACCATAAATCTCCTGTTTAAGAAGGGCCCACAAGTTCTCAATAGGGTGTAGGTCAGGTGAGGAAGGGGGGCATGTCATTTTTCTTTCACCTTTAAGGTCTTTACTGGCTAGTCACACAGTGGAGTACTTTGATGCATATGATGGAGCATTGTCCTACATAAAAATCATGGTCTTCTTGAAAGATGCAGACTTTTTCCTGTACCACTGCTCGAAGAAAATATCTTCTAAAAACATGTCTCTGAGCATTGAACACCTTGTTCTTCTGGGCACTCCAGGTAGGTTGCAGTTCTGGAATATGACAGCACTGGAAGATAATGGGTTCCTGGTAGCTTCATGTTTGATTCTTCTCAAATCTTGGGCAATTAAGGTGCATCTTTTTTTTCTCAACACGTTTCTTGCAACCCTGTTGAATACTTGCAACAAAATATTTGCTGTTTCTTTGATCACACCCCAATATCTTAGCAATTTCAAGAGTGCTGCATCCCTTGAAAGACTTTACAATTTTTGACTTTTCAGAGTCAGTTAAATCTCTTTTTTGGCCCATTTTGCCTGAGGAAAAGAACCTGTCTGTGTTGATCTCCTTAGGCCACACCCTCCCTCCTTCACATCACTGATATGCTTATATCCACTAAGCATTTAAGATTATACAGCTTGAAGGTGGAAAATATGCATTAAAATGATGATATGGTCAAAATACTCACTTGCCTAATAATTGTGCATACAGTGTACTTAATTTTCAATGTGTGTGGCAGATTCTAGACAGTCTTCAGTAATCTTAAAAAAGCTAAGCAGGAGGTTGAATAATAGACACCACAAAATCTAAGGATAACAAGCTAGACTAAGAAGTTGAAACATCTGGAAAAAGGTAGTGACCAACTATTTCAACATTATTGTCAAGATTACATAGATAGGGTAAGGAAGTCACCAGGAGTTGAAGAAGTCTTTGTATTTTAACTGGCTGTCAGTAAATTTACTTTACACCTGACTAATCCCTGAGCTCATGAATCAGTAGTAAACATGGTAGTATGGTAAATCCCTGAGTTAAAATACCCCAGTGTAAGTTTGACCCATAATTAAGAATATCTATTGTAACAAAATTTGAGTTAAATACACAATTTACTTATGCAATATTGTATAATAAAACTGTTCTGGATTACAAGTTCAGTTTAAGGACAGATCTTGGAAAGAGAACTCATTCTTAAACTGGGGACTACTTGTACAGTAAATGGCTCTTCCAACTTTTAGGCATTTGGGTCCTGGTTGGGTTGATTACTAAACAGGTTTTATTCTGTTTAATAACATATAGTAATCTATCTATCTATCTATCTATCTATCTATCTATCTATCTATCTATC
>WNWU01013318.1:801100-905007 GCA_012654045.1 Ptyas mucosa | reverse complement strand
ATCTATCTATCTATCTATCTATCTATCTATCTATCTATCTATCTATCTATCTATCTATTGTGTGTGTGTGTATAATCTTAATAGTTCTTAAAATGTTAAGGTCATGGACATAAAAAAATGAAGGAATTCAGGTTGGCTTATGGTTATGTACTAAGAAGAAAAATGTTACTTCATTAAAAAAAACTTTTACATAGAGACATTTATACTTTATACTTATACTTTCTGGCTTATGTTTTTTAGCTAGATCAGATTCAACAGATCCAGATTCAGAAACCTTCCTTACATGGAAGTATTTCTGAATTTATTTCACGTCATTTTAGAGAAGCTTGTGTTATATCCCATCTTTATTACAGTGGTGAGACCAGCAGACTGACTAGATAAGTAAATAAAACAAATCATTGGAGACGTGCAAGACTCCATTTATATTAAAGAAAATTAATATAAATAAATACAAAAATCAATTGAATCTGTTTTGTTTTTAGTCTGTGGCATATCATCTGTGTTTGCAAAGTTTGAGTTGGCCAGCCATATAAATTCCTTAAATACATACATTTTTGATATGTAAAAAAAGATGCACAATACTTCTAAAAGTATAAAACAGAGCAGGCCAGAAGGATATAACAAGAACAGTGGTTAGGTAGGAGATGGAGTTAAAAATGTTATGTGATTCTCATATCTGTTCTATCTGTGTATCTATAAATCAAATTTATATAATCACCATCTCACTGAAAGTAACTCTGGGGAGTTCATAATAGTTTAAAAATTGTTATGTATAACATAAAGAAGAATTAAATGTGTTTGTGTGTGTGTGTACACACACACACACATACATACACATACATGTACCATGTTTCCCTGAAAATAAGACCCTGTCTTATATTTTTTTGAACCCTGAAATAAGCCCTTGGCCTTTTTGCCATGCGCTCAAAAGCCCGATTGGGTTTATTATCAGGGGATGTCTTATTTTGGGGGAAACAGTACACACACACACATACACACACACACACCCGTGTGTGTGTGTGTGCGCGCATGCATGCGCACGTATGCGTGTATATGTGTTTGTGTATGCAAGTATGTTAGAGATACATTTCAATGCAATTCAATGCAAATTACATTTTTACAAGTCATTTGTGGCTTGGCAGCAAGGTAACTAGAGGACTGCTTTTCCTATACAGAAAACTTCCAAGAACTTACTGTCCATCATCATCTGCTAATGGCATCTGAGCCCATGATGCCAGAGGGTCTAGGGTTCAAAAGGTTTGTTTTTGAGTTACAGTGCCTCAAATTAGAGAATACTCCCTCTAAAGTTAAATGAACAGCTTCATTTTTCAGATCCAACTTTTGAACCTTGTATTACTGCATTGTGATATTATTTTTTATTTTATTTTCTTAATACTATATTTTTGTTTTGTTCTGCTTTTATAGTATAAACCACCAGAAATCATAGTTTGAATTATTGCAGTTAGGAACATAATAAACAAAGATAAAGCATATACTGCAATATACACACATATTTTAATATATTAGCTGTAACCATTTTTTCATCAGTTATTCATAGGACACAACACTGGTTTCATGGCAGGATTTCAAGAGAAGAATCACACAGGATTATTAAACAACAGGGTCTTGTGGATGGGTATGTATTTTTTAATTGTGTACTATTTATTCTATGGCCTATAAATCCTGGTAGAAGCCCTGAAATGAGTGCCCTAATAAATTACATAATGCTCACCTTGAGATGCCTTATAGAATAAGTCTTTGGAAAAACAAATAGTAATAACTGTCCTTTGCTAATTCAGATCTTCTATACCACAGCTTTCAAGAAACTAGGTCCTTTGCATGAACCATGTGCTTGCTGATTGAGTTGGAATACTCCAAAATTGGCAGGGTTAAATCCAGGAAACCCTCTCTGGTACTCGCTCAACAGCTGTCTTAACAACTTTGACATCAACACACAATGGAAAACCAAATGGGCTGCTGAATGCCCAGATATAGGCAGTTATATAGATGACCCTACGCAAAAGTTGCCGGGTTTTGACCTTCCTTGATAGTGTTGGTCAACTCTGAACAGCATCCATACCCAACATGGTGTCTGCCAGGACTCATTGTTTAGGTGGGATCTTGTCTCTACCCCTCAGTGTGACTGCGGTGCTCCTTCACAAAATATCCCCCACATTGTGTCTGATTGTCCATCAAGCTTACACTGTCCCAATGTCTGATTTTTTCAACATAGACCACCCTGTCCTTGAATGGCTGGGTGGCCTGGACATTAACGTTTGAACTGCTGTAAGTCCATGTATTTGCCATACGCTAAATAAAATAAACTCCAAAATCACTTTAATGCTCAGATCGCAAGAAATCGAACAATTAATATTGTATCCTTGAAAATATATAGAGTATCAGCTTCTTATGTATAATTTTTCTTTATATTATTTTTATTAATGAAATATTAAATTATTTATGAATAGACATGGAATATGTTATGTACTGATAATATCATAAAGCAGTGGAATTGTTTGTTTATAAGAACTATATAGTCAATCTGGTAGTAACATACAATGTTATTTTGTAGATTATTTCTTCTTCGGGACAGCCAGAGTAATCCAAAGGCATTTGTACTTACATTGTGTCATCATCAAAAAATTAAACATTTTCAGATTTTACCGGTAAGTATAACATTCCGCCCAGGCAGTATTGGGTGATGATATCTTTCAGAATGTGCACTTATTTCTGTCCCCTTAATTTTTCTAAAGTATTAATAATTACCTATTTAAGTGTATGATTGTCAGTCTCAGATACATGGTTTATTCTGTACAAAATATATCTCTCTCTCACACACACACATGGTTACTAGCTATACAATTTCTTATATCAGCATATGCAGTGGACATTGAAAAGCAAAGTTAAAATGTTTAGTGAGAATTAAAAATTAAAAACTAGAATAATGAGGCTGCATAAGTGTTCACACCTTCTTATAAGTGGAGGTGTGGTTGTGTTCAGAATTAACCAATCGCATTCAAATGGATGGTAAATAGTAGTCTGTACATACTTGTCATTAACTAAAGTGACTCTGATCAAGTCCAAATAAAGTTCAGCTGTGCTGGTAGGGTTTTTCTGGTTATTTACTCAGTTGCCTCTTACAACAACATCAAGAGCTTTCAGAGCATCAAAGGGATCTCACTCTTGGAAGGTATCAGTCAGGAGAAGGGTACAAACAATTTCCAAACCATGGAACAAAGTAAGAAAGCCTTCAACAAGTGGAGAAAATATGGCAGATACAGGTTGTATACTGTGTATGAAGATAATCTCCTGTACTGATCATATGTCTTGTGACCAACACACACATACACCCAAACACCCCCCACCCTAATTGAATACCAATTAATACATTACTGTGACATTAGTTCTCTACCCCCCCATGGGAAACAGCCCCCCCCCATTTTTAAAACTATAAATCTATTCGTAAATTATTGATCTGTCTTTACTATATTATAGCTAATCCTGGTTTCATTTTGCAAAAATGTACATCAAATTTGACAAAAGCATGTGGGAAATTGTGGTCTGATGAGACTGAGGTTGAACTTTTTCATCATAATTTCCAAAATTATGTTTGGTGCAAAAACAATACTATGAACCCACCGTGAAGTTTGTTGATGGCAGCATTATTCTTTAATGCCGCATTTCTTCAGCTAGAAATGGGGCTTTAATTAAGCTGGAGCAAATTATGGTCAATTCCAAATATCAGTTGATTTTGGCACACAACCTTCAAGCTTCTGCTAAAATGAAGATGAAGAGGAATTCCACCTTTCAACACAACTTCACCAGAAGATCAAAGTTCCAGAATAGCCCAGCAAGAGTCGAGAGAGACCTGAATCCAATTGAAAATCTGTGGGGTGATCTGAAGAAATCTGATTACAGAAGGTGCCTTTGCAATCTGATAGTTTTGAAGCGCTTTTGCAAGGAAGCATGAGCAAAGATTCCCAAAGCAAGATGTGCCAGGCTTTGATAGGCTCCTTCCACAAAAGGCTGTCATAAAATGAAGAGATGCTTCAGCAAAGTATTAGTTTAAGGGTATACATACTTATAATAATCTCATTATTATAAGTTTTTTATTGTTAATTTTTCCTCTCAGATTGTTTCATTTTGTTTTTCAATTGAATTGCATAGTTTATATGGTATATTAAAGGTGGAAAGAATTGTAAAGTGATTTACTTTGTTGTTCTTTTTTATAGGTCAAAAACCTGGCATTTTTTAAGGGAATGTAGACTTTCTACATTCATTATACTTTCTTTTATTTCTTAACTTTAAATGCTTCATTGATGGCTCTTTACTGGAACTAATTGATCTTAAGTTGCTTAACCTGTTAATACTTTGGAAAGAGATTGTTTTAATTGATTTTGTGCCATCAATTTAGAGTCAACTCTTAGTGTCCACACAGATGGATTTTCTCCATGATGATCTATTCATAATGTGGTTCTTCAGGTATTCCAAGAGGGCACCCACTGTTGCTGTAACTGAGTCCATCTACCTGGCTGCTGTTCATCCTCTACTAATCTTTCCTTCCACCTTTCCCAGCATAAGAGTCTTCTCCAGACAATTGTGCCGTGGGCTGATGAGATTCATCATAATTTTTTTAAAAAAGAGGGGGATTTGGAATTTGCATAGGTCTTTGTATAATGTGTTCAAAGTAGAGCAATTTGAGATGGGTCATTTGTGTCTTGATTGAGAAGTCTGATTTGTTTGATTTAACTGTAATTCCACAGAAATCTGAGAATTGTGGAATTCATGTAGCTTCAGGAGCTGCACTATGTAGGAACGAAAAAAAGCTAGGAGGTAAACGTAATGAAATGAATAGGGGGATAGACGTACTGGATGAGATATTTTAACACTCCTTTTTGAAAAATTTGTTTTCTGTCTTTAGCATTTTATTTTTGTTTCATTTTCATTTTTCAAGTGTGAAGATGACGGACAGATATTTTTCAGTCTAGATGATGGCAGCACCAAATTCACTGACCTAATACAACTTGTTGAATTCTATCAATTAAACAAGGGAGTTTTGCCTTGTAAACTCAAACATCACTGCATCCGGGTGGCCTTGTGACCTCTGTACCAGTCCATGCAGATGACTGGTTTGTTCCAAGACTGGAGATGGAAGAGAAGTTTTGTTGAAGAAAGTTGACCTTGGGACATTAAGCCAACTTGTAGTTGCTTTTGAGGAACAAAATATATCATCAAAATTAGGAGACTTGGAAAGGGATGCTTGAGCTGGTGCCAACAGTCCAAGATTTGACTCTTTTGTCTAAATCCTATGCCTGATTCTGCTGAGTGTCCCAGCAACTGCCCCCTGCCCAAACTGGGAAAAATTATGTAAAAACACTAAACAAAACTGGAAATTGTCCCTTGGCTTGCCACATAACAGAGTCAGGTTTGTGAAGCAAAATTATTGAAATGAACTCTTGCCCTGGATAAATCTTGACAATTTAAAACTGAGTATTTTCTTTTTTCTTTTATTGTTTGCTTTCTTTATATTCCTCCCTCCCTCCCTCCCTCTCTTTCAATTTTTTTGCACTCCTTTTGAAAATTATATTTAGCCTGTATTAGATGATACAGTTTTTAAATTGATGCCTGATTTGGGTGTTCTAAATCATATATTGAGTAATTTGCTTCAGCCTTATTATAATCTAAAATCAAAAAATAGCTTCTCCCTCTGGAAATTAAATAATCCACCATTTGTGTTGAAGAAACAACATTGAGAACAATTCTGGGAAGGAAAAATATCCCACTAGTGTATGCTTTATAATATAATGACTGTGTGTTTGAAAGAGGACTCTGCTTCTATGCACAGATGGTTTAAACTGTTTCGAGTGTCCCCCTCCTTCCCGAACTTCTCAAGGTCCTCTTTCTGCACAGATACTATGGGGAAATCCACTGTCAGTAGCCAGTTTAGCATTGAATGATAATATATGTATTTGGAATCATCTGGCTTTTTTCTTCTTTTTATGTTTTGATTGGGAGTGAATAGATTGTCATTTATGTAGTATATTTGGTATAAAACAAATCAGTGTTTCCTATTTTTAGCATTATTTCCTTCACTCTTCAGAATGTATGATATAGCTCCATTGCACATATAACCCTGCCTAGTCTTCTAACCATGGTTAGGAATTTAAGAGTGCTCTGTAAGTCTGCATGTTCCTTCCAATTATTTTTACTCTGAAAGTGTATTTTCTAATAACCGAAGCACGGTTCTGATTTTATGTTTCTTTGCTTAATGAAAATACTATTGTTGGGTTACACAAATGATAAATAGAATCAAAAGTGAAAGCAAAGGAGAAGTGTTCGTTTAGCATTCTCAATCTTCTAATTATAGCTAGATATTGAGTCCTCCAGCAGCATGAATATACTTTTCCTAAATGATGACATGATAAATATGATTTTCAGTAAAGTAAATGTGAGAAATGCAGTCTGATTACATGCTGCTGGACTGTGAGCTTGGTCAAAACTGTGGAAATCATCCCTCAAGCACTACTTCACATTCTCTCCATCTATTTCAGTCTAAGCTGTAAAAGAGAGCAATACATGTGTAGCAGTATAACTGGATAAATCATTTTCATTTGGAAATTATATGCTCAGCTGTCTCTGCCACAGAAAGACATGCCATTGACAGTTCAGACAATTTACTTTTTTGGAATTTGTGCACTAAAATTTGCATGCCAGTATCTGTAACAACTAGAGAAACCTTACTTCAATCCTAGTTCATCATCCTACTCATCAGTCCAGGTTTAGGCTTCCTAAAACCATAGAATGTTAATTTGTACATAGCTATGCAGAACAAATAATGCTTTCTTTCTCTTGAAAGGCACAGCTTTCTAACGGTAAATGTGGCAAATAAAATTATATGCCACGAAAGTGAGATATCTGTCAATGTAACAGTATTGACTCATGTTTTCTAATTCTGCATAACTATGTACATGGAGATATACCATGTGGAGAATTTAATAACAATGGAATCAAGGCAATGCTTGTTAATATTTCAGCTTTTCATGTTTACATAGCAACACTTCTTTCATTGATAGCTTGCACATAAATAAGGTCAATGATTATGATTATTGTGTTTTGGGGATGATGGTTAAGTGCATATAGGAAGTGCTTTATGTTTTATGTATCAAGAAGTATGTTCCAGCCTATGAATGTTCAGAATTACTTGTGAGTGAAATATCTTCTCTCTTGCTCCAGGAATCTTGAACCTTTATATTGATATTAATTAATATTAATTATTGCATGTGACTAATAGCAATCTGAACAGTTGAAATTGAGTACAGTTATTTATTCACAAGGTAATCATATACTGTTAAGAGTATCTTAAAACAATATAACCAGCTTGATTTTCCATAGCAGATGAAAAAACACTGTATTTTAGTTTACAGAACAAATCTAATAGGGGTTTTTCCATGAAATTTCTATATATACAATGAAGAAACTTGATTTTTGTTAGAAATATTTTGATTATTACATTTTACATATTTTGTAAACATCTATAAAGTAAAGTAATATGAATTGACCTAATTGCATATTCGTAAAATGGATTTAAACTTTTTTTTTCAAAATACTGATTTTCAAATTTTAAGTGAAGTTGTTTGAGTTTATTAGAAACTAAGTTATTTTTCAGTATCTTGGCTCCAATTGTTCAGTTTCCCAGCAATAGTTTCATGTTATAAAAATTGCATTTAATTGCATTTGACAATATAAGTTCTTATTATAAATTTGAATGAAGAGGGCAAACTGTTTTGTACTATCTTCAGAATTACTTGAGCACGTAATTATTGCATTTCTTCCCTTTGTTGGAAATGTACAATCTAACCTGTCTTAAAATTACTAACAGATACAGCTATCTGACAACTTAGGAAATAAGGGTTGAAGGAAATTCGATTTTTTTAAAAAAATATTTAAATGACATGAATGTAAAGAGGGATGCTCAGGGTTGTTCTGGAGCCTGTTGATTTTATTTTATTTTTGTCTGTGATTGTTTTGTAAATAAAATATGTCATATAGCATCTTGTAATATGTTAAGAAGGAAAATGCCAAACCATTTGGTAATTTTTTTAAAAAAATAGATAAATTATATTATTTGTGTTTTTTAAAAGTACAGCTTTTTATTTGTTGAATTAATCTTGAAGAAAAATGTGCCTCTATTTTTAGATTGTTTTGTCTTAACTTTTCTGCACTAAGTACCTGACCATTTTGACCAATCAATGCACCTTTCCAGTGGCAAGACTTGCTTAGCATAAACTATATTATCAAACCACAAGACTTTATTGTGACTGTAAAATAAAATAAAAGTTATCAGGGAATGCAAAAATTATTAACTTAAGGGACACAACCTCTTATTCAATATGCATTGCTTCATATTGTAAATAGCTTTCCTTTTTTTTTTTTTGGACTAGTGAACTTAATTGTTATCTTTCAGGTATTTTTGTACAAAATGGGACTGGTTCTATTTCTTACACTTAAATGTTTAGAAATAAACATTCAAACAATGGTATTCATTTTATACTGTTGGTCAAGTTTCATTTTATTTTCTCAAAGGGGCACATCTACCCAATGCAATACCAGAGTTGTAGGCAATTGTACTGCCTGTGGACTATTTTTCCATTAACTGGAGCAAATTAGCAATTTACCTGAACATTATATATATGTATTCATTTTATTTTTTTTAATTAAAAGAGTTAAGCTATTTTCAGAGCAACTGCCATTAAAAGATGTAGAATGTATAAGAAACCATCAATTTAATATTCTTATTATGCAACTTTAAATGAACAATGCATTTTGATCAAGATGTAATAAACAAATGCTCATGCATTTCATGCAAATACTTTTTCATTATTAAGACCTGCAAAGCCAAAAACAAATATTTTATCATATGTGGAGAAATAAATAGGGAGTCTTTGTTACAAGAAGAGAATCGGTATTATACTTTTAGAGTATTCTTGCTATCCTATTTGGATTGTTTGAAATTTAAAACAGAACAGAATAACAGAGTTGGAAGAGACCTTGGAGGTCTTCTAGTCCTACTCCTATACCCGTGATGGCGAACCTATGGCACGGGGGCCACAGGTGGCACGCGGAGCCATATTGGTGGGCACGCGAGTGTTGCCTGAGCTCAGCTCCAGCACGCATGCGCGCACTGGCCAACTGATTTTCAGGCTTCCGATCCCACCGCAAGTCAGGAAACTGGCTGTTTCCGGCTTCCAGAAGGCCTCCGGGGGGATGGGGAAGGCTATTTTTGCCCTCCCCAGGCTCCTAGAAAGCCTCTGGAGCCTGGGGAGGGGGAAAAAAACGGGCCTGCTGGGCCCACCGGGCCATCATGTGCCAAAAGCAGGGGCAAGTGTGGGGGTGGGGTCACATGCGCATGCGCGGGTGGGCAGGGCTCATTGAATTATGAATGTGGGCACCCGTGACCCCCCCATGCTCCACCCACTTTTGACACATGATGGCATAAAGGTTAGCCATCACTGTCCTATACCATTTCAGACAAATAGCTGTGCAATCTCTTCTTAAAAGCTTCCAGTGTTGGAGCATTCACAACTTCTGGAGACAAGTTTGTTCTACTGATTAATTGTTCCAACTTTGGGAAATTTCTCCTTAGTTCTAGGTTGTTACTTTCCTTGATTAGTTTCCAGTCATTGTTTCTTGTCCTGCGCTCAGGTGCTTTGGAGAATAGCTTGACTCCCTCTTCTTTGTGGCAACCCCTGAAATATCGAAACACTGCTATCATGTCACCACTAGTCCTTCTTTTCATTCTATACATACCCAATTCCAGCAACAGTTCTTTATAGGTTTTAGTCTCCAGTCACTAATCATCTTAAATTGAGTGTTTATAGCAATTTAGTTCAGATATAATCACTAGGTATATATTTGTAATCTCAATTACAGGTAATTCTTCACTTACAATCATTTGTTTAGTGACCATTCAAAGTTTAAACTGCACTGAAGAAAGTGACTTATGACCATTTTTCACATGACTGGTGCAGCAACCCTGTAATCACATGACCAAAGTTTGGATATTTTGCAACTGGCATGTATTTATAACAGTTGCAGTGTTTCAATGTCATTTTTCAAAGTCAACGAGGGAGCCAGATTCACTTAACAACATGTTAGTAACTTAACAATTACAATGTTTTACTTATTATTGTTGCAAGAAAGGTTGTAAAATGGGGCAAAACTCCCTTAACAACCGTCTTGTTTAGCAGTGTAAATTTTGGACTGTTAATGATCGTAAGTTGAGGAGTACCTATATATAACCATAAAAGTATTGCTTTTTATATTTGTGATAATACCTTGAATTTTAATTTTATTAATTATTCCTGTAGTATGTAGATTAGATCATTGGAACAAATAATGGTTTTAATTTTAACATTGAATGTAATTTTGTTGGTAAGCGACCAAAAAAATGATGATGATGATGATGATGATGATGATGATGATATAACTACCGAGGCAAGATCTGTTCTCCAGAGAAGATGAAAACCAGTGAGTCAATTAAAGATGGAAAAATGTATCCTTGGCCACCAATGATACCTGCATTGCGGTCCAGGAAAACCCCTAACTCCTTTCTGAAAGATTAAGGAATGAATGTATTATTTGTCTCCATTGGGTTGAAGTTTACCTTGTTAACATTCAATTTTACCCAATAAGCCTTCACATTACCAGCCCAAAATTTATTCAGTCATATTAGATAAAAGATGAGGGAACAATATGTCCTTTGCATACTGATAAGTTGCAGTATAAACTGTCTGATAAATTCTCCTAAATGTCAAGAACAAACTCATCCCTGGTATCATTTTCTGGAATTGTTAGCACTTTCCTCTGAAAATAACAAAATAGCAACAATATTTGGTGTAATAAAGCTACATATTTTAGAAGAAACAATTTAGAAGCACACCATGATCAATCAATGAAAAAACTAGAAAAAAGGAAATGAAACATTTTACCTTTTCTATCTTGGCAGAATTTACAAGTTGCGAAACAGAAAAGATTTGAGAACTTGTAGCGATAGACTTCAGTGTGCCAATCATTTTGTCAGTCTTCTCAGATTTTAGAAGATGAAAGTCCAATGTAATACTGGATGATGCCATAGTGGTGTTTACCAGGGCTATGGAAGTTTTTGAAGGGATGTTTTGCTTCAACAAAGTTTCACGCAAAGGGATCCCTAATAGTTGCTTTGTTAGGCAACATGGCCATTCTGAAGGGCTGTTAATACTTTGCATGGTGGGCATGCTACTCACCAAAAATGTTGATGAAATCTGTTGAAGGCATGCTGTTTGCTTTTCTGATAAGGCTCATTAAATGTGACACACTGCTTTCTCCAGCATGCCTTCAACAAAATCTGAAGAGAGTCCTACTGAATCAGAGTCCTGCATAATAGCCTCATTTGACTTTCAGCCAAAACATAGAAAACCAGGAGAAGCTTCAAGGCAATGTAAAAGGTTTTCTTCAAGTAAATTGCAGGGCCTATTTGGTTTTTATAAATTGCCATGCAAATTATAATCTCATCTTTCCCTAATATTACCAAATTATGTGTTCAGGATAGCACACATAAGAATGCTACTGCAAAAACTCAAAATAGTACTTTCTTCAGTGGGTCTCAAAAAATTTCTCATTTGTTAAAGAGAACATCTTGGCTACTGATGCTTTCCAGTATCTATGTATTAATGTGTTTATATGTACATTGAAGAAAATTTAGTTACATGCCAATGTAAGTGCACTGAGCAACTCTTGAGTTATGCCCAGGATCTCTCTATTTGCATTGAGGAGCTCATGTATGTATATTGATATGTGTAATATGAATAAATTTTCTTCAATATTCCTATAATCTATATTGGACTTTCTGTTTTAGCTGATATATTGTAGAATAAGTGAAACAATATCTTGGCATTATTCTTAATGTGTTTTAAAATGGAAGCAGTATAACTGTTTTCTCAATATCTATTTTAGGACAGGACAGTTACATGTGAAACCATCCAAACTCTGGGAATTCACTATAGCGTTCCCAAGGGGAAAGCCTGTGTGAAATAATATAATCTTTCAATTTATTGCCAACAGAAGTGTTAATTGCCAGAATTTAGCAATGGAGGTTACATTGTGCATGTGCACGGACACACACACTCTTTACACACACACACACACACACACACACACACACACACACACACACTCACCACTGCTGTGTTGCATCATTGTGGTGGGGATTGTTCCTGGGACAAACGCATATAGAATGTCTGTCAGGAGTGTATACGGACATTCAAGATGTGGGGTCATCCTAGCTGTCCAGTTAAAACAAGCAGGCACCTAATAAAATATATTTTGGGGACAGACAAAACTACTTAAAGGCTTGCATGCCTGGAAAAGGCAAAGGAAAGTGACCTTAGAATAGCACTCTCTTAATGAACAGGCAGAATGACAGAAGAAGCATAGAAATTCTTAATTTTACCTATATCTCACTTTTTTGTGGTCTATAGATTATGAGGGGATGAAGGTTCAGTGTTTGACCCATTTCCAATCATTTTGGAATTTAACATCTTTCCCCCCTCTCAATAATTGGATACATGCTTAATTCTAAATAACACTCTTTTTAATCACTTTTTATTGACATTTGTTATAACATAAAATACAATAAATGAAAGTAAACATTAAGAAGGGGGCGGGAGTGCAGGATTTAAACAGGAGAAAAAGCTGTTGATTTCCAAATCATTTCTATAAATACACACTATTCAATATTTAACTAAGTTCTATGTTTCTTTTTTTTTATTTCTAGCATAAAAACTAGAAGCAATTTTCCAACAGAAACAGGATCAAATAAAATCTTAGTTTAAGACAAAGGATTTCTTTTTTAAAAAAGAGGAATAATAGTTTAAACAGGCTAAAAGAGCCTCTTTTAGTTTAGTAGAGATAGTAGAGTGTTTTAAGAAATGGAAGACCTGATTTAATATCTTTGGAACCCCCCCCACCCCCAAATGGCTGCTTTTTCAACTGGGAAGTGGCTATATCCCTGCCTCTCAATTGGATGCTTGAGGCTAATTTAGAGTTGCCTACAACTGCATGTTGGCATTACCGTATACCTATCCTGTGAAGGGGTTGAAGGGTAAACAGGTTTGCAGATAGCAGTAGTCAGGTTGATGAGCATAGTTCCTAAATCCCAACAGCCCATTGTATGGAGGTGTGCATTCTGCATGAAGATAGGTTGATGTGATTTCTTGCTCTATGTTTTGCTCTTCGAATGCTGCCGAGTTGGAATGTTACATTTGCAGAAATATAAATGGAACATCTATCTGTCCTTGAATAACAAGGTGCATATATTCCCTGACATGCAATGCCAGAGAAGTCTGTTTAACCCTTCACCCGGCAACTTCAGAGCACTATTCCAGAGTTATCTTGTGAACTGCCACTGTCTGGAAGATCTTGTGTGGTGATTTCTATGATTTTAACCGAGGACACTCATACACACTTAGGGAATCTGTTTCCTGTTTGCAAATTGGAAAAGCTTCTAGCTGGAAAAGTCTTTTTGGATTGATCAGTTGACCATGTTCCATTGAAAGCCCCTAAATAACACTAAAATCACAATCTAACATACTATACCCACAGATATTGGATTAAATAACAATAGCAATTAGACTTATCTATCATTTTATAGCCCCCTCTAAGTGGTTTACAGAGTCAACATATTGTCTCCAACAATTTGGGCCCTCATTTTACCCACCTTGGAAGGATGAAAGGTTGAGTCAACCTTGAGTCGGGTGAGATTTGAACTGCCAGATTGCAAGCAGGCAGCAGGCAGCAGAAGCAGCCTGCAATACTACATTCTAACCATGGCACCACCATGGCTCAATAAGTTTTCCGTATATGTTTTAAAAATATTTTATTTGTAATTGTGCTCTTAGTACAAATGTAATTGTAAACCTAGGAGTAAATTAGCCTCTTAAGTGTAGACCGGCAACAGATTCATAAAAAATATTTTACATTGGGGCAAAATACCTTTAAGAGCATCGTAAAACATTTTACGATGAACAAGGATGCAAGATAAGAGCAAAAAAAGTGTTAACTTTTAGAAAGATGGTTGTGATCAATATTAGAAATTATTGTGGTTGAAAGAAGATGCAAATATGCATAACTAGAAAAAGTCTTATAAGTGCTTATAGGATGGAGAATTGGTTGAGGAGGGAAAAGAATCCTGAATTGCTTCTGAGAATCAACACCAACAATGAATGTTCTTACATTACTTATTATAGGCTTACAAGCTAATGGCACTGATAACTAGAATAAAATAAATTTCAGAAATTTTTTACAAAACTGACATGATTGCAGGAGGGCCCCCCCCCCCCACTTTTTCTGTTCCTGTTGAGTAAATAAATCTGCTTTCAGTGAGTTTCCCAGGTTCTAAGATAGACTCCTTATTTTTGTCTCATCAATTTCCAGCATGCCATTAATTTCCACCTCTAGACTCAGCAATGACATAAGCAGCTTCAGTACCTCTTTGTTGTCCTTCCCTTAGAGCATAAATTCACTTCTGTTTGGCTTGCTTAATTATGCAATTTTCAACATCTATATAATAATAGTAATTATGTATAATTTATCGAGCAAAGGAGGACATTATGAATTAAGCTGAGATGAATAATGACAGAAGCATTTACAAATTGAGAATAACATCCCACATCCCATATCAAATCATTTTGCATATTGTGAAAGGCAGGATAAAAATAAAGAGAAATTGCACAAGCAGGTTGGTAGGATAGCAAAACTGAAGTAAGGTTCAAGTTTACTGGATGATTAAGAATTTTGGAGGTGATATTTATGGACATCAATTCTGCATCTTTATCCTTTTAATTGTAAATTACTGTAACTATTTTTCTAATATTTTATTGCCTTTCAATGTTAGTTAGCCGACCTTTAGGCAGGATGGTTGGCAAACAAAGTCTAAGAAATAAATAAAATCAATCAATCTTGCAATGGAAGCTTATTTTTAAACATATTTTTACTTAATTCCATTGCAGTCAGCACAAAAGAATTGATATTCAAATTTCCAAAACTGACAATTCAGAATAATTTTAAAAAGTACATAAAAACAAAAAAATAGTATAACTACAATTTGTGTCACAGAAAGTTAATGATTGTTATGTTCAATATGGGTTAGATGTTATAAAACAGAATGGCCTTCCTTCTGATTGGAGCTCTTGGAGTCTTCAAGTTTATTATTGAAAAAAAAATACCCAGTTCTATCTAGTTTAGCTAGAACACTTGAGCATTATAGGAAAACGGTAAGTAAAATTTAAACTTATTGCTGTACTAAGTATTATCAATTAACCTTTGTAGTATTTTTTCTGAAAATTTTAATACTACATTGAAATAGATATTGAATGTTGTACTCTTGTTTTCAAAACTGTTAAAGAAGCTTTATTAATTTTTCTAACCATGTGTTTTTAAAATTGTAACTTCTTTATAATAATTATGATATGAGTACCCATATTAATTGATTTTGCAGTTGCAGCTATTATACAAAAACAGATTGTGTTTTAAACAAGAGGGAGACATTCCAAATACCTCTTTGTTTCTGGAGGAGCATTTTGCATTGCTTTCTACATTTTTAATGTATTTTTATTTATTTATTACATTTTTGCTCTGCCTATTTTACCTAAGAGATTCTGGGCAGTTTATAATAAAAACATAAAAAGAGATATAAAAGCATAAATACAATGAAATTAACACAGAGTTAAGAACAAAGTTAAAATTGAGAAATTGCAAGTTAAAACAGGCAGAGAGAGCACCCTTGCATCACTCTTCACTCCCCCAGGGTTGCCTAACATTCTTCTACCTATGCCAATTGGCAAAGTCAGTTTTTGACACTCTTTCATAAAGCTAGAAAAGTGGGGGTTTACCTCGTCTCTAGGAATAAGACGATCTAAAGAGCAGGAGAGGTGGCAGAGGAGGAGCTATATATGGAGATAAATTTATTTTTATCTTATTAAATTAAGAAAATAAAAAATATAGTATATATTGTAGTTATATATAAAGATGTATATAGAAGTAGAATATAGGTTGTCTTCCTTTCTATTATTCAGAATTCTGCATATTAAATTAGCCAAGGGAGCAAAATACTGGATTCATGTTTGACACCTCCCATGGCAATGTGCAATGTTTGCTTAGCAGCAAATGAATAACCAAGAATTAACATGAGCAGCAAAGAGAAGCAGCACTTGCCACTGATACTGCCTCAAGAAATGTGTAGAAACACATTTTTTAAAGTTTTGATAAATAGTAGGGGGGAGAAAGTGTGGAAAAAAGTTGATCAACTTCAATGCTATCTAAGGAAGATACCGCACTGTCAGACTAGATGACGAAAATTGAAGATACAAGGATCTGCTTCAGTGTTTGACTTTCTGAATGATAACTTTTATTTTTCCAATCTAATGGAATATTGGAAAGAAATTATGCAAGGGATTTGGAACTCTGTCCTTCTGTTCATCAGGAGGATAATGCTACAAAAGTAGCACAGCCAAGTGCCAGATGTGATATGGCAGAAAAACTTGTAAAATAAAATTTGAGTTCTAAAATGGAGCTGGCAGCTGTGCATGATTCATATACACCCACACACAGAGCATCAAACATGAGGGGGAGCAATCCTGCATGTATCCCTGTTTATGAAGCAATTAGCAGTTGGAATGCTGGCAACTTATATTCTTAAATCCCGCCTCTTCTGTCACAGCACCTAGAGCTGAGCTGCTATTAAGGAGTTGGAATGAATTCCAGGACTGCATGCTTCCCCTACCTTATTATTCTTCCCAGCCTCAAGAATTATTGTAAAAAATACATTAAAGGGGCCAAAATTGAACAAATCAAATACATCCATTTATAATCCTCATCGTATCATTGAGTCTAGCATCTAACCTGCTTCTTTTGCAGCTGTTAAACCATTCAGGGGTAAAGTATTCTTCTGTGGAGTAGATGAACCGTAGTGTTGATGATCCGAGGGTGGCAGCTGAAGCTCTCCATTTAGTTCCACATGAGTGTGTTGTTCTAAGTATTGATTTTTGCAACCCTTTATCCAGATATTTCTTGTAGGAGAGAGTCCAATCTAATATTATTCCAATGTACTTTGGATGGGAATCATAGGGGAGTAAGTTATTGTTTAAGTAGATCTTCAATGCTTCATACGCTAGTTTCCTGTTAAGGTGAAAGCACATAGTTACTGTTTTGCTGGTGCTAGGAGTGAGTCGCCAGGCAGTGAAGAATTTTCCCAAGATTTCAAGGTCTTTGGACAGGAGTCTGTAAGCAGGGGTGTGAAGCTAGTTCACCACCTCATGGTGAACCCTGGGGAGCATGACAGTGTGAACTAAGCAAGCTAGCAACTTGTGGCAGCCAGACTACTCGGTAGACTTTCCTGTCTTTCAAAATAGACGGCAATGAATGCCCCTGCACCCAGTTAGATGGTGACAAAGTCCAAAAGTCAAGTGGCCATTAACTGCTTTTGAATTCTCTTAATGGTGGCAAATGAAGGAAGCACAAGGAAGTGATTCAAATTGTCCTTACCCCAACAAAATGGCAGGCAGTTTCACAGATCAGCCAAGGAAGAAGAGACTTCACTATGGGTATTTTTAAGATTGTGAAGAAAAGGAGAATGGCATAAACTTACATGTGGAAATTAGAAGGACAAGGGAGTGACCCAAATGCCTGCTGGCTAGGCAGAGCTGATGGGGAAGCACCGGTGTCAAGTGAGTGCTCTTTGTTCCTGAAGAGAAGGAGTTCTTGAAGACATACCAGAATGGGGACAGGGGCTGCAATGTCCCTTGTGGTCTACTGCTCCTTTTGTTCTCCCTCCCCCAGCAAAGTGGCAGGCAGAGCCGCAAGTAGTAGTAGTAGGGGATTTCTCTGGCCCTCTCCTGAGAGTCATGAGGTGAGGACACATGCAAGCTTATATTATATGTGGAAATGACTCGCCAGATTATGATTTATTTACTTATGAACTAAACTCTGAATAATTACTGGATGTGTTGGACTTAAAAACAAAATTGAGCATAAACAACTGATAAAATTGCTGTCTTCATTACAAGAGGAACCAGATTGTCATGACAGCTTTAGTTCGCTAGGATCAGCTACATCATCAGTTGTGTCAGTTGCCATGTGCTTAGCTTCTGCATTACTGTCAGAAGGAAGCTAAGAGAGACAGCAAAAGGGGAAAAAAGTAATCGACTTTATTTCTAAGCAATGACAATGATTCAATTTTTGAATATTTGGCACTTAAAGAAAGCATAGAATCCTTGAAACAATTCTTTATATTTTTTATTCAAAATTATCAAACTAAGAGTCTGTAGTAACACAAAGTTCTGGCAATACTAATAAGAATGAAAAAGGAGAGTAAAGGGAAACTTTGGAAATAATCCTTCAAATAAATATAAAGGACACTCAAACAAAAAGACGGACATTGTATTAACTATGCCCTTGAAAGAGAATTCCCTAGATAAGCAGATCCAGATAACAGTTAAAAAAAAGAGAGACAGCAGATAAACCATTAGAAACAACTTATTAACTCATTTTAAGAATATACAGGAATAAATTATAAAGAGATTAGGAGATCTTGGAAATGTGGAGCAACACATGTAAGAGCTGCATCATTAATTGACTTTATGTTTCCCACCCTCATGATGACTGCAACAAAAACCTTTGATATACTGAGTACCTCATTAAGATAGCCTGACTAGGAGGATAACGATCAGGATAACAAGAGTTGGAAGGGACCTTGAAGGTATTCTAATCCAACCTCTGCACAAGTAGGAAACCCTGTATCCTTCTGGACAAATGGCTGTCCAATCTCTTCTTGAAAACCTCCAGTGATGGAGCACTCATAGCTTCCGAAGGCCAGCTGTTCCACTGGTTAATTGTTCTCACTGTCAGGAAATTTCTCCTTATTTCTAGGTTACTTCTCTCCTTGATTAGCTTCCATCCATTGCTTCTTGTCCAGCCTTCTGGTGCTTTGGAAAATATTTGACCCCTTCTTCTTTGTGGCAGCACCTCAAATTTTGGAACACTGTTTTGTCACTCCTAATCCCAACAATTTGACCAGTCATTCTGAGTTCCTGCAACCATTATTCATATGTTTTAATCATCTTTGTTGCTCTTCTCTATATTCTTTCCAGAGTCTCAACATATTTTTAAAATTGTGGCATTGAAACTAATATTCTAAGTGTAGTCTTACCAAGGCATAATAAACTGCTACTAACACTTCATGTGATCTTGATTCTGACCCTATGTTAATGCAGTCTAATATTGCATTGGCTTTTTTGGTGGCTGCTGGCTCATATTTAACTGATTGTCCACTAGGACTCCAAGATCTCTATTTGTTTCCAGATGTTTGCAGATCTGTTTTTTTAAATTATCTTTTCCAGTATCTTCATAGGTATTGATTTTAGGATCATTGGTCTATAGTTTCCTGGATCCATTTTTTCCCTTTTTTGAAGATGGGAACTACATCAGCTCTTTGCCAGTTCCCTGCCAGTTCCCCAGTGCTCCAGGATCTTTGAAAGACATGGTTCAATGGTTCCAAGATGGGAAAGACATTGAGCCGGCCACGTCAAACTGGCCATGCCTACCCAGCCATGCCTACCTGGCCCTTTGAGGGCAACCATAATGGTGATGCGGCCCTCAATAAAATTGAGTTTGATACCCCTGATGTATTATTCCGTAGCCATGGTGGTAGGTGCTTCCCAACAGGTTGTAGACATGAAACTTGCTTCTTCTCAGTTGCTGTTCTTCATTTTCTATGTGCATTTCTTGGAGGATGGCCATATCTATGTTACTGTCCAATAAAAGTTTGGAAATATTGCCTCTTGGATCTGCTGAGCCCCTCAACATTGCTTTGGCAGATTTGAATACTTTCTTGTCATTTGGGCCTGAAAAGGTCCAGTTGTTTTTGTTTTTGTTTTCATTTCTGTGTATTTTGAGAGTCAGAAAAGTCTACTTTCTGGCTGCCAGTTTGTTTAGTTCATTTAGTTCATGCTATTGTGCTATCCAAGGTGCACTACAAGGAGACGAATGTATAAAAATATTATAATCTAATGTGGCCCATCAGCGGCCTGTGCAGTTAGTAGCTGATTCCGACATCGAGGAGGCTGGTGTGGTGCTGCACCAGCAGCCTGTGCAGCTGGCGCTCGAGTCAGACAATGAGGAGGCTGGAGAAGATGTGGTGCCAGAGATGGAGATTCAGCCAGGGTCTTCAGAACCTCCAGAAGCTCCCATAAGCGAAAAGGAAGAAGAGGACCACGCAGAGCTGTTAAAAGGCAGGAGTGGCTCCTCAGGAGGAGATCTCCTCGAGAGTAAGGTTTGCACGGACTTTGTGTGTGCTGCGTTCTTTGGGGTCCATGGCTGGGGCAGAACATCTAATATTGCTCATCAGAGAAGACAAACTTGTTACAAGCAATAACACAGACAAGTCATTTTTAAATAATTATTCTATTTTAATATAGCTATTACAACCAGCTCTTACATCAGCTAATCCTCTAAAATATAGAAAAGCGGTTTTCTGTTCACCAAAGCCACCTGAATAGAATCAGAACAGGCCATGTCAGAACCAAGGCAAAGCTCTTTAAGTGGGGAATGGTCGAGAGTTTGCAATGTGACTGTGGAACTATAACACATACAGTTCAAGATTTTTCCTCAGGAAATTTCAAAGTGTCTCAGATGATCTCATTGCAGTCACAGCAGAAGCAATTAGGAAGCAATTAACTTCCTTAAAATTTGAATTATAAGAAATATCCCATTGCGATTCTATGGCTTCATGTTATGTTTTTTTATTATGGTTTTATCCTAATATTTTATCTTCTTTATGTCCACATACTATATATTTATTGCTGATTATATCACTGATTGCATAATAAATGCCATACACTATATTTATTTAGTGTATGGCATCTATAAATGCCATACAATCAATCAATCAATCAATCAATCAATATTGCTGCTACCTTCCTCAGAGTTGTTGAAAATTAATAAGCGATGTAGATATATAATCTACATCTAATTAATAGGTGATCTAGTTTACAAATGTTCTAAACCTGTTTCATTATGGGCTGAACATAAGATTCCACACGCTGCCTGTAAAAGTGGTAGGACCATTGATATGATACAGGTTTTCCTTAGCAATCCTAAAGTATAATAAAGTTGGTGTACAAGATTTAAAATGAATTTGTTGGAGAAGTTTCAAAATTAATTCCATCCCTCCCCAATTATTCTTCTTTTTTGATTTGATTGTAGTTCCTTAATTCCAATAATAATTCATTTTAATAAAATACATTTATTTAATGTTGGAATTTCTCCCACAAATCTTGGAAATTCTAAACATATTCTGTTTATGCCAACATTCAAGAATGCTTTGAACAATTAAAAATATAGCATATATATCATAAGGATTCAATGGATGAGAATCCTCAAGGGGAAATCCTCAGAGGGAAAACAACTCAAGAAGCTTGGGAAAGCTTCACTATCTCTGCTAGTTCCATCAGTTTTTCCAGCCATTCTTCCATTGTGGGAATCGAAGTATCTTTCCAGTTTTGTGCATAAAGCATTCTTGCTGCTGCCAACATACATAACAGCAAAGTTCCAGGTTTTATTTCAAGCCTAAAAGAAAAGTCTTTATTTTGATTTTTATATTCATCCTGCCTCTACCTCCCAGCAATTTGCCTCCTTGCAGCAAACAGCCACTTTCAATTTCACTTTCAGTTTTAGCACAGCCTGATTAGCACAAGGCTGTGCTAGTTTCAAGCTGCAGGGATTGCCATAGCCTATTGCCACCTGCCTGCAGCCCGAATCAGCTGATGGTCAGGAGGCTGATAATCAGTTGGTTGTGCTAATCAGGCTGTGTGCTGTTTGCTGCAAGGAGACAAATTGCTGGGAAGCAGAGGCCAAAGAGTGGGGTGGGTGGGCGAGGCTACATTGGGTGTATATGATGCCCCCAAGTTTTCATCCTCTTTTAGTGGTGAAGTGCATCTTATACTCCGAAAAATATGGTAAGTGATGGTCTAACTAGGATGCCTAGATCCCTCTCACAGTTGCCACTATTGAACCAGGTATGAGGGCCACGTAGGATGGACTGTAATACCACTGTAATACCAACAATATGGATTTAATATTGTTATACTTGCTAACAATTATTTTGTATTTTAATTTGATTATTTTTCTCTTTTTAAAATGATGTTAATGGTTTACCAAACCATTGCAGACCAGAATGCAGAATTGATTGATTGATAACTTCTAACATTCCTAAACTTTAAAATAAAAAGAAACTGTCTTTGTTCTCCAGGTCAGGATAGGATGGGACCAGTGGCGGGATTCAAATAATTTAACAACCATTTCAACCTGCCCTAATGACCATTTTAAGTATTAAAAAATGATATTAAGTCTTATTTTCAGGGGATGTCTTACTTTACAGCAGGTGGGGGGCAGGGGGGCTGCGCATAATTCAGCACTAGCCCCCAGATGCCCTTGCTTAAGTTTTTGTACATTTGACTCATACCATGGACATTATAAAACTTATTATTTGTGTTAAAGTTATAGAAAATAGTAGACCTAACAGTATCAGAATGATGATGGTATATATTTTATATAGTTTGTCCAAAATTCAAGCATTATCATTTAACGCTTCGGTGCAGAAATATTGGGTTCTTCCTTATGGCTGAAATAAACTCCTATTCACTACTGCTTGAACTAATAGGAAAGTATCCCAACTTCAAATATATTGGTCCAGTGCCAATCTATTCTGCTATAGTAATGAAGCTGATGACCAACACTATTTTTACTAACTATTTTAGTGTCAAGGAGACACTAAGGAGACATTGTAGCAGAGGAAGCCATCTTAGTCTATAGCCGTGATGGCGAACCTATGGCATACATGCCAGAGATGGCAATCAGCGCCCTCTCTATGGGCACACGAGCCATCGCTCCAGTACAGTTCTGCTGCACATGCTGGCATGCCTCCTGCCAGCCAGCTGCTCTTGGGGTCTCTGCCACACATGCACAGGGGGCAGGGCATGTATGGGGGTGCGAGTGCATTGTGGGGGCGTGAGTGCGGGGAGGATGCATGCGCATGTGTGCGGGAGCATGGTTTATGCGGGGGTGCACACACATGGGGTGCATGAGGGGTGTGTGCACATGCGGGGGTAGGGCACATGCATAGGGCCATGAGCAGAGAAAAAAAGCATGGCTAGGCAAGAAAACAACCACAACAGCTGTTAGATGGGTGATTAAGTAATTCTCCCTGCCTTTTCTTTCCCTTCTTGTTTTTTCTTGCGTCTCTCTTTGATTTCCATAGCATTGCTCTTGGACTTTTGGGGAGGGTTCTCCCCATGCCTGAAAACCAGACATGTTCTCATCCAAAAAGCGAAACATCTTCAAAGAAAAACCAGAAAGCCCAGTTGCCTCTCGAAAAAGCACCTTTCGGACATAGAAGTGATAAGTGGTGGGTTGCTACTGGTTCGCCCCAGGTCAGGCAAACTGATCTATATCCTCAAGGAAGAAAAACTGATTTAGTTTTTTTTTTTTAAATTTGATTTATATGCCGTCCTTCTCCGGAGACTCAGGGCGGCTTACAATGCGCTAAGCAATAGCCTTCATACTTTTGTATATTTATACAAAATCAGCTTATTGCCCCCACAAACTGGGTCCTCAATTTATCTACCTTAGAAAGGATGGAAGGCTGAGTCAACCTTGAGCCTGGTGAGATTCAAATCTGCAATAATTGTAGGCAGCTGGTGTTAATAATAGGGTGCTTTAGACCACGGTACTACCAAGGCTCTTTTAAATTTTAAATTTCACACTTGATGGTCTCTCTCCCAGCTTCAATTGCCTATCTATAAAATGGGACCAATATCTGTATTTCACAAGGTGTTACAGATGATGGGAATGCAGATTCTTCACACTTTTGCACAAACGAATGTCTGAGAAAATGCTAAGTTCTTTTTTCCTGAGCGGGACAGGATCTATGTTCACCTGAATGCAGGGTGCATTTTGGTTTGGAGAACAGTGTCAGCTCCAGTAGTGGGTTTCAATTTAATTTACTCAGTTTTTCTTCCTCGATGATATAATATTTATTTGAATATTTCCACTGAAATATTCAGGGCGGCTTACAATCCATTAAAAAAAAACCATTATAAAAACATTTAAAAATTAAAATATTAAAACCCATTCACACCATTCATGGCCAGATCTCACAAAATCGCAATAGCGAGAGCAACGGCTCCAGGCCTGCCAGAAAAACCAGGTCGTCACCGCTTTTTGGAAGGCCAATAGGGTGGGGGTGATCTGGACCTCAGGAGGTAACTGGTTCCAGAGAGCTGGGGGAGCCACAGAAAAGACCCTCCCCTGCAGGCGTGCCAGCTGGCATTGTTTAGCTGATGGGACCCAGAGGAGACCAACTCTGGGGGATCTTACCAGTCGCTGGGAGCTATGTGGTAGAAGGCGGTCTTAAAGATAACCTGGTCCTGAGCCATGTAGGGCTTTAAAGGTAATAACCAACACCTTGAATTGTTCCCGGAGACCAATGGGGAGCCAGTGCAGCTCACGGAGAATTGGTGTAATGTGGGTGTATCTAGGTACACCCACGATAGCTCACGTGGCTGCATTCTGGACCAACTGTAGTCTCCGAACACTTTTCAAGGGTAGCCCCATGTGCAGCGTGTTGCAATAATCTAACCGTAAGGTGACAAGGGAATGAGTGACTGTGAGGAGAGCCTCCCGATCCAAGTAGGGTCTCAATTGGTGCACCAGGTGAACCTGTGCAAAGGTCCCCCTAGCCACAGCTGTCAGATGTTGCTCTAATCTTAGCTATGAGTCTAGGAGGACACCCAAAGCCTGTTCTGAGGGGAACAATTTCTTCCCCCCCCCCCGAACCTAGGATGGACAATCAACATAGTCTTTAGGAGGCAATATCCACAGCCACTCGGTTTTGTCTGGGTTAAGTCTGAGCCTGTTGACTCCCATCCAGACCCTCACAAGCCTCCAAGCACCGGCACATCACATCCACTGCATCACTGAATTGACACGGGGAAGAGACATACCGCTGGGTATCATCAGTGTACTGCTGATATCTCACCCCGCATCGTCAGATGATCTCACCTAGCGGCCTCATATAGATGTTAAATAGAAGGGGAGAGAGAACTGAGCCCTGAGGCATCCCACAAATGTGGGGCCTAGGGGTCGACCTCTGTCTTCCTACCAACATCGACTGTGACTGACCAGAGAGATAGGAGGAGAACCACCATAACACGGTGCCTCCCACTCCCAACTTCCTTAGTCATCCCAGAAGGATACCATGGTCAATGGTATCGAAAGCTGTTGACAGGTCAGCTAGCACCAAGATGGAGGAATGACCCCCATCTCGAGTTCACCAGAGATCATCCATCAGTGTGATCAAAGCAGTTTCCGTGTTGTAGCCAGGCTTGAAGCCAGACTGAAAAGGGTCCAGATAATCCATTTCATCCAATAACCGCAGGAGCTGAAGTGCCACCACTTTCTCTACAACCTTTCCCACAAAGGGTAGGTTGGAGACTGGATGAAAGTTCTTTAATTCTGCTGGATCCAGGGAAGGCTTCTTGAGGAGGGGCCTTATGACAGCTTCCTTCAATGGTTGCGGGAAGGACCCCTCCCTCAAGGATGTGTTAACTAAAGTCTGGAGACAGCCTCGTGTCACCTCCCTGCTGGCCGAGACCAGCCAGGAGGGGTACGGGTCCAACAAACAAGTGGAGGAACTCATCGCCCCTGCAGCCTTGTCCACTTCCTCAGGAATCACAGGCTCAAACTCATCCCACACAATAGGACTAAGATCTGCCCCTGTCATCTCGGTCGGAATTGCCCAATCAGAGTCCGGGCCCATCCAAATCTGAGCAACTTTATCAACAGAAACTGCACAAACTCCTCAGTTCTACCCTGCAAGGGCTCCTCCACTCCTCCTACATCAAGGAGGGAGCGTCACCTTAAATAGGGTGGCTGGGCGCAAATCAGTGCATGCAATAACTGCAGAAAAATGCGAACATTTTGCTGCCCGTATCACCACTAAATAAGTCCTAATATAGGCTCTTAAGAGTGTTCGGTCAGATTCAGAGTTACTGGTCCTCCAGCGTCGCTCTAGACGTCTCTTCTGGCGCTTCATCTCCTGGAGCTCCTTGGTAAACCAGGGAGCTTTCCTGGATCCACCACCATGGAGAGGTCGCAAAGGCACAATCCGGTCCAGTGCCCCGGATTCTGCCCTATTCGAGGCAGCCACCAGGGTCTCAGCTGGACTGTGGACAAGGGAGTCAGGTATCCCCAAGCTCCTTCTGGAACCCTTCAGGGTCCATTAGGTGTCTGGGGTGGAACCACTTAATCGGCTCCGCCTCTCTGTGATGGAGGAGTGGTGCCCTGAAGTCCAACCTCAGCAGGAAATGATCTGACCACAACAAGGGAGAAGCATCTATACCCCTTAATTCCAGATCATGCCTCCACTGCCCAGAGAGAAACACCAGGTCAAGCGTGTGTGTGTCCCCCCTATGAGTCGGACCCTGAACTACTTGGGTCATGGAAGCCATGAACTCCTGAGCCGCATCTGAGGGTTCGCCAAGTGATGGCAAGTTGAAGTCCCCCAGTACCATAAGCCTGGGGAACTCCACCGCCAACCTGGCTACTGCCTCTAGCAGCACAGGCAGAGCTATAGTAATGCAGCTGGGAGGTAGGTATGTTAACAGCAAGCCCAACTGAACCCTTGAGTCCAACCTCAAGAGGACAGACTCACACCCAACAATTTCGGAGGCAGGGATCCTGCGAGGACAAAGACTCTTATAGACAATAACTGCCACTCCTCCACCCCTTCCCTGGAGTCGCGGCTGATGCAATACCTGAAACCCATCTGGGCACATTTCTGAGAGGGGAACACCCCCCTCCTGGCTCAGCCAGGTCTCAGTAAGTAAGTAAGTAAGCTTTTATTGCGGTCAGAGACCAAATTAAAATACACATAGAAAGGGAGTATATTTTACAAATATAGATAGATCATAGGTCTCATTTATGATAGGTCTCAGTTATGCATGTCAGATCAGCCCCCTCCTCCAGGATTAAATCCCGAATGAGGGGGGCCTTGTTGACAACAGACCTGGCATTAAACAGCAGCAGCCTGAGGCCAGGGCCCTGACATCCCAAATCACCAGGTATATGAGGCGAGCCCGGTGAACCAGAACCAGAACCAGAGGGGCCGGAACAAAGCATAATCGCTTTGAGACTGCGAGTCCTAGTTCCCGGAGAGTGGCCTATCCGTCGGTTCCCACCATATCTACCTCTCCCAATCATAACCGCAATACTCCGGCTCTCTAATACCCCAGAGAACCCCTCCCCCACCTCAACGGCCCCCCTCCTCTCCAGCGGACAAAGCATCCAACTCACCGAGCCAGGGGTCATATCTGAGGCCCCATCTACTTCTGTTTGCACACACAGCGGGGGGGGGGGGGCTCCATTTCTTGCCCCCAGCTCCCTAATTTCCCCCAAATTCAGCTGCTCCAAACCCACTCCTTCTATCCAATCCATCCCGATACACTCACACATACACACACACACCCTCCCCAAGATAAAATTAATAACTCGAGCAGAAGGTGTCAAGTAGTTAAAACAAATTAAAAATGCTAAAAAAAAAAATATCGAGCAGAAAGGTGTCAGGTAAATTAAAGCAACTCTAAAACTGCTCTGGAGACTCCACAGATGGCTTGTAAGGAGCCACGTATTGAGGTATCACAGGTATTTATCTTTTAAATGCTCCTCCTGGTTGAAGTCCTGCTTTCCTCTCCACCAGTACAATCTAAGGAGCCATGACTTGGCTCTATTTAAGAACATTGCACAGGGAGTAAATCCTGGTTCTCTCCAAAGAAGGTCTCTAGCCCAGGATGTCTGTTTTACCAGCGACATGGAAAGTGAAAATTAAAGTCAATTTGGCTGAAAATTTTTTCAGGAAGGGCTCAACCACCGCAAGATTGCTGATTAACTTAGTGTGTTTCTCTGCGTCTGCTTTCAACTTTCAGCTTGATTAGTAATATTTCAAATCCTGAAGTTGCTGACACATTCTTCAAGTAAACCACAACTGAGCTTGTCCATAGATTAAGGGTCATCCAAGCTTACGGTTGTTCCGGCCCTTGGTTTCTTTCCTCCCTGAGCTGGCCCAATCAGCCAGCCCGCCCTGGTGGAGCTGAGGTAACAAACAATCTTGGGTGGTGAAAAGGGCTCTAGGACCCAGGGGAACACGGGCAGCCAAGCTCAGGGAGCCGGACTGCAAATTCCTCTCTGTAGCTCGGTGGGCTCTGCAAGGAACTGATAAGGTCAGTTAACTCCTTGAGGGATTATTGTGTGGACTTTTCGGTTGCTGAATGCAATTAATTCTCAAGAGGTAAATAAATATGGGTTTTTCATGACAAGGAGTTTGTTTCTTGCTTCTGCTAAGGCTGGGTCAGAACAAGTCTCTTCTTGAAAGCCTCCAGTGATGAAACTCCCACAACTTCCAAAGATAAGCTGTTTCATTGGTTGATTGTTCTCACTGTCAGAAAATTTCTCCTTATTTCTAGGTTGAATCTCTCCTTGACCAGTTTCCATCCATTATTCCTTTTCTGGCCTTCAGATGCCTTGGAAAATAGCTTGACCCCTTCCTCTCTATGGCAGCCCCTCAAATATTGGAACACTGCTATCATGTCTCCCCTGGTCCTTCTCTTCACTAGTTCCTATAACCGTTCTTCATATGTTTTAGTCACCAGTCCCCTAATCATCATGGTTGCTTTTCTCTGCGCTTTTTCTAGAGTCTCAATAACTTTTTAATAGTGTGGTGACCAAAACTGGATGCAGGTGTGGTCTTATTAAGGCTTTATAGAGTAGTATTAGTACCTCACTTGATCTTGATTGTGTCCCTCTGTTAATGCAATTTAGGATTGCGTAGGCTTTTTTGGCTGTCACTGCACACTGCTGGCTCATATTTAACTGGTTGTCCACTAAGACTCCAAGATCTCTCTCACAGTTACTGCAATTAAGCCTGGTTTCACCCCAGTCTATATGTATACTTTTGATTTTTCTTGCCTAAGTGTAAGACTTTACTTTTCTCTACATTGAATTTCATTTTGTTAGACAGGGCCCAGTATTCAAGTCTGTCAAGATCCATCTGGATTTTGAGTCTATCTTCTAGGGTGTTAGTTATTTCTGCCAGCTTAGTATCATCTGCAAATTTGGTAAGTTCCCCTTCTATTCCCTCATCTAAGTCATTTATGAAGATATTGAAGATTACTGGGCTTGAGACGGAACCTTGTGATACCCCACTGCTTACTTTCCTCCATATAGACATAGACCCATTAAGGACTACTCGTTGAGTACGGCTTGTCAGCCAGTTATGAATCCATCTGATGGTGTTGCTATCTATCCCACTTTTTTCTAGCTTACCAAGAAATAGGTTCTTTGTCAAATGCCTTGCTGAAGTCTAAGTATACTATGTCCTCAGTATTTCGCTGGTCTACTAATTTAGTCACTAAATTAAGATTGGTTTGGCATGATCTGTTTTTAACAAATCTGTGTTGACTGCTAGTTATTACTTTATTCATTTCTAGATGTTGGCAGATCTGTTTTTTTATTATCTTTTCTAGTATCTTCCCGGGTATTGATGTTAGGCTGATTGGTCTGTAGTTTCCTAGGTCTGTTCTCCCCCCCCCCCATTTAAAAAAAAATTTTTTTTTGAAGATGGGAACCAAATCAGCTCATTTCTAATCCTCTGGTAGTTCCCTGGTGCCCCAGGATTTTTGAAAGATGTGGTACAGTGATTCTGAGATGACATCTGCCAGCTCCTTTAGAACTCTGGAATGTAATCCATCAGGTTCCAGTGATTTGTATTCATCAAGGTCAGACAGGTGTTCTCTTACTATTTTTTTTGCTTATTTTAATTTTTATTTCTAGTCTGTTTTTTACAGTTATGTTTTTGGTAGGTTGGGCTATATTTTCTTTTTGCATGAAGACTGATGCAGAGAATGAGTTAAGCAGTTCTGCTTTCTCTCTGTTGCCTGCTACTTCCTTGCCGTCTTCTCTCTTTAGTGGATTGATTGTTTCCTTGATTTTTTTTCTTGTTATTTATATATTGGAAGAAACTTTTTTTATTATCTTTGATTTTTGTTGCAAGTCTTTGTTCATTCTGAGCCTTTTCTTTCCTGAGCCGCTGTGGTGCAGTGGTTAGAGTGCAGTATTGCAGGCTACTTCTGCTAATGGCCAGCTGCCTGCAATTTGGCAGTTCAAATCTCACCAGGCTCAAGATTGACTAATCCTTCCATCCTTCCGAGGTTGGTAAAATGACCCAAATTGTTGGGGGCAATATGCTGACTGTGTAAACCTCTTAGAAAGGGCTGTAAAGCACTGTAAAGTGGTATATAAGTCTAAGAGCCCTGGTGACGCAGCAGGCTAAGCACTGTTATTAACATCAAGCTGCCTGCAATTACTGCAAGTTCAAATCTCACCAGGCTCAAGATTGACTCAGCCTTCCATCCTTTCTAAGGTAGGTAAAATGAGGACCCAGATTGTGGGGGCAATAAGATGACTTTGTATAAATATATAAAAGTATGAAGGCTATTGCTTAGCGCATTGTAAGCCGCCCTGAGTCTCCGGAGAAGGGCAGCATATAAATCAAATTTTAAAAAAAGTGCTATTACTATTGCAGATTCTGGCTAGCTGCTGATATTCTGCTTTAGCTGTGTGCCCCTCTTTCCATTTTTTGTACTTGTCCTTTTTGTCTTTCAATTTGTCAGAGAGATCTTTGTGCAGCCACAAGATATTCTTGGATATCTTGTTTTTCTCAGTGGTATTGTGCTGGACTGGGCTTTTATGATCATATTTTTCAGAGTTTTCCAAGATTCTTGTTTTCCCCTTTAGGATTTTCATCCAAGGAATCTTTCCCAGGTTCTCTCTGAATTTATTAAAATCAGCTCTTTTAAAATCTAAGACTCTGGTATCATTATGTTCTATTGCTTGTGTTTGCATTATGTTGAATTCTAGTATGACATAGTCGCTCTCACCCAAGGTTCCTTAATTTCAATTCCCTCTATTCCCTCTATTCCCTCTATTATTCCCTCTATTGTAAGAATTAAGTCCAGTATGGCTGCCCCTTTAGTTTCCTCCTCTACCTTTTGGACAACAAAGTTGTCAGCTAGGTTGGTTAGAAACTTATTTGATTTCTCATGGTGCAGAATTAGTCTTCCAGTTGATGTCAGGGTAATTGAAATCCCCCATTACTATTGTAGTGTGTTTCCTACATATATTTATTAGTTGGTTAGCAAAAAGGACATCTATTTTTTTCTGTTTGATTGGGTGGCCTATAGTATACACCTATAGCCATGTCATTCTTTTTTTCTTTTATATTGACCCATATGCATTCCAGGAGGTTTTCGTCTTTGGTTTCATGCATTTCTGTAGCAATATAGTGGTCCTTTACATACAGTGCAATACCACCTCCTCTTTTATGGGGTCTGGTTTTTTTTGAATAGTTTGTATCCTTATATCAGTGTGTTCAAGTCATGGGTTACATCCCACCAAGTTCCTGTTATTCCAACTATATCATATCTACCTTGGTGTATAAATATTAAAGTTAACCTTGCTTGTTCCCCAGACTTGGTACATTTGTATATAGGCACTTGAGATCTTTATGTTTGACTCTGGGTATGCTTCCTATATCTCCTATTTGGTGTTTGAGTTTGTCTTCTTTATTTTGAATAGATTTTATTTTGAAGTTTAGGCATGTTGCAAGTTTGTTTCTCTGTGAACTCCAAACAACTGTATGACTTTTTTCCTCATTAACCTCTTAATTTTTACCCCCCTGCTTTTGTCAGAATTTATTTAAATGAACCTATGTGTTGTTACATGTAATCTGCCTGACTCGGTGTATGATTTTCTAGGCAAAGGAGGGGTTACTTTTGTCCTTGTCCATTCAACTTTTCTCTTGCATTTTCTTTGATGTGTTAACTATAAAAGGGATTGAAAACTGAGAGTTGAAGTTCTGTATTTGAATGAGAGGAATCCTTTTTAATCAGAACAGCATCTGTCCTGTCTCTCCCCCCTCCCCGGCTGACCTATGGAGGAGAACTATAATGCTGATCTGGTCCTTGAAGAAATCCAGTTTGATACCCCAGGTATGGACTCTCCTGCTTGTGCAGGGACTCTCCTGCTTGTGCAGGGAGTTGGACTAGATGACCTCTAAGGTACCTTCCAATTGTGTTATTCTATGTTCCAGATGAGCATTAACAGAATCATGGTAAGCATGTGGAATGGTATGGAAAACCAGTGGGCAGGTACAAAAATATTAGTGATGTGTCAAATTACTGTAATGAATGAATAAACTCATTGTTTTCTCAAGTAAAAAAAAATAAAAAACCCGGTGCCTGAAAGCAGAAAATTGTACTGCAACTTCTTTTTACTTGTGTGTATAAATAAAGAATACATTTTTTAATGTCATCTTTCTGATTTTGAGTCTATTTGAGTGAAGGCACACTGAGTGCAACAAACCACCAGCTTTTCTGGCTAACAGAATTTAATGCTTGATTTAAAAATAGTTGATTATTTTGATTTTGAAGTCTTATCATTTGAAAAGGTCACATTAACTAACTTACAAACCAGATTTTATTGTTGCTTAGAGAATTTAATCCCTCATAATCTGATTTCTAAAGAAATGTTAAAATGTCATTTTTGGTTTAAAAAAGAAAGGGAAAAATCTTGATCAAATACATGTTTTTCATTCCTTCTAATGCAAAATACTTCCCATATGTTGTAGCTCAGAAATGTTTATGTAATGTTTGCAGTTAACAGAATGGCCTACAGGAGGAGCAGTTATTCTGCCATATCAAGGTATTATAAGTCATAAACATTTTCAAGGGCTTGAGTGTTTATCAGATCTCTGATTTCTTCTCATAATCATGTAAATAGTGCTATATTCCTTATTTATTTTATTTTTTAAATTAAACTGTTGATATAATGGCAGAATGCACAGTAGTCACATAATGATTATGAGATTGTTTTAACCCAAATATAGTGACTCAATAAATATTGGGATATAATTAGATAGTAGAATGTCTAGCTAGCCTCTTAAGTTTTTAGTTCTTTTAAAAACTATAATATGTCTAATTGTAAATTATAAAGCAAATGTCAGTATTTTTTTAAAAAATTTGATATATATGCTGCCCTTCTCCGGACACTCAGGGCGTCTTACAATGCGCTAAGCAATAGCCTTCATACTTTTGTATATTTACAAAGTCAGCTTATTGCCCCCACAAACTGGGTCCTCAATTTACCTACCTTAGAAAGGATGGAAGGCTGAGTCAACCTTGAGCCTTGGTGAGATTCGAACCTGCAATAATTGCAGGCAGCTGATGTTAATAACAGGGCTTTAGACCACTGTACTATCCAAGGCTAGTTGGATTGGCTATTTTGCAGATCAACAAAAGTTTAGTAGGAGTTTATTCTAGGTCTCTATTTTTCCAGGCAGTAGAGAGAAAGCAGAACTTTTCTTTGCATCGGTCCTCATGCAAAAAGAAACTATAGCCCAACCTCCCAAAAACATAACTGTAAAAGACAAATTAGAAATTAAAATTAAAATAAGCACGAAAACAGTAAGAGAACAACTGTTTGATCTTGATAAATATAAATCACCGGGCCCTGACAGATTACATCCCAGAGTTCTGAAGGAAGTGGCAGATGTTATCTCAGAACCATTGTACCATTCAATCAGCCTAACATTAATACCTGTGAAGATACTGGAAAAGCTAATTAAAAAAACAGATCTGCGAACATCTGGAAATGAATAAAATTATAACTGGAAGCCAGTATATTATGTAACAGGTCATATTACAATTATACAAGACAATTTTGGCCAAATTCTTAAAATTGGGTTCAGTACTGGTGTGAAGGATTCTGAGAGAGAACCAGCTGGAAAATAAACAGATTGTTTAAAAGAGGATATCTGAAACATATTTAATCATCAGTTAAAATGAAACATGGTCACCCTCACCCAATGTTCCTGTAATTTCAACTCCCTCTATCGTTTCTTCTCTCTTAGTAAGAATTAAATCCAGTATGGCTGTCCCTCTAGTTCTCTCCTCTACCTTTTGGGTGACAAAGTCAGCTAAGTTGGTTAGGAACCTATTCAAACTCTGACTTGATGCAGAATTAGTCTTAATTATTAAGAATTAGCCTAATGTGGTTCCAATCTTCAAAAATGGAGGGGCGGGGGACAGACCCAGGAAACTACAGACCAATCAGCCTAACACCAATACCTGGGAAATACTAGAAAAAATAACAAAAAACCAGATTTGTGAACATCTAGAAACAAATAAAAGTATAACTAGAAGCCAGCACAGGTTTGTTAAAAACAGATCATGCCAAACCAATCTTATTTTATTCTTTGACAAAGTGACTAAATTAGTAGACCAGCAAAATGCTGTGGACATAGTATATTTAGACTTCAGCAAGGCACAATCTACTTCTTGGTGAGCTAAAAAAATGTGGGATAGACAGCATCAGCACCAGATGGATTTGTAACTGCCTGATAAACTGTACTGAAGGAGTAGTCTTTAAAGGAACTACATTTACAAGGAGGGAAGTAAGCAGCGGGATACCACAAGGTTCTATCTTAAGTCCAATGCTCTTCAACATTTTCATAAATGACTTAGATGAAGGAATAGCAGGGGAACTTACCAAATTTTCAGATGACACTAAACTGGTAGGAATAGCCAACACCCCAGAAGACAAGCTCAGGATCCAAATAGATCTTGACAGACGTGAACAATGGCCCCTATCCAACAAAATGAAATTTAATGTAGAGAAAAGCAAGGTTGTCCTGTCCTGTCCTGTCCTGTCCTGTCCTGTCCTGTCCTCTCCTCTCCTCTCCTCTCCTCTCCTCTCCTCTCCTCTCCTCTCCTCTCCTCTCTCCACTGTTTTCCAGAGATAACTGGAATGTAAAACTGCATAATAAGAAAAATAATAATCTTGCAATGCACATCTGTAATGTTTGAAGAAAAATTGCATAATCTAACATCTGTTTCTGGGTTTCATTCTGTTTTGCTTCCTTTTGGTTTACAGTTTTTCCATGTGTGTTTTGTAGATTTATAAATGAAACAGTTTTCATAAAGCTTTCAATAGATACAGCTCTATATTAATCCTGTGTCTACAGATAGGCCTTTGATTGATGTGTGCCCAGCATGATGCTTAGAAAGCTATTCTCCACACGCTCAAATATAACAGGGTGGGACACTAATTGTGCTCAAATATTTTCTTAAATGAATGTCTGTGTGCCCATTTAAAACAGTACATTTAGAATCTTCTGCAATAATTAAAGACAATTGATCAACCACAGATGAATACTGCATTCAATTTCCCAGCAAATATTTATTTGTTTTGGGTTTGGCATAGTGTTTGTGTTGAGTACAAATGAATGGATGAAGAACAGGAGAGAAAGTGTGATGCTCAGAATATTAAACTGCAAAGCGCTCTCTGATTGGTTCATGGAAATTACTTACTCTCAATATAAATGGACAAGAGCATCCTCTTCTTATAACTGTCACAAAGAAAGCAGCTGGGGAAACAGAGAAAACAAAATCTCTCTAACAGTAAGTAAAGTCTTTACCATTTAAACTTAGTTATTGAAACCATGTTAATGTAATCATTCCCGGCTTGGATCTTGATGAAAAACATTTCCCGGAGAGCAGTATTTCAGTGAGGATTCAGTTAGTCAGTATACTAATGTTAGCCTTTTATTGTTCTGCTTGGGCTTTTTGATATCTTGTAAGATGTTTGCATTTGAGGAAGAAATAGGTTAGTATTTAAAAATATACTTATTTTCTGTACATTACAGAAAAATTGTATAGTAACTATATAGTACAGAAAAATTAAGCTTTAATATAGTAAAATATATATAGTGCACCAACTTTACATATAATAATAATAAATATACTCTTAATCATGCTTTAGCAATACTGGAGATTTATAGAAAGGTAAAAATAACTGCTTAATTATTTGCTTTATCCTCACAATAATTGGACCTGATCTTGAGCTTACCTAAATATTTCAACCTAAAGGAACTTTACCTTCTTAGATTAATTAAAAACTTTAAAATAAAAGAAGAAAATTTAAAATTCAGTAGTATTAGTAGCACTAATACTAGTATTATTACTTGAAGGCACACACAAATGTGCAAATTGTTTTCTTAAATTAATGTAAATATTTTAATTACAAAAATGAGAATAATATTCATTATTTTGACATTTCTATTAAAATCAGTTTTAATATATTCTTTCTCTTGTTCTATCCTAATATATCAGCTGAATCTGTTTTATTCCTGTTGAGGCTGGTTTAATTACTGAACTATTAAATGTGGTTATGCTGTAGATTTCCAATTTTTTAAAAAAACCTTGCTTCCCCTTCCTTATTCTGCAAGTAAGGAGGTTATTAATGTTTTAAAAGTATTCTTGAAGTAGTAGTAATAGTAATATTGGAAAGCCATATTATCTCATCCTTTCAATTATTTTTATAAGAGTTTGAAAAATGTCATGGAAAAATGTATTACATATTTATAAGGTTGGAAACATCAGAAAGTGGTTGATGAGATCCCCCAAGAGGGGCTGTACTGTTATATTCTTTGTATAATAATGAAACAATGGAATTGAAATTTCTTTAATATAAAAATCAATTAGATTTCTAGTCATAATTGCATTAGAATTTGCTCTTTAATTTATAGGAGTTGATTGCCTTAATCAATTAGAATGCAGGGTATAATAGTAGTGTTACTCCTATGGATGATCATCTGTTAATCTAATTTAAGTAGAAATGCTCTTTTCCTAAGAAGAACTTTCAGTCTGAAAATCAAGTGAGTTACTTTAAATTGTTTTGATGGGAGTATTTATATACCTCTCCTATTAATTCATTAATTCAGTGTTTTGTGTAATACTTAAAATAATGAAAATAAAGCAACAAATAATGCTACACAGAAAAAGTATTTTAGACATCTTCACAAAAAATGAGAAAGATATCAATAATTATAATATTTTTGGATAGCTAGCATCTACATGTCTATGAAATCTGCATATCTTGGGAATATGTAATGTCGGGTAGTAGTGGTAAGATGGAACAAAACTTCTGACCACTTCAGTACACTATTAACTTCATTACTTGTTGACTGGGTCTTTGTCTATAATCAAAATCAATTCTTTTGCATATTATATAATAAGTCTTGATGTGTGTTTTAGCCTAAATAACAATAGTCCATGTAATTTTCTTGGTAACAGTATAGAAGTACCGTGTTTCCCCGAAAATAAGACCCTGTCTTATATTTTTTTTGAACCCTGAAATAAGCACTTGGCCTTATTGCCATGTGCTCAAAAGCCCGATTGGGCTTATTATCAGGGGATGTCTTATTTTGGGGGAAATAGGGTGGCTTGCCTGCTTTTAAGATGGATTTTTTAAAATCCCATTTTAATCTACATCCCAAGAATTCGTTGTGTTATAGTCATTTCACCCACCACAACCCATTACAATATAAGGCCAAGCGCTTATTTCAGGGTTCAAAAAAATATAAGACAGGATCTTATTTTTGGGGAAACATGGGACACACACACACACACAACACACACACACACACACACACACACACACACACACTGAATACAGATCATTTGTTTGTTAAATGCAGTTATTTTGATTTTTTAAAAAATCCTGTTTCTCTATGTCTATGAGGAATTAATTCACTGAGAGAAACTGAGGTTCATAAGCTTTTGAATGACTTAAGGAACTGCACCCCAGGCCTATATTGTGCCTACATTTATATTAATGTAGTCTGTCAAATTATATTTATATTGTAAGTCACACTTTACAGTAAATGCATCATTTTTAGAGGTGCTTATCTTGTAGGAAAAGACTGGCAAGAAATAGATATATAGCAATACCAGATGTTTTTAAAGGCAAATATCTATGTTTTTCATTTACACAAAACACATGTATATTACACTACTTGAACTGCCACAATGTTCCCCCGAAATATCCCAGAATTTTAGATTGCTGTGCTGATGATTTTATCCTCATTGTAAGACTGTTTTCAAATAAGATAACTATGCAGGAATAATTATACACTAAATGACAAACGACAATTATGATAATGTTCTGAATAATATCTCCAGCTCTTCTTTTTTTTTTTATTGAAAAAGTTTTAAAAATTTTACATACATTTTCTCCCCCCCTCCCCAACCACCTCCCCCGACTTCCCAGAGCAAGTACAAAATAAAATACAGCTTAAATTCTCTAAATTAAACTCCATTTCACACTTATTATAATCATGATCATTAAACAAATAGATAAAAGGAAAGCAAGTCTTTTTTTTCTCCTTATTCCATCTAATTCAACAAAATTATCTCCATTTATAATTACAGCAATTAAAACAATTAAGTATTATCTAATCAAACCTATCATTACTCAATTTGGCTAATTGTTACTTAACAAATTATTAGATCTATACAATTTAACAAAATATTTTATAACTTCTTTCATTTAAAACAAAACAACAACAACAACAACAACAACAACAAAAAGAAAGAAAAAAAAAAGGAAACCCTCACTCAAAAAACCTCTGATTTTAAAAAAAAATTACTATATAAACTCTTCCATCCTTCACTTTTAAACCATCAAGGTCCAATTATAATCAAAACACTTAATAAGAAATAATATTAACAATAATTTTTTAAATTAATAATCAAACCTCTTATATCCATACATATTAACAAATCAACTAAGAACATCATTTAAGAAATTTATCAATCCTTTAAATTCTTCATACTAGATTGAACCAATTGCTAATCTTCTTGTCTTCACATCTTCCAACAGCATATAAGATATCTTCATTTACATCTACCCCCCTAAATAAAAATTGCTTCTGTATATAAAAAAAAAGCCCCCCGAGTGACTTTGTAATTGTAATTATATTTTAAATGATATCCATCAAATCCAGTCAAAAATTAGATTAATAAATTCATCAAACATATTAGGGAAACCACCAGATCAACTGCAATTGCCCTAGGTCCATAGTCCTTTTGCCTTGTATTCATTACCATCAAGCAAGAAACTTCAATTTGCTATATTCAGTAGAACTTCTGCGATTGCAATTAAGTCCAAATTTGTTGCAGTCCTTAATAAAATAATCCAAATCATTCAAATCAGGGCATATTTCACAACCCAATACACCAGCATTGCTGTGATCTGTTTATTCTTCTCAAATATTCCAATACAGCTGTAAGTTGCCTCCTCATCGTCGCTCATTGCTTAGTTAACTGGCATTAAACTGCTGTCTGTTTTTTTTCTTTTTCCAAAAAATTCAAAATCTTTAAACAGTTAAACAGTACTTTTTAAGGACCATCATCTCGTCAAGCAGGGTTATTTTCCATTTCTCCAGTCTTTCTTCTTTTCCTTTTTACGAACTTTCTTCTTAACTTTGATCCCTCTGCCTTTTTTAGCTCCAGTAAAATTTTGCGGTTTTTGGGATTGCATATTATAAAATTTTTGCAGAAATGTAGCTTCTTCTGGAAACAACTCTTTAAGTGCAGATTGAGTTTTATCTTGCTCCTTATTTTGCACAACATTCATCTTTCTCTCTTCAGTAAAATCTGCTATAATCTGTTGTTGGTTTTTTGCATCTTCCAACTCTTCATTCAATCCCCCACTGCTAGATTGCAACTCAGTATTTCCATGTATTTCATTATTTCCAGCTTGAGAAACTTGAAATATAGTATCAATTCTTTTCAATAAAGCAGAGGTAATTGAACTCAAAGCTTCCTCAAATTCAGACCATTGAGGGTTAAATAACCCTCCTTTACTTTCAAAAAGCCCAGCCATCTTGCCCCCCTTCTTCCTTCCCAGAAGGACAGAAAAAAAAAGGGGGAAGAGAAAAGAAAAAAAGAGTTTCAAGAAGAAAAAAAAAAGGGAATCCTTTACAATTTGTAATTTGTATTGCTGCTTCAATTATTATTATTCCTTTCTTATTACATCCACTTTTCAAAAAGGAGTTTTACGTTTCAAACAGGGGCTTGTCAATAATTACTTTTAGCTTTCACTTCTTCACGCCCCGTTAAAACTCAAACGCCATCTTGCTTTCACTTTCAGCTTAGGAAGAATCTTTTAAAGAAAGTAAATCTTTGGAGTTAAAAGGAAAAAAAAATACTTGCTGTTTAATTCATACTGCTTGTGCTCCGCCAGCTCGATTCAAAAAATATCTGTTTAAAGTTGGTGCTGGAATGGTTAACGACATCTAGCTCTGCAAAGCAGAGGCATCCAGGGTCCGGAGTACTGACAGGCTTAACGGGGAGCTCTCATCTTCAAGCGCCAGATTATGTGTGAAATCCGGCACTTTCAGGGAGCTCTACCCCACCCGTCTACTCACTTTCCCCCCTCATACCAGGGGGAAAGTTTTCAAACCGCAAGACAGCTGATAGTCGCTGTTCTTTGCGGTTCTACGGAGCCCTGGGCTGGCGCTTCAAAAAGAAGCGTCTGGCGATGTCGCTGTCCCACTGGAAGCCTCCTCCAGCTCTTCTTAACACTGCTGTTTTCTGCAGTCATTACATATTTAGTGCAGTGAACATGTAGTGTTTGGGAAGAGAAAACATAAATAAATGCAGTTTGCATTATCATGATCCTAACTTATTTGGAAGCCTAACAATATACACGATGTTGTGTGCATGTAAGTTTCCACCATGCAAATTTGCTAACTGCCTCCAGGAGGACAATGTCATGTGAGTGACATTAAGTAATTTCCATTTTTGCTATACTGTAATTGGATTTAATGTTTTTCAACTTTTGCATAATATTTTAAGAAACTTTTCATCTATCATAGTTAAAAAGTATAGATAAATAAAGCTTATATGGCTATTGTAGGAGATGACCAGACAGAGACAAAGATAGGGTCAAATGCATCTTCAGTTTGCAGTCACTTATTACTACAAGAGACCTACATCCAGGCCCCCTATGAATTCCATCCACTCTTATCTAGTACCAATTTCTCTTGACTGTTAAGTAAACCAGATTTTGTGTATAGGGAGCATTTAATAAACTTTTAGTGCTTTGAACTGAACTCTGGTTCCTGGTTATTTGTGCCTGATATTTATATTGCATTAAATGTCTTTAATGTCTTCTTCTCTTGTTTTTTTTTCTTTTTAATTTGATTTATATGTCGCCCTTCTCCGGAGACTCAGGGCGGCTTACAATGCGTTAAGCAATAGCCTTCATACTTTTGTATATTTTATACAAAGTCAGCTTATTGCCCCCACAATCTGGGTCCTCAATTTACCTACCTTAGAAAGGATGGAAGGCTGAGTCAACCTTGAGCCTGATGAGATTTGAACTTGCAGTAATTGCAGGCAGCTGATGTTAATAACAGTGCTTTAGTCTGCTGCGCCACCAGGCTCTTGTTTCCCATTGTTTTCTTATTATGTAGTGGTAATAGTCCTATGCTGGCGAGAAAGAGGTTTGTATTGCTATGGCTCTTTCCATAGGTTAATAAAATTCTATATTTTCATATAATAGTTGGAAAATGAAAGATATTTAAGTGTTTAGCAGACTCCATCAATTGACTTATCTAGCCTTTAATATGAATCACCTGGGTAGGCAGGCATGTCCCTTCCATCCTTGGCTAGAGCCACCTGGGATAAACAAAGCACTTCTTGTTCTTTGCCTGACCTTGTTCTAGGGAAGCAAAGCCTATTAAGGTTAAGATATGATAACCTTCTTGCTCTTCGCAAGGGCAAGCAGATACATATAGATGTGCATATTGCACATGGCCAGGATGAGTCAGCAACTCTGGTAGAATAAGCCTCAGTGCAGCCCTAACTTGGGAAGTGCTATATGTTGCTGGCTTAGAAAAGGTCTGCATGTTAACATGTTCAGATTTCCTGACTAGGACGGAAGAAGCACAAAGTTTATTTGATGTTAATATTGTACTGTCTATAAACTGTATTGTGCTGTTTTCTTTGCTTCTCATGTCTAGAGATTTTTGGAGTTCAGTGTCTATAACAAATCTAAATAACAACAACAACAACTTATTACCTCCATATTCAAAAGTACCTGTAGCCCAAACAGCACATGCTTTCATATGTCTGGCTTTCCATTTTTAATGATGAGCTCTCCCTCACTACTTGTCTGCTTTTGTTTTATTATTTTTTTTTAAAGAGATGGAAACTATTGGACACCATACTGTAAATTCCTGTCTTTGGGATAATGTAAAAGAAAAAATCGTATCTGAACATTGGCTCTTGGCTCTTGGTTTGCAATTAGTTTCATATATAAAGAAGATAAGACAAATATACCTGTGCAATTTTTCCAAATTGTCAATGTGTTTCTTTTAGGTTGCTTGAAATCCTAAAATGGATGCCACAGAATTTCGAAAAAGAGGAAAAGAGATGGTGGATTACATTGCAGATTACATTGAGAAGATAGAGGAGCGGCAGGTCTATCCTGATGTAGAGCCAGGTTATTTAAGAGCCCTCATTCCAGAGTTTGCTCCTGAAACACCTGAAAGATTTGAAGACATCCTTAAAGATGTTGAAAGGATAATTATGCCTGGGGTAATATGAATTAAGCAGTTTTGAAGATTTTACTTTTAATATTGATGACAAGAAAGTTAAGATAAGAGTGGAAGTCCAGACTCCAAGCTTGTGGGTTGGTTTCCAAACATTTTGTTACCAGGCTAGTAGCAGAATTTAGGGAACGTCAGTGTGATGTTCTTCTGCTTATAAGGACTTTGTGTGGTCAGTAAATCTTGTGATGGGATAGTCATTTCAGGTGATGGTCTAATGATGGATCTTGTGGTAGATCAGGTATGTGGGTCACATCAGGTGAAGGTCCTCTGATAGGTCAGGTGAGGGTCTTGTGGTGGGGAGGTCACGGCAGGTGAACGCCATTGCTGACTGCGATTGCGGGTTGGTGCTGTCATGACTGGTTTTGCAGTTGATTTGAATTCTCAGAGGTTTGTAGCCTGGTTGTAGATCAATGTGTCTGTTGATGGAATCGCTTGTGGAGTGCCAACCTTCAATAAACTCCTAAGTGTGGTGGGTGGTAGCATGGCTGATGTTTTTGTATTGCTCCAATCGAATTGGTGCTGTTCAGTGTCAGTGTCGGTAGAGATTAGGAACTTGGGGTCATGGTGTTCGACTACCAGATGGTGTTCATGGATCCTGGTTTTCAATTGATATGAGGAAACAGACAAAAGATTCCCATTCCTTGACATCAACATAACAAGACAAGACAACAGAAAACTAGAAGCCTACATCTACCACAAACCCACATACCTGGACCAGATCAGATTTGCAAGCAACCACCCCAGCACACACAAAAGAAGCTGTGTTCAGACCCTCTTCAGAAGGGCCAGAACATATTGCAGCACCACAGCACTAAAAAAAGTGGAAGAGAAATGGCTATTTGATGTCTTTCTCTGCAAAGGCTATCCAAAAAACTTTATATTCTGCCACACAGCACCCAAACCACAACAAACCACACAGTCAACCACCACACAAAAACTAAGCCTATCACACATAAAAGGGATGTCAGCCAGAATTCTCCAAGCTCTAGGAATAACAAGAACCCACAAACCCACAGCCAATTATCTAGAACCAAAGACAAGATACAGAAGGATGAAAGAAGCAATGTAATTTACAAAATCAACCGTAACAATCAAAAACAATTTATGTGGGACAAACATCATGTCACTCGAAAACCAGGATCCATGATCACCAGCTGGCAATCAAATGCCACAATACCAAATTCCACTGAACAGCACCAATTCTATTGGAGTAATACAAGAATCATCAGCCATTCTACCACCCGCCATGCTCACAAGTTTATTGAAGGTTGGCACTCCACAAGCAATTACATCAACAGACACAACTACAAGCAACCTACAAACTCATGAAAATTCAAATCAACTGCACAACCAATCAGAAACAGCACCAACCCACTAAAGAGCACTTCACCTCACTTCCCTATCAAAAGAGCCATCACAAGTCCTTCACCTGACATGACCCACATTTCACCCCTCACAAGACCCATCAGAAGACCTTTTCCTGACCCATCACCTGACCCATTACTAGACTCTCATCTGACGTGACCCTCCCATCACAAGACTTACTGACCATACAAAGCCCTTGTAAGCGAACACCAGCACTGACATTCCCTAAATTCCACTGAAGATGTTACCTAACCTGGTAACGAAACGTTCAGAAATCAATTCACAAGACTTCCACTCTCATTCTTTACCTGAGCTACATATATTTGCCATTATTGCAAACTTAAGATAGTAATACTGACCTCAAGTAAAAATACTGTATTTGTTTTAGAGTTCAGTGCTTTATGTTAAATGCCTGTAACATTGCAATCACTAGATATATGAGTTAAAATGTTAGTGGAACTAGCTTCAAAGAACAATTACTATTATTGTGATAGCTTGTTTAGAGGTATTAAAAAGGTCTGTGGTGTAGAAAATCAAATGGTTTTTTTTGGCAGATTTGATCGGAAACTGATTCAATTGAATCTCTGATTAAGTTGGAAAGTCATATAAAATGTTTGAAAGAGAAAGAAGCTCTTCAATAAAGAACAATTGAAAAGATTCTAAAAAACAAAACATTTTATTTACTAGGCATTGGCTTTAGTTTTCTCTGCAATATGCTTTTAGCAGATCTTTTTCTTCTCTTTCATCTATCTATCTATCTATCTATCTATCTATCTATCTATCTATCTATCTATCTATCTTGGTGTGGGTTATCAGGCTCATGCCAACAGTTTAATTTCCAGACTTGGATTTCTTATAATAGTTATATTTTTCATTTAACAATAGGCTAGAGAACATCAGAGATCATTCATCAATTTGGTGTGTCAGAAGAATCATATACTCACTGAAAAGAAATTTGGACACTTGTGGACTTGCATACTTTAAACAGAGTGACATAATTTTTTGGTGCAAAATGTTTCTCAAACTGATGGGGTTTTAGTTTGAAGGTTTCTATTAAATTAATTTATGTTGTTAAATTTTATCATTTACATTTTAAATAGCAATATAAATTGGAAAATGACCTATATATCTACTTGAAGTATCTACTTGAATTCTTTGCAAAAACAATTGGAAGAATTTTATCACCATCCCTTTGGGTGAAATTCTAATAGGTAAAGGTAAAGGTTCCCTTTGCACATATGTGCTAGTCATTCCTGATTCTAGGCAGTGGTGCTCATCTCCATTTCAAAGCCGAAGAGCCAGCACTGTCTGAAGACATCTCCATGGTTATGTGGCCGGCATGACTAAATGCCAAAAGCGCATGGAGCACTGTTACCTTTCCACCAAAGATGGTCCCTATTTTTCTACTTGCATTTTTTACATGCTTTTGAACTGCTAGGTTGGAAGAAGCTGGGACAAGTAACGGGAGCTCACCCTGTTACGTGGCACTAAGGATTCGAACTGCTGAACTGCCGACCTTTCAATTGACAAGCTCAGCATCTTAGCCAATGAGCCACTGTGTCCCTTAGGATATTTTAATAATGAACAAAATATTATCTAATGAACATTTTAACAGGAAAAAAAAGTGGCTTTCAATAAAGGATGTTTTCTAGGCTATTTGATCAGATCAGATTTATTTAATTTACTGTAGATTGTCAACTGCTTCTATATTTACAGTAGCTTATAGTAATATTTTATAAGGTATATGTGTTAAAAAAGAAATACATTGCAGATTCCATCAACATAATCCAAAATATAAATATTACAATGCCCTATAATATTAACTCCCACCCCCCAACAATTTCTATATCCATAATTAATTGTGGCATGAAATTATTTTTGTTTCTTTGTTAACAACCTGAATATGCAGCCACAATTATCATATTTGCAATTAGAGACAAATGATGTTAGTTCAAGGAATGGGTAGGTTTATCCCTTATCCTGAATTAATTTGATTTGCCAATTAGTTTAGTTTAGTTTATTTCCAATTTATATACCGCTCTTCTCCCTAAGGACTCAGGGCGGTGTACAGCCAGAATTAAGAACATGAAATACAAATATTAAAAACAATTAATATATATATAAATTTGGCCCTAAAAATTTAAAAAATCACAAACCAATTAAAACATTTAAAATTCCTTCTTAAGCCAGCCTGGCTTGCTGGAAAAAATGGGTTTTAAGGGCACGTCGGAAGGCACTGAGGTCTTGAATTCTCCTTATCTCTGGGGGCAACTGATTCCAGAGGGTAGGTGCTCCCACAAAGAAGGCTTTCCCCCTGGGGGTCACCAGCCTACATTGTTTGGCTGATGGCACCCTGAGGAGGCCCTCTCTGTGGGAGCGCACAGGTTGATGCCGTCGGTGGCAGCAGGCGGTCTCGAAGATAACTAGGCCCTATGCCATGGAGCACTTTAAAGGTGATGACCAACACCTTGAAGCGCACCTGGAAGACCACCGGAAGCCAGTGCAGCTCGCGCAGGAGCAGTGTTACATGGGAGTGCCATGCTGCTCCCGTCACTACCCGCGTGGCTGTGTTCTGGACCAGTTGGAGCTTCTGGGTGCTCTTCAAGGGGAGCCCCATGTAGAGAGCATTACAGTAGTCAAGGCGAGAGGTGATGAGGGCGTGAGTGACTGTGCACAGGGAATCCCGATCAAGACAGGGCCGTGCTGGCGGATCAGGCAAACCTGACAAAAGGTCCCCCTGGTTACAGCCATCAGATGTTCCTCCAAGGACAGCTGCATATCCAGGAGGACTCCCAGATTGCGAGCCCTTTCCGTGGGGGCCAAAGACTCATCCCCAATAGTCAGTGATGGAGTCAACCGACTATATCGGGATGCCGGGATCCACAGCCACTCAGTCTTGGAAGGGTTGAGCTTGAGCCTGTTCCTCCCCATCCAGATCCGCACAGCCTCCAGGCACTGGGACATCACTTCAAGGGCATTGTTGGGGTGGCTAGGGGTGGAGATGTACAGCTGTCATCAGCGTACTGGTGGTATCTCACCCCGAAGCCAAGGATGATCTCGCCCAGCGGCTTCACATAAATGTTGAACAGAAGGGGCAAGAGGACCGATCCCTGCGGCACTCACAAATGAGAGGCCTTGAGGTCGACCTCTGCCCCCCTGCCAACACAAACTGCGACCGGTCAGAGAGAAGGGAGGAGAACCACCGCAACACGGTGCCTCCCACCCCCAACTCTTCCAGCCGGTGCAGCATGATACCGTGGTCGATGGTATCAAAAGCCATTGAGAGATCTAATAGGACCAGAACAGAGGAGCAACCCCTGTCCCGAGCCCTCCAGAGATCATCAACCAATATTACATCATTAAATTTTAGTTTTAGTGCTAAGAGGGACAAATGGCTTCTTTTTAAACATAAAATGAGGCAGAACCTGACTAGGGCTCTAGAATTCTCACAAGTGCTGATATATATATTTTACCTGAATGTGTTGCATTTGGATATACTAGGTTGCAAAAACATTTTTGTTCTGGTCCTGTCCTGCCCTGCCCCACTCTCCTTTCTCCTTTTCAGGTCAGTTCATCTCTTCATTGCAAGACAACCTATGAAGGGGGCAATTGACAATATTTTAAAATGTCCATTCCATCCTGAATCCTAATGACCCCTCTGGTCCACCTTTAAAAATAAGGTCTTATGTTCCAGTAATATCCTATCTTCTTATAAGGCACTTTTACTCAGTAGTGGGATTCAGCCGGTTTGGGCTGGTTCGGGTGAACCAGTAATTACATTGCTGCACCCTGCCCTCCCCTCCCCTCGCCACCCCTTCCAGGAGTCCCTAAGCAACCCATTTTGGCTCCCAGGTAAGTTCAGGGTGGCCTACTAGGCCCAAAACAGGGTGCGGGTAGATGCAGTGTGCCTCCCCATGACCTGTTTTCACTCCCAGGAGGCTGAAGGGAGGCCTACTAGGCGTCTCCCCCCCGGCCCTTTTTTGCTCCCAGGGGCTGCAGGAGGCCAAGTACTGCCTATCACACTCCCTGGCTATGCCCACCACGGCTACGCCCACCCAGCCGGTCATTAGGGCAGAGAACCAGTTGTTAAATTATTTGAATCCCACCACTGCTCTTATTCCAGAGAGATGCCAGCTACAGCTGCATTGTCTCTGTTCTACAATGGCTATCTGAGCTCTCCAAGTCCTCCTCCTATATTAGATCAACAATGCCATATGAAGGTGGCATTCAATGTCTGTTAGAGCTATTCTATTAGATATACATTATTTCATTTTGTGGAATATAACAGGCTGCATTTTACCAGGCCAGTAATGATTGGCAAATTATACATTATTTTCTACAATTCCCAATATGGATAGTCTACAAAGGTTTTCTGTCCATACTTCAAGGTGTTGTATATGTCCATAAGTTGCTTTGTACAATTTAAAGCTTATATAAAACAAAATGAAAAGTTAAGAGCAGCTTGGAAAATAAGTAGCTTTTTGTAGCTATATTCTGTTTATATAATGATCAAAGGAGATGTCTTTTAAAACTTATTTGTTCAATAGCTGTATAAACTCATCTGTATGAGATTAAGTAAATCCCTGATGTTTTTAAAATGTTAGTAAAAGACAAAGATAAGCCCTCACCTTTTAAAAACTGTGTGGACATAACTTGCCAAAAGTACCAAAATTGCTTCAATTTGAATTGCTCACTTTGACCTTAGGTAAAAAAGTTTAGGTGTACTTCATGCCAGGAATCTTAATGCAAACTAGGAGACATAGTTGACCACTTGGTTCTGTGTAGCTACAACAAAATAATTTGCAACGAATGGTCTGACAATTGGGCAATATCAGTACTTTTTTTACATGCTTGTTAAAGCAAGGCCTTGTGTTGATTTCATAATCAAAACACTTTTCATTCTGATAAATGTTTGTTTGTATTCTTTTCCACAGGTGACTCATTGGCACAGTCCCTACTTCTTTGCCTATTTTCCTACTGCCAACTCTTTCCCCGCTCTTTTGGGTGATATGTTATCTGGGGCCATAGGATGCATTGGATTTTCATGGGTAAGTTCTATGTGGGCATGAAAGAACTAGTTCCTAGCAGCTACAATGACTACATATGCCTTTATATTTCAAAAGTATTAGGTATCTATGGATTTTTGGAGATATTTTCTTCACACAGAAGTCACAGATCAGTTACATGGCTTTCAACAGTTTAGTTTTCACTGAAGTGGTAGATTATGAGAGAGCTCTACCACTTCAATACAGGTAGTCCTTAGCTTATGAACACAATTCAGCCCAAAATTTATGCTGCTAAGTGAGAAATTTGTTTTACGACTTTTCTTGCCACATTTGTTAAGTGAATCACTGCAGTTATTAAATTAGTAGCACAATTGTTAAGGGAATCTGGTTCCCCCATTGACTTTGCTTGTCAGAAGTTGCAAAAGGTGATCACATGACCCCAGGACACTGCAATTGTCATAAATGTGAGTCAATTGTCAAACATCCATATGCAAATCATGTGACCATGGGGTTGCTGCAATGGTCATAAGTATGAAAAATAGTCATATGCCACTTTTTCAATGCCATTGTAATTTGAATTGTCATAAAACAAATTGTTGTAAGTCAAGGATTACCTGTACAAATATAGGGTTTAACATAACCACATGTACAAAAGTGTTTCCTTTGCATAAAATAAAAAAACTAAAACTCTCAGTAGTTTCTAGCCTAGGCTACAAGATAGCACCTACAGTATGTCTATGTGGAAACAGTTTCCTATAGGAAGACTTGTATCAGAGAAGATGAAAACCAGAACATCTGATATCAGGCTGCCACCATGGCAACCTTAGATCAGATGGAAGCAATATTCTGGGAATATGTCCTTTAACAATGATTATGAGGGTAATTCAGTCTCAGAATGTTGAAAGCTGTATAAAATTAAGCAGTAATCTTTCCGTACTTAGCTCCTCTAACTGCCTTTTTGAATCCTGATAATAATTATATAAAGAAGATTACCAGTAGAGAAGTTCTGGTATACTCAGAAAGACATATTTACCTCTCTTCACCCCCTTTCTCTCTCTCTCTCTCTGTCTGTGTGTTTGTGTGTACATATACCTGCACACCAGTGGTGGGTTGCTACCGGTTCACCCCGGGTCGGGCGAACCGGTAACAGTAGCGGTGGGAGGCTCCGCCCACCCACCCAGACGTCATCAAATATGCTCTGCGCATGCGCAGAAGCTTCTGCACATGCGCAGAAGTGGTGCACGCACAAGCAAACCAGTTAGCAAAGGTAAGTGAAATCCACCACCGATGCACTCGCAATCATATGTATATATATAATTGCTTGATAAGGTGTGATTTCAGATTTTGACAAGCTTTTATCTACAGTTCAAAATTTTATGAGAATGAGTTAATATACCTATTATATGTAATAGTTACTCAAATAGATCATTAATTATCTCTTTTTTTTCACTCACAAATTATGTAACATTCTGAGTTACCCTCAGAATGAGGGTATGCTTCATTGCTTTTCTATTCTGTGCACCCTTCTGAAATGTGTAAATATCTAAAGAAACCTCTAGAGATTTTTCTTTCCTTTTTACATGTTTTCCCATTCTAGGCATCAAGCCCAGCTTGTACCGAATTGGAAACAGTCATGCTGGATTGGCTAGGAAAGATGATCAATTTGCCTCCACAATTTCTGGCTGGGAAAGATGGGGAAGGAGGTGGGGTAATCCAGGTAATTTAGAATATTTGCTAAGTTGATCTGAACTGAATTTGATCTGGGTTGTATCTAAAGTGGATAGAATATTATATTGTATACATTGTCATATTATTTCTTTTTAAAGATAATAGTGTTATTTTTCTCTCTTTCTGATTCAGTTACCTGAATATTTCAGAACTCTGTCCAAAACAGAATGATTACACAAAGTGAAAAAAACTAAAGATTTTTGGGGTAAACCCAGATTTTGCAGTGATGGAGAAAACATTATCCCCAAAAAATATTAAAGGGAATGCTTAGAGAAGCCCAGTGGCTATTTGGGGGGAAATGAAAATCAGATCAGATAGAAAATGGAATAAAGTAGGTAGAAAAGGGAAATAAAAGACATATCTGGGAGTACAAACAGGAATATTTTAAGGATAAGTCTACATCAGCATTATTTCATACATCAACTTTATTTCATATAGTTCTCTGGATTACAGGTATACCTGAGTGTGTGTAAATTAAGAATGGGGAAACTATGAGCCATGGTTTTTAAGTTCTCTCATCAGTTGTTATTCTGGCTTGATTGACAAAAGGTGTAATTTGTCAAAATATGGAGGGTCAAAGAAGTTCTAATCTACACCACTAACTCAGTGTTAAATACACTTCTGTTTATTGAGATCAGTGGGATAAAATTCTTTGTTAGATTATGTCTTAAATTCTTCTAAATTTAGCAATTCAGTTCAACAGCCTGCTAAATTATCATTAAGGAAGTAGATTGGTATCTGCTGTTTAAAATGAATTTGTGGAAGTTTGCATTATGATTTTTTCTTCTGTTTAATCATGTCTGATTATCGGAGTTTGTCTGGAGAAGTTCCTGCAGTCTTCTTGGCAATATTTTTCAAAAATGGTTTGTCATTGCCTCCTTCCTCGAGCTGAAAGAAAGTAACTGGTTCAAGGTCATCAGTTGGTTTTGAGCCTAAGACAAGAGTAGAACTCAACATGCTCAGTTTCAAACTGATGCCTTAACCACTACACCAAATTGGCTCTCAATTATTATCTGGCAAAGTGTAAATCGTCATGCCATAATTATGACTATCTCTGTATCTCCAGATTGAGGTGCCAATGCATCTCAAGACACAGACACCGATGAATAATGAAATCAGATAAATATATGAAACCCAAGTTTCAAATGCTGGATTGCTTGCCTCTAGGTTTGGCATGTTTTCTGATTTTAGTATTTCTATTTGATTTATTTATATTGATCATAAATGAATAAATAAATCCACACATGATTTTTCTGTGCCTGTTTGATAAGTGATAAAAATGTGAGCTGACTGAATTATTCTTTAATTTCCCATTCACATATACAGTTATCTTTTGAAGTTTCAGTAGTCAAAGGTTTGTGCATATGTAAATGAGTCCTAGAACTTTTTGTTACCTAGTTCACTGCATGCAAATATGACATTCTTATGAGGGCAGTGATCAGTAGAAAAATAGCAACCTCGTACTGAAGCCATTTATAGATTCCTTCTTTGTTAATTTGTTAAATAAGTTTGTGCTTCTTTGTATTTTTTTATGCCAGCTGAAGTTTTAGAGTTTTGTATTTTAACAAAGTTATAAATGAGCCTTGCCAGACCTTGAATCTTCTGCTGAAATATTCAGACATCTTTTGTCTAGCTTTACATGATAGTGCCATGCATTTATATGTTAAATTTATAAAAACTTGCAAGAGTGTGTTTTGTGCTGATGACATGGGATATTTATATCTGTTTATTAACTCATTTTTAGTGACAACACAGGATTGCCAGTAATTGTGGATGCTGTTTCCATTGTTTATCTTTAGGACAGAAGGAGGATGGTTTAAGGCCTCTCCTGTTATTATCAGAGAGGAAGCAATTTGTGCAGATGGTTTTCTTTTTGCACAGTCATAATAACAGTGATAAAAACAGGAAAGGACATGTGAAACACGGGTTTTATATTAAAACTGCCAATCTTTCCTAGACTTAAAACCAAATGATTATTTGCACTATTCGCTTATGAAAATTGGTGCTTAATTGCAGCTGAAAGGACAAATCAATATGAAATCATTGCCTGCTACTTCAAATGTGCCACTTGAAACAATTAAAGATGAAAGAAAATGTCTGCTGGGGACTTTATTTGGCAATATATATGCTGGCTCTTGAGTCTGTTCACCATAGTAACCTCTGTTTGTAGAGAAAATGAAATAGGCTGTGCCCTTAGTATTTGTGTCATTTTAAAAAGAGAAGTTTCTCACCAGAGCCTTCAGCTGATTATTTTTGCATTGTCATTTTATTAGGGGTGCATCCATTTAAGAATGCAAACCGTGTTAATTTTAGTTAAAATGATTTAGAAAGGTTAAATCAGATAGATTCTGCCCTTAATTTAAAGAAGATCACTGTATAATATTGCTTCTGCCTCTTTTTCCTGGACTGTCTAAGAGCAGTTTCACATAAATGCATTTACAGCCTATTGACAAGCAAACATGGATGACACAGTGCATTGTATACATTTGTGTCAGGAAGTAGGAATTCTTACCCTGATTAGACCAGTAAGATGACCTGCTGTTGTGTCATTCTCAGTACCATCAATTGTACTGTATAAGCAATAACAATGCAATGGATACTCCTTATTAATTTAAGACAATTTTTAATGGATTCTCTTATCCAACCTGTCCAATTTTCCATCACAGGGAACTGCCAGTGAAGCTACCTTGGTTGCCATGCTGGCAGCTCGAACCAAAGCAATCCGTCGTATTCAGTTAGACAATGAAAATCTGACTCAGGGAGAAATTATTGGCCGACTGGTAGCTTATACTTCTGATCAAGTGAGTACATTATTCCCTGCATTACTGTAGATATGGAAATAAAATTATACATAGTACTCATGCAGCATAGATTAAGATTTCATAAAGATGCTATGCCTTTCATTTTCAGGTTGATTTTTTTTTATCATTCTCAATAATGCAGAAACCTGACAGACAGCATTGTCTGTCAATACAAAAGTATTGTCAATACTTTTGATAAACAATACATTTTGATAAAGATACCTTTTGATCCAAAATAAGCAGTGCAGGCTGAATTGTGTCCTGAATCAATATTGGAGAACTATGACATTTACAGCTGATCCTAGGTGAGCCTTGGAGGCAAAGAGCAGCAAGGAAAAAACATCTTGCTGCTTTGAAAACACATGTTTGGTCTGATTTGGATTCTGGACCTATTTCTGTCTTTTCCACCCCAAATTCTAATTTTATGTAATGCTACAGACTATCTGTGTCATTCCATCTATGACATTTTTATAATATGACTAAATTGCTTAAATCCTCCTTCTCCACCACCACCATCTCCTCCTCCTCCTCCTCTTGTACTTGAACTTGAGAGTATAGATATATATATATATTTGACATTTTGTTGTAATTTTGGATATGACATAATAATTTTTCTTCACATTGCAAAGAAGTAGTATTCTTGACATTGCAAAGAAGTAGTATTCATGCAATTATTTTCTTCATGACAGTTCTAACACCTGGTGATTACAGCAATAAATCCACACTGGATCTAATTCTGTTAGCAATGGCCAAATATAGCCTTCCTCCACTTGGGATCCTGCACTTGTCAGAATACCTCAGTTAGCAGATTCCAGTCAAGCAATCTTATTTCTCTTTTGACATTTTATTGGGACTGATTCATCTATATAGACGTTAGAACTAGTTAGCTCCAAAAAGAATAGTTTCAGTAAGTGAAATCAATGTAAATTATAAAAGTTTACTTTAGTGAATTGTGTCTTCAATGCCTTAAAAGATTTGTCATGTTACAGTAATTTGATTGATTTAAATATTTTTGTAGTATTTCAGTATTCAGTTCTATCTATTTTCCCTCACTGATTCTAGTTGGAGGTTGATGGTATATTAAAAAGTAAATAAATCAATAGGTATCATCTCAGAAGCAATAGATGTGATCTCAGCATTATTTAAAAGGTCTTTAATAGACACTATTGTGGTGGAATAAACAATGTGTTTGATTGGTAAGGGGAGACTCGGGCTCTATTCACCCTTAACTATAGAAACTCAGTCATGGGCCAATAATTCTTTCTCATGTCAGTCTACTTCACAAAGTTTTATATGGCAAAATATCTTCAGGGGATTAGGTATTATTATTAAATTTATTTGACTTCCATCTTGTGGTTTAAGATGACTCAGAGCAGTTTAATAGTAAGAAAAAATGTACAAAAAGCCAGGGTGGCACAGTGGTTAGAGTGCAGTACTGCAGGCTACTTCTGCTGACAGCTGGCTGCCTGCAATTTGGCAGATTGAATCTCACCAGGCTCAGCCTTTCATCCTTCTGAGGTGGGCAAAATGAGCACCCAGATTGTTGGGAGCAATATGCTGACTCTGTAAACTGCTTAGAGAGGGCTGTAAAAGCACTATGAAGCAGCATATAAGTCTATTGCTAAATATAAACAATTATAAATATAAAAACATGACCTCCAGACTTTTCGTTGGGCCCTTAAAACCTATTTCTTTCAATTAGCCGGGCTGGCCTGATTTTACGTTGGTTTTAAAATTCATATTGATTTTAATTGAATGTTTTAAAATTATGGGCCAAACTTTATTTAATTATCTTAAAATTATTTTTAATTTTAAGATAAAATGTTTTATTCTGGCTGTTCACCGCCCTGAGTCTGAAAGGAGAAGGGTGGTATAAAAATCCAATAAATAATAATAATAATGAATGCTTTGTGGTGTTCCTAAATGAAAGAAAGGACATAAATTGGCCAAATAAATAAATGATCATTTAGACATATTGAGATGAAACTAATTTCCTTTATGTCCAGACCTGGTCAGTGAATAGAAATATGGAGCTAAGTTGGTTGGTTAATTTTTTATTTAATTTTTGGTTAATTTTCACCATGATTAAGTCACTTTAATTATTAGTTAGCAAATGAATCAGAAATAAAAAGGGAAAAAGAGTAAAAATAAGCATAAATATTGTAAACATATACAATAATAATACAAACAAATTAAATCTTAAAACTTCCTATGGATTTCCTGCAGGATTCTATAGAACCGGACCGAACCGGGAGCAACCCACAACTGATCTCCTGCCAACCCTTGATGCTAAATAACAAATTGTTAAATATTGCAAGTCTAAAAATACAAACTTCCCACCTGCCAGTTTTAACTGCTTAATCCATTAGGGTCAGTCCTTCTTAAGTTTTTTTCTCTGACCATAAGGCCACTGGGGCTCCTGCCTCTGATTGTTTTCTAGGCAGCATCTCTTCTCATCCCAAAGGGTGATTCCATTATATACTATAAGGATAAGAGAGAATCCTGAATAAGACAGAACTTTGGTTTCATGCTGTAATATAAGACTGGAATGCCATCAATTCCTCTGGGCTGACCGCTGAAACCTGAAATAAGGAAGTGCAGCTGTCTTGGGCACTACCAACCATGATATGCTGAGTAGCTGGCAATGGTGGATAGAGAAAGCACCATTTTGCTTTCCATTACTTCCTGATAGGGCACTTTCAATAGGTAGTTATGGGCAGCAATCAGACTTATGTCCAGAACTATGTAGGGTACTTCAATATTAACTTTTCTGTCCCATATTATTCAGTATGTATATGAAAGATCATATTTGAGTTCATGGGAAAATAGCATAATATATTTATGTTTCCAAACTGTGCATAAAGATGCTTTGAATATCTTCACCCAGAGCCTCAAAGCTGTTAGAGATTGGATGGGATGAAACAAATTCAGACTGAATATCAGCAGGACAAATTTCCCCACTAATCCAGAAATTATTTACTTTATTACTTGCTCTACTACAGGGAACCTCAAACTTTTTAAAATAGGGGACCAATTCACAGTCTCCCAGACTGTGGGTAGGTGGGCATGGCTCACCATGCCCTGGCTGGGTGGTCATGTAACTAGGTGGGCATGGCCAATTTAGCAGTCCATTTTGCCAATTTAGCAGTCCATTTTGCCAATTTAGCAGTCCATTAAACAATATACACAAATTAAACTTTAATTTGTTTGCTCCTGGGGGTGTTTTATTTGCTTTTGTTTGCATGTTGCTCTTTTGGTTGACTTCTTTTTACTAGATTGTTTTTAAGTTGTTTAGGAGTCTAGTGGTCCACTTCAGGAAACTCAGTTTTGCAGCAATTCTTCTCAGCCCCAAGGAGCTTACTATCTTGAGTAATCAACATATCTCCCTCTCTCTCCCTCCCTCCCTCCCCCTCTCTCCCCTTTCCACTATTTGAGCTCCTCTGCAGAAATTAAGATTTCAAGTACAACTAAAGTTCAAGAGCAAATAGGGGTGGGAAAGAGAAACCAGGACATGGAATGCTTGATGGGTACAGAGATGACACTTGCTCCTGGGGCATCTTCTGCAGGATCCCCTTCAATTCTGGCAGTGCCCTGGGATACCTTGTTGAATTCCATTCCATTCCACTCCATTCCATTCCTACTCCCACTCCATCCTATTGCTATTTCATTCCATCCCATCCCATCCCATCCCATCCCATCCCATCCCATCCCATCCCATCCTATCCTATTTCCATTCCATTCTATTCTATTCGCATCACTATGGTCTCAATCCTCTTTTGGAATCTTGCTGGCCCTCCAGGAGCTTCCTCCGCACATGCTGAATGTGTGCAACAGGCTCCGGCAAGAGCTCAGCATGCCTGGCAGACAGAATCAGACCAGGCAGGCAACTCTTGGAGCAGATCTGGCGAGGAAGCCCCAAGGCGGGCGCTCAGCAGCGCTGATCCACCAGCCAGCCAGCTAGCTCTTCCTCCCTCCCTCTTCTCTTCCAACTGCTGAATGCCAAGAGGGAGAAGGACAAGTAGCCAAGGAGCAGCAGTGGCGGTGGCAGCGGCAGCGGGGGGTGGGGGCTGCCTCCCCAGCCCCCAGTTGCACTCTGCCAGCCAAAAATGGGATGCGCAGAGGCACCCCAGGGCTTCTGCACATCCCATTTTTGGCCTTCCCAACCCCCAGAAGACTTCTGCCAGCCAAACCAGGGACATTTTAGCCTCCCCCCATGCCTCCAGTAGCTCTTTGCCTTACCTTCCATTTCCAGCTCGCAAAGATAAGTCCTGCGCTTAGCTGAAGGGTGGGGGCCAGCAGGTGGGCAGGGCGATGTGGGCAGGGCAACCTCGGTGGGCCGTATCCGGCCCATGGGCTGTAGTTTGAGGACGCCTGCTCTAATGTGTCTAGACAAGGTCATCCTCCCTTTGAGGAACAGGTTCACTTAATGATCTGGGGCTTCATTTTCTTATTTAACATGTGGATTCAGTGACTATGGGAGCCTTCCCAAAGCTTTGGGTAATGTAGACACAGTAAATAGTAAATAGACACAGTCCTGATCATGATTATCCTGGTTAATTCTAGATTGGATTGGATTATGATATGCTGTACTTGGATGTGCCTTTGAAGATGTCTTGAAACATTATCTAATTCAGCATGGCTATTGATGGGGTAGATATGTTTTAAGATCATTACATCTGTGCTTTGAATGCCAGATTGGCTTTCTTTGATTTTTGGATCTAATCCATAGAATTGTTCTTTACCTAGAATATATGGCTGACCATGTATTAAATGAGGAAGGGATGCTTTGCCCTCCTGCCTATTGGAAGTTAGAGCAGCAAGCATGAGGAAGACCTTCCCTAGGGCTGCCGTATTCTAAGGAACAACAACAGCCAATTTTCATCCTGTCTTTGGGAGCTAATGCCTGCTGGACTTTCTAGCTTTAAAGGTGTTTTAGCACATTGATATTTTTGCTATATTTTTATTATGTTAACTAACTTTTATTGTTTTTGCAGTATTCTTGGAACTTGCTTTGTTTTTTTATCTTTCCAGATAACGTTAAAGAAAAGATCCTAGATATTCCTCTCTCTGTCTGCTCTATGTCGGTTCTTGCAGAAGCCTAAGGCATTTGGCACCCTAAATCAAGGATGGAGGATATTGGTTGCTAAAGTTTTCTGGGAACCTCTTCAGCTGGCTGCAAATCTAAGAATTGTGGGGCCAATGCAGTGGTGAAATGCTACTGGTTTGCACCAGTTCGGGTGAACCGGTAGTAAAAAAAAGCTGTTGGTTCATCCGAACTGGTATTTCTGATGATCAGCTGTGCTGCGTGATTTATATTAGCTAGAAAGCAGGAAATCCTGCTTTCTAGCAAATCTAAATCACATGGCAGTATTAACACTTCACATGATTTTGATTCTATCCTTCTGTTAATGCAGCCTAGGATGCGATTGGCTTTTTTGGTTGCTGCCACAGATTGTTGGCTCATATTTCAGTGATTGTCCACTAGGAGTCCAGATCCCTCTCGCAGATTCCATTACAGAGCAGAATCTAATCTGTACCTGTACGTGTGTTTTTTCTTGCCCAAGTATAAACCTTTACCTTTCTTTACATTGAGTTTCATTTTGTTAGTTAGGGCTCAGGGTTCAAATTAAATGAATTTTATTTTCTTACAGTCTCTAAATATGAATGAAGGTCACCTACAAAATACTGAACATTAAAGATGAAAACATCTCTGAAATATTACAAAAATTATAGCAAAAAATTGAGTGAAAGATCTTTGTCTATATACTACATTCATGTTGACCAACATACTACGTTCATGTTGGTCTGTTTGCAACCTTCAGTTGGGTGAAATGGTGCATGATAGGACAACAATTTTTGAATCAATTTACCTCAAATGGATTAATTTTAAAAATGCACCCAAAATTGGGGGCATTTTATTCCTATAGCATGAGGGACATGCTGCAAGAGTCAGGAGGATGTGAGGGAATGAATGACATAGGTAAGTAAATATTTCTGAAATTCATTATACCGTGTTTCCTCGAAAATAAGACCCTATCTTATATTTTTTTGAATCCTGAAATAAGAGCTTGGCCTTATTGCCATGCGCTCAAAAGCCTGATTGGGCTTATTATCAGGGGATGTCTTATTTTGGGGGAAACAGGGTAATAAATAAAAAACTTCAACTTTCTAATGTATATATTTTTCCTTGAAAATCCTGTTTGTGAACTGATAGCTTTGAAAAAATAAGCTCTAATGTTTAAAGTAACAAAAAAAGTATACTTATACAAGCTTTTTTCTTATTTTCTTAGCATCCTTGAACTTTCATTGTACTATCCAAGTATATAAAAAAATAGTTTACATTGTGAATTCAATTTAATTAAAACTGTAATTTCTGAACATAAAAGAGAACTGCATCATATTTATATATTTACAACTTTCTCCAAAAAAACTATTGGGAAAAATCACCTGCATCTATTAGGAAAATACATACAGAACTATGTAACTTGAATGTCAGGGGATTCTTTTGTCTATACAAGGATTTGCTGTAAGATATTTTTGACCTTTTAAAGTAGTCTGTGAAGCAAGAATCAAACAAGGGAGGAGGGGGAGAGAAGGCAACCTAAGGAGAAAAATGAGGTCTGACAAGGAAGCAAGTTCTGGAACAAATGTCAAATAATTCAAGCATATGTTTCATCCTCTTTCCCTCCAAAGTTTTTTTAGGATAATAATAATGATGATGATGATGATGATGATGATAACAACAGCAATATCAATAATTCATTTTTGGTAGGGCCACGAAAGAAATATGAATATCTAAGTTCACATAACTTATTTTTAAACTAATTCCTTTTTAATTTAATGTTTTTATATATAGTGCTTTATTCCCACATTTGGAATAAGCATGCATTTTTTTGGATCAAGAGTCATGCTCTTACAAGCAGAGAAGATTTTAGTACTCAGGGTTATCAATTGGATTCTACTTTACAATTCCTATTTTACAATAATGCCATGATGAATTGCATTTTAAAATTACATTTTAAATCTAATCCTGAATTTCCTAATGTTTTGTTTCCTTCTCATTAAGTGACATGTCTTCACATGAATTATGTTTATATTTTATGGATAGCAGACTGAAGTAATTTATTTCTGTTCTAAAAAGAAATGTACCTAGAAGGGACATAGATTCAGTATTTTGTAGCTATAGAACACCAGATGAGTTTCTTGAAAAGATAACACATTAGATTATTCGAAGAAATTATACTCAATAATTAAAAGTAACACTTTTTTTCACATATAGAAACATTATTATAAATACAGATATTTGAAACATAGAGTATGATTTACTAGATCTTGTAGCTCATTAATTGTAGATTACTTTATATTGTTTAAATTTATTGAATGGTATAATAGAGTAAAATTTATTTTATGTTACAATTGGTAAAGATTTACGTAAGTAATGTTATAATCACCAAATAACAAAAGTACAGGACTTGACATAATATTTGTTGCCGTTTATTATTTTTCATTTACATTAGCAAGATTTGATTATTTGGTCTAGTAATTGTAAAATATTTTTGAGCACATAATTGATACCCAATTTAAATTTTAGAATAAACTTTATTCCACATCATGCAGGCTCATTCATCAGTTGAAAAGGATGTCTTGATTGCTGGAGTGAAAATTAAACAAGTTCCGACAGATGACTCATTTTCTGCCCGTGGGTCAGCTCTAAGAAAAGTTATAGATGCAGATAAAGCCGCCGGTTTGATCCCATTCTTTGTGAGTACTAATATCCCAATTTTTGTTATTGTTCAAATAAGATTACCAGTTGTTAAGTAATTTGCTGGTCTATGTTTTAAATCATAATAACTATGTTCAGGCATAACATCTATAGTAAGCACTTTTTGGTAATTTCATGGACATGGATATTTTTGGCAATATGAAGTTAGTTTACCTCTGCCTTCTTCTAGGATGTTTTTCAACTTCCCAGTCTGGCAAAATTTCTATATTTTTTGGATTTCTCATCAATTTAAGTCTGAAGCTATTTACAATAATTGCTGCAGATAATTTATTCCCAAAGGAAAAAGAATGTAGCTAGTTCAAAAACTGGCAGTCCAATATGTATTTATTTTCTTATTAGTTGAGCTGATCTTTTAATTACAGCTGATACAAAATGTGATGGGATAGTCAGTGATGGGTGTTTCCTGCCATATTTGGCTGAACGTACTGCTTTGGAAGCTACATTGGTTACTTCCATTTACAATTCAAGGTGCTTGTTGCCATTTTTAAGGCCTCATGGGGCTTCAGATCTAGTTATTTCTAACTACTTTCTCCTATATTAATATATCTGTCTGATTAGATTTAAGAAGCTCAACTCCCTCTAAATCCTGTCTAACTGAGGATGGCAGCAGGAGCTAAGAAATGGCATTTGCCCAATGCTTCCATTTTGCTTTAGAACTTAGTCTATATAGAGATTTTCCTTTTGATGTCTTCCCTCCTGAGTTTCAGAAGAGCACTTAAGACTTGACTTTTTCCATCTGGCTTAAGCATTTCTTCTTAAGGAGGAAGAAACATGGTCTGGCAGTCTTCTAATTAGTTGTTTAGAAACAGGTAAATTGATAGTTGATATTTTGAAATCTTCATTATTAGACATCAGATAAATTAAAGCTGGAACCCTATTTAGAATTATTTATAACATGTCTTGTTGATCACAGTGTCATCTTCTTAATGTATATTCTGAGAAACAATTTTAATAGAACTTGCTTCTTCAGTTAGAAGGGCCAACCTTTTTCAGGTCAAAGGCTGCCCTAGAAAAGTGATACGGTTGCAAGGCTTATAGACAGAGGTACCTTTAAGGTATGGTAGAAAGCCAAGATGGCTGCCGTTTGACCATCAAGCACAAAAATGGGTGGAGCTTTGATTCCACTGATCACTGTATTGACTTTAATTTAACCTGGTTTGCAAATACCCTTGGACATGGAAGAGAAGCAGGCCACACCTGCTTTCCCAGGATTGCTAATGTTTCATAATGTTTTTAATGGATCAAAACTATTTTTGAAAGCACTGAAGTAACTTTATTAACTCCATTACTAGGTTTTGAGAATCATAAAAAGGTTCACGAGTGGTTACTGAATGTGATTACACACTCCTGCCTTGGTGCATGTGTTTTCTAGGATTTTAAATGTAAATAAATCAATTGAGGCATAAAATTTTTGTGATCTGTGACTTGTTTTCCTGCAATTGCCTGTTCACTTAATGGACATAAAAATATGTGTCTGTTACACATCTCCAGCTTTATTCTTTTACATTCTTTTTTGCTTTACAGCAATTTAAGATGTTTTCTTGTGGTTTTTAGAGTTGTGATACTACAGCAGTTTTTCTTTAGAATTCTGAATATATCTGACCCTATTCTTAGCTAAATGTTAAACTTATCTGGTTGATTGTGGTCACTGTGTTATACAACTGACTGCTTTTTTCCAAAATAAGAGCAACAGTGCTGTGTTTAAAGATGGAAAGTCTGGAGTGGCCTGTAAGCTGTCTGAACAATTTTCAAGGGAGACAATATGTCCCTGTTCCAAATGTGATTACACTGTTGTAATGGGGATTTCAAATTGGGTTAAATGCAGTATTAGATCTCCCTCACAAACACACCAGCTGCTGTTAGTTTGGGTATCTTTTGAGAATTTAAATAAGGAGATTTCAAATTGCTTAGAAGAGGCATTCATAACAATGATACAGCACAGTTATATCACAGGCCGTCATCTTCTTTTATAATAGCAAAAAGCCTGAATGAATTACTGGGATTTATGAATCTCTGCATGTAAATGATACTAGGACACAGAGACTGAGATGCTATATCTTTAATCTTACTATCGGCAATACAATGAGTATTTGCTATGGCTTTTATCACCCAGAGATACATGTCCTGGTAACAACTAATATGCTTAGTCATTACGCTGCCATGAAGTGATGGCAAAATATGTTCAGTCTTAATTATGAAGCTTCTTATCTGTAAAGATACTACAGGAGGAGAAAAGCAATAACTATGGGCCAATGAAGTCAATTGATAAACTGCTATTTATAGCTTATATACTTACATTGAATACATGTATGTCATGAAAATAAGTAGTAATAAGTGAACCCTTTTTCTTTAACTGGATTTACTCTGTAGCTTTATTTTAATGATTGTATCAGTGTAGTTTTTGTTATGAAAATATGATGGGTCGCCTTATACCCATAATTGAGATATAAAATTGCATTAGGGTAAAAAAATCTACTTTTGTGTAGTTTGTGTTTCAAGTATGTACAGAGTAATTTTGGGAAAAATCATGACTTGAGTATCACATTTAGATGTTCATGTTTTGTTTTATTGCTAACATAAGTTTTCTATATATACCATTATATTTGAAGAGATTTGAAATTCTTTTTCGCAATGCTTCTATTCCTCTTTCTCTCTGTATAATGTAGTTTTTCTCTGAAGGAACACAAGGCAGTGTCATTGTTCTTTCTTTTGCAGTTCTCAACATCCCATAGATAGGCAGAGGCATAATGAATGCCTGAGACAACCTAGGAAGGTACATTTGAACCTGGGTCCTTTACAGAAACAGTAAAATTGTTTTCAACATTTCCAGAAACCAAAATTAATGAAGCTGTTGAGCATTCTGCAAAGTTATTCTGTGCACTGTGCTTTTGGCTGGTGACAATATTTATCAGAAAATTTTAAATTTCATAGTTATTCCAAAGCTAACTGCTTTTGGTAACTTTGCACCAGTGAGACTCTGAAGGATCTTGGCATAGATTAACTGCATCAGTCAAGACAAAAAATACATCCCTTTTCTGCTATATCACTAAAGGATTAGGAAAATCCCCCTTATCTCCACCTAATCAGTTACCAATTCATGCCTGGCAAGAATGTTTTAGAGAGCTATATACAGACCCCAACTATGAATCCAATGAGAGCCAAATTAGTTTGAACCAAACTCCTTACTGGCCCCCTGTCATACCAGAAGAGGTATCCCGGTTGATCGGATCCCTCAAGGCTAATAAGGCAGCAGGCGCTGACAGTATTTTGCCAGAATTAATTAAAAAGAATGCTAGTTGGTGGACACCTCTATTAGCATCTCTTTTTACATATATAGATAAAATGGGCTGTATGCCAAAAGATTGGGGAGTAGCATCATTATACCAATCTACAAAAAGGGTAACAGAAATGACCCAGGCAGTTATAGGCCCATTAGTCTTCTGAGTGTTAGTAAATTGTATGCCAAACACTTAAATTATAAACTTCAGGATTAGCTAATTTCAGGGGTGATAATCAAAGATGAACAAGCTGGAGTTAGAGAAGGAAAATCAACAGTGGATCATATCTTAGTATTGCACCATCTGGTCCAAAAATACACATATATTTAAAAAAAAATTCTCTTTTTGTAGCCTTCCTTGACTTTAAGCAGGCCTTTGACTCAATATCCAGAAATACCCTCTGGGAGAAATTAAAACTCACTGTTATTGATAAACACGTCTTCTAACTCATATAAAAATTGTATGCTAATTCCATCTTGAAAGTGAGGTGTAATCCAGCATTTTCAATATCCCTAGGCTTTGACCAAGCTAAGCAAGTAGTCAATAGAATAAAAGACACGGAGTTCCATTCAGAAATAAATAGGTTGCCTCTCCATAGTAGCAACAGAATTAATCAGGGAGTTTGGGAACCATCAAGATATTTAGAGGCCCTGATCTTCCTGAAATATAGAAAAGCATTCTTCAAAGCCAGATTTAACATCCTCCCCTCAGGACTCCTCCAAGGTAGGTATAACAAGACCCCAATAGCAGAACGAGTATATATCAGTGGTGGGTTTCTACTGGTTCGGCCCAGTTTGGGCAAGCCAGTAGCGACGATGGTGAGCTGAGAGGGAACTGGTTCTCTCTGACGGTTATGTTGGCCCTCCCGCCCACCCCTGCATTATACATACCTTATATTTTGTTCTTTTTAACCCAGCTGAAACATCTCAGCTGTTCTGTAATACACTGTTCTTGCGTGGAACGCAAGTTTGCCATACGTGTGAGCAAAGCACGTGCATGATGTGAACTGGTGGTAACACTGGTTGAAACCCCTACTGGTATGTATATGTGGTAAAGGAGAAGTTGAAGATATCACACGTTTTATTGCACTGCGAGTTATACAGAGTTTTTAGGCCAATGCATATTCTCCCCTTATTAGAGAGATTACCAGGAAGGGCAGACAATTTTTATGTAGTATATCTCCTCCGGGGATTCAAACCCGGATATCACACGTGCAGTAGCAAAATTCTGTGCAGCTGCAACGCCAACAAGGAAAATCCTATTACAGAATTAAAGATGTTTATTGCACCAATTCTTGTAAATATCTCTAACAATTTTTAAGAAATCTATATTTACAGACATACTTACCTGCTCTCCCATCATGTAACCAAGAGTATGATCCCTACTGTTTGATACCATGTATTTTATTATTATGGATGTTATTACTTATTATTATTAGTAGTAATGTTTTTGACATTATTGTAAACAGCGATAATTTTGTATATTGCAGGTCTGTGACTATAATAAAGTTGTTGTTGTTATTATGATTATGCAACTTTGCACTAAAGAGAGAGAACTGACCAGGGGTGGGTTCTGCTTACCTTTACTACCGGTTCGCAGTAATATTTAACTGAAAATGTTTTGTTGTCTTTGATAAAGTATGTGTGCATAATCATAGAACACCCTAAATATGGCTGCATGAAATTAGATTAGTGGCTTTGTGCCAATCATGAATATACTGAAAATTATGCTTGTAGATTGTGTATTATCATCACATTAAATGCTATTTTTAAAATGTCTATTTTTCTTGTTTTTTGGACTTGCAGTTGTGTGCAACTCTTGGAACTACAACATGCTGCTCCTTTGACAATCTGCTAGAACTGGGTCCCATTTGTAAGTTAACAAGTGATCATTTTATCTGAACATTGAAAATCTGCTTTTGGTATGTCTGTTGTATTGTATTAAGCCCTGTGGAGGCTTAACAGAGTTCAAGTAAGAGACCTGTTCAGCAGAAAAACTTCGTATTCCTGAACAATTTCATTAGACAAATACATTTTTGGCATCATTTCTAAAGCTGGTTGAATTTTTTAGCTGGGAAAAATATATTTTATTCACTTATATGTCACCCAATCTTAAATCAATTACAATATTTTAGTACTTATTTGTAACCATTAAAAATCATATATGAAAATCAAAAGTGTAAAATCCTTAGAACTCTAGAAGTCCAGACTGATCAGTATTCCTCTCCCTCTTTTACAAAAGTGTAAAATCCTTAGAACTCTAGAAGTCCAGAATGATCAGTATTCCTCTCCCTCTTAAACTGGGAGGACAGTGGCCTCAGCCCTAACAGCAGTTTGTTCCATGATGAAAGGTCCCACCAAGAAAAAAAATGCCATTGATATAACATGAATCCATGATGAAGCCTGCAAAAGACCATAGAAAATCTGTAGTAAACTGTGCAGGAGCAGGCCACGCTGTAGGTATCCTGAGTGTATAAGTACAGCCTTATACCCCAAAGTGAGAATTTTGGATTGAGCTTGGAAAACAAGGGACATGTAGAGGAGCTTTTTCAAGACAAATGTGATGTAGACCCTACAAGCTGTCACATTCTTGGTTAGCTACGTATAATTCTTCTTCAAGGGATGTCTTGTATTGAAGTATTGGATAGTTTGTCAGGTTAATTTCCTTATCTTTTCACTAGATAAGGGTACAGCTGATTTATTAACTGAAACTAATAAAAAAATCCTCTTTACCCAAGCAATGCTTGATCCAGGAAGATTGTGACCAGAAACCAGACTGGCAGGGCAAGCCAGTAGACTAGAATATAAACTGAGAACAAACCGCACTCTTTACTAGCTTTGGTGTTACCTAGTTTGAGTAATGAAACATCTGCAAGAAAACAACCAAACTCAGAGAACACCAAGCACTCATTTCAACATTGAGCAAGAAAAAAACTTCTTTATTGATTATTTGGAGATCAATATGATTCTCTCCATTCAGGTATCTATCTGCATAATGATATTTTATAGAAATGACCAGTGATCAAGGAAAAGGGGCTAATATACAGTCTGTTATGGTAGAAGATACATAAGAAATAACAAAAACCATTGAAGACTGAGGATCCCAATCTAGAACAGCAGCATCAGAAGATGAAGTGTGATTTAATGCCTTTCTTTTTGGTCATTCACTGAATATTACCAATGATGTACAAAGTATTGAACACAATGAACCCGTAGCATGTATGACTTCAATAATATTTCTTTCATATAATCTTTTCTCTGGTAAATTACAGTTACTGTAGATCACTCCATTCTTGCTAGGCAGCCTTGGAACACTATAGAAAGAATTTATTTTCTATCTTAAAACAAGAAGCTTGGTGCTGAGCCTACCCATGAAATATATATAATAGTTCAGGGCTGAAGAGTGGGCAGGCTGTGGAAAAAGCAAACAGTGAGCAAACAGAAGAGCAGAAATGTTTTCAATAGGATTATATTCCCTGAAAAAGTATTCCATCAAGAAATCAAAGGCTGAGAAACTTCGATAGCCAGAGGAGAATGGATCCAGATAATTCATCTTTTTTGTAAAACTTCAGACATTATATAATTGTTATTATTTGGTACCTTTCCCCAAAAGGGACATTAATGACTGGTCAATAGTTGTTAAGAATTAACAGTAGAGTATAGGGTATATTTCAGGACAACTGACAGAACTTTCTTCATTTATTTATATTGCTTTTCTTAGACAGCTGCTTCTATAATTCATGGATAGAATTCAGAATAAGTTGATTATAATTAACTTTCTTGAAATTAATGGGAAACAAATTAAATAAATTATATATAATTGCCTCAGGGATTTCAAAGGCTCACTTTATGAGTATTAGACCTCCTTCCTACTGTCAAGCTATTGTACTTTGTACCTATTCTTGAGCAAACAGATGTTTGTACTGGCAGAAGATGTACTTTTCCCAGTGTTCATCCTGATCATGCTCCTATAGCCTTCAGTTAGGCTTGTCACTGGGTGGTAGTGTCCTAATTTTGGATGTGAAAAGTGTATTCAACAAGACCATGTCTTAAACTCTTCCTCTCTGACTGTCACCTGTTTTATGTGGGGCAACTGCCAGCTGATCATTTTCCCCATCTTTGCAATAATTTAATTAGGTAAAAATATATTGCATCTAAGATATTTTTTTCCCTAGGTAATGAGGAGAATATTTGGATGCATATCGATGCAGCCTATGCTGGGAGTGCTTTCATCTGCCCTGAATTTCGTTACCTTCTCAATGGAGTAGAGGCAAGTCAGAGTCCTATAATTCAGAATATAATACAACCGGACCATTTACTTTTACAGTCACGTAAGACATTGTTTGGTATGAACATCAGTATTCCCAACATGCCATCAGTGATTCTTAACAACTTGACCCACAAATGAAGTAAATTGTTTTCAGCAAAACAATGGATTGCTTTGACTTCTGCCCACTAGAATGCTAAGAAAGTAGGTCCTACATGGTATAGAAGTGCTATGCTGTCTCTTTGATGCAGATGAAAATTATTTTTCTTCCTACCGTCTATCACAAATGTATGAAAAGACAGAATTTTGGATGCATACTCTTCTGGCATTTTTTGCACAATTCTAGTTTTGGTACCCATAGAAAGGCCATATTGCCTCATAAATCTGAAGCACCACGATGGTGAGCCAGTAAAATCTTGAATGCCTTTCTGTACAGTAATGCATTTGGCTTCATATGTTACCATTTTTGTGGAAACTGCGAAGCCATTATTCTGATGATGTGTGATCCAGTCTTTCATGTCCACCTTTAACTGTGGCCACTTTGTAGGAAGCCCATGAAAGTTGGGCTTGCTTTTATCTTTTACTTTTTGCAGCTGATTCTGTTTCCTCCACTCTTATCATTTTTTCAGTTGGCTGCTCTGTTTCCATGTTCCTTAGCATATTTCATCACTTTCAGTTTAAAATAAATTTTATATGCTTGCCTTTTCTTCTTTGACATCCTTGTATCAATAAGTAACATCAGGAGATACCGTAGTATTTTTCTGCAAGAAAGAACAGTAACGTGTCCTTTATAACAATACAGAGCACTGTAGCTGAAACCATGTTCATACATTCATACAAGATTCCAGTTTGTCATATAGAGTACATGCCACACTAACTCATTACACCCCCACCCTAAACTACAGTAACAATAGAAAGCTGAGAATTTCAGGACATTGGTGATTCTTTTCTTCCTGAAAAAAAAAATCTAGCCATGTTATCTTTACAAAGACAAACAGGCAGGCTCTGGCATGCCTGCCATGCTAATAAAAAACAGTCTGCCATCCCCAAATTGCATCGATGGCTGAAATGGGGCAGGAACCCATGCCATGCCCAATGATTGTGGGGGGGAATGGATGGCAAGAGGAGCACCGTTTTACCACGCACGCCCCAATGACAATGACCCTAACCCTTGTCCTCTCTCTCCAGCACTGGAAGCAAGCCATATCTCTTTCTGTGTCTCTGGGTTCAGTCACACAGTCCACGCAATCCAGGCGGCGTGGCAGGCCTGGCAATGCAAAGGGACAGCAGGTGGCGGCAGGGTGGCAAGAGGCAGTGGCTGTACAGCAGGCCCAGTGGCGGTGCGACAGGTGGCAGCGGTGGTGTGGCAGGCCCAGCAGCGGGGCGGCAGGCCCAGCGGGCAGGCCCAGTGGTGGGGCGGCAGGCCCAGCAGTGGGGCGGCAAGCCCAGCAGTGGGGCAGCAAGCCCAGCGGTGGGGCGGCAGGCCCAGCAGGCTGGCTCAGTGGTGGGGCAGCAGGCCCAGCAGTGGGGCGGTGGCAGGGCGTCCTCGGCGAAGTGCTCAATGAACAGGGCAGCAGTGGTCGGATCAGTCAATTCTCCTCACTTTAACAAACGGTTTGGCCGAACTGTTTGAATCCCACCACTCCAATTGGCAGTTGGATCAGCCTCCCAGAAACCGCCAATCAGCTGCCTGTTGCTGTTGCCACCACCTGTTGTTTTCTTTATCCTATTTTTAAAACAGATAGTAAAGATTTAAAACACTAGACCTTTGTTTGAAAAGAAGCCTGAAAAATATTTAATAGACATGTGGGAGACAGCTTGTATATGATGCAGAGGGAAGGAATGACCACCCATCATCCCTTGCTGTCAACATGGATTCAGTGCTCTTTTCAAAGAGCCCTACATTTATATTTTTAAACAGTGAAAATGTTTCTCTTTCAGAAGAATAGTAAATAAGTGTTTAAAAGTGTCCAAATAGCATTTTTGGGGGTTGACATGGTAAAATCAAATTTCTCCTGTTTCTACGTGCCTTTTCTAGAGCATATGTTGGTTATTTCTTGGGATGGTTAACAAGAGCTGGCAGATGGACTCTCCAATTTTCTTGGGACCCTACTCAATTTTAGCAGCTTGCTGCCAAATCTGGTAGGAGTGATAAGAGGATCTGGGGAGACTGCTCTTTGCCCTTTATCAAGCTTTCCACAAAACTCTCCTGCTAGGTTGGGGAAAGGCCTCTTCTTCGCTATTTTGGTACTAGGCCATCTCAGAATCCATGGGCATAGACTTCTATTAAAACTTGCTGTTTCTCCTATCTCATGTTAGGGAAGAGATTGATGATCGATATCCTTACTGGAAAGAGTAATCTTTCCCTTTCCCTACCTACTCTTCCTCATCCTCTCCAGATCCAGGGATCCATTTGAAAAGTTATGTGTGTGCCTGAGAGGTTATCTACATTGAAATGTCCTTTTTGGCCGATAGATTAAAAGAACTCCTTTGTGAGTAGCATAAAGTACTCACAAACCCTTGGATATCATTGTGTGTTTCTGGCTTTTTTACCAGCACCACTGGATGTGTCCTAGCCATGATCTTAAAAGGAACCATAAATAATCAAGAACACTTTTGGCCCTTCTATTTGACTACAATAAAATAGAAATGAAACCAACCAACCAATCAATCAAGTTCCTTTGATGTTCCTTCTATTCAAAGGAAACAGCAAAAATGAAGTGATGAGCAAGGCTGTTTTCCTTTTTAATAGTCCTACAACTATAGATTGATACTGTCAATTTATTTGAAATAAATAATTCCATTTAATTATCAACTTTCCTACCTGCATTTATTTGAAAATCAAGGTAGCAAAATTCTTGCTTTGTTTCTTTCGTTCACAACAGAGCATGGGTGGGAAGAATTTGTTTAACATTCTGTGTATAATATTTTTCTTTTATATTTCCCCCCCTTTTCAATAATGCCTAGCTACTTTCCCTGTGCTTCCTTAGATAAGGGCAATGCAATTTCCTGGGCTTCTCTTCAGCTGTCAGATAAATTCTATGTCAACAGAAGAAAAAACAATCTTTGGAGAAGGTCAGTGCCTACTGGCTACAGACTAATAAAGAAAAAGGAGGGGGAAAGCTAACCTGTAAAGCATCTCTTCTTTTCATTTTATCAGCAAACAAAGCCCACTGTAATTTCCTGGGTAGGTTTTATTGGCTTTGAAAGGAAATGAATCATCACTTGCAGGGTAACACAGCATTTTTCAGGGTAGCAACCATTCAATAAGTGTGAATAAATTTCCTACTTCTACCGATTTGCTCACTATTTCTATCAGATAAGTTAAAGCATTTGTTTTACATAACAGAGCAATAACCTGATGGAAAAACTGTTAAGATGCAGGGAAAGTCTAGTATTCCCAAACTTTTCCTTTCAACAGGAGATGCTGGGTCACATTACTAGGTCTTTTGCCGTTCTTAACACCATTGGGATGAAGTGAGGATAGTGTTTAGAATGTGCCAATTCAAATAGCATTAGAAGGTACTTAAATTAAGTAATTTTGTCAAATTAATCCAAGAATAATCTTTATTAATTGTGTGAAAAAAGCCAATTAAGTATAGCAATTAAGGCACCTGGCTATAAATCATGAGATTCTAATCCTGCCTTGGGCATAAAACCATATGGATGATCTTGGGCTAGTCACTCTCTCTCAAACCTAGGAAGCAGGCACTGGCAAACCACTTCTGAAAATATTGCTAAGAAAAATGCAGGGAATCATTCAGGCAGTTGGTATCAACACTGACACATAGACACCCAAAAAGGAAGAAAAGGAAATAAACATATGCTACTCTTAGCATCTCCCTCTGCACTCCTTGTTCAATATATGTAAGGGTGGGGTAGATGTATAGTTGTGTGAAAAATAAAGTATTCCCTCATATGGCTTAACAAAATAACAGAGTTGGAAGGGACCTTGGAGGTCTTCTAGTCCAACCCCCTGCTCGAGCAGGAGACCCCATACCCCTTCAGACAAGTGGCTATCCATTCTCTTCTTAAAAGCCTTCAGTGATAAAGCCTCCACCATTTTTGAAGGCAAGTTGTTCCACTGGTTAATTATTCTCACTGTTAGGAAATTTCTCCTTAGTTATAGGATGCTTGTCTCCTTGACTGGTTTCTAACCCTTGTTTCTTGTATTGCCTTCTAGTGCTTTGGATAATAAGTTGATTCCCTTCTTCTTTGCGGCAGGCCCTCAAATAATGGAATACTGCTATCATGGCACTCCCTAGTCCTTCTTTTCTCTAGACTACACATACACAATTCTTGTAACCATTGTTTATATGTATAAGCCTCCGGCCCCATAATCATCTTTGTTGGTCTTTTCTGCACTCTTTCCAGAGTTTCAACATGTTTTTTATAACATGGTGACCAAAACTGAGCACAGTCTTCTGTATGTGCTCTTACTAAAGCTTTATAAAGCAGTATTAGAACTTCACATCATCTTGATTCTATCCTTCTGTTAATGCAGCCTAGGATTGCATTTGGCTTTTTTGGCTGCTGCCACACACTGCTGGCTCATATTTAAGTGATCGCCCACTGAGACTCCAAGATCCCTGTCACAGGTACTGCTACTGAGCCAGCTTTCACCTAATATGAACCTTTACATTTGGTTTTTCTTACCTAAGTGCAAAACCTTACTTTTCTCACCACTGAATTTCATTTTGTTAGATGGGGCCCAATGTTCAAGTCTGTCAAGATCCATGTGGATCTTAAGCCTATCTCCTGGGGTGTTGGCTATTCTTGCGAGTTTGGTGTCACCTGCAAATTTGATGAGTTCCCCTTCTATTCTCTTATCTAAATTATTTATGAAGATGTTAAAGAGTACTGGGCATACAGCAGAACCTTGGGGTATCCTACATCTACCAATCACTTCTATTCATTTTTTGGGGGGAACAGACGATCACGCTGTGGCATCTGCTCTTGGTGTGCTTGAGAGGGGTAGCAATAACTCATGGGAACCAATGATGCTTGGGGGCCATTTCCACCACCTTTGCATTCTAATCCCCCCTTTTCTTTGTCAATAACAATAGCACTTAGATTTATATACCACTTTACAGTGCTTTATAGCCCTCTCTAAGCAGTCAGGCTGTGAGCAAAACTGAATATAAATGAAAGTTTGAATCAGTCTTGACAACTTCCTTCCATGTAGATGTAGTTCCATTAAGGAATTCACATTCAGTGTGATTTGTCAGCCAGTTACAAATCCATCTGGTTGTGATGCTGTTTATCCCAGTTTTTTTTAGCTTACCAAGAAGTATCCTGTAGTCTACTTTGTCAAATGCCTTAATGAAATCCAAGTATATTATGTCCACTGCATTTCTCTGGTCCGCTAATTATGTCCACTTTGTCAAAGAATGGAATAAGATTTGTTTGGCATGATCTGTTTTTGACAAACCTATGTTGGGTTCGGGTTATAACTTTGCTTGCTTCTAGGTGTATGCAGATCTGTTGCTTTATATGTTTTCCAGGATCTTCTGGTATTGATACCAGACTGATTGGTCTATAGTTTCCTGGGTCTGTTTTTTCCCTCCTTTTTGGAAAATGGGAACACATCAGCTCTTTTCCAGTTCTCTGGTAGTTTCCCGGTATTCCAGATCTAAGAAAGATATGGTTCAATAGTTTTGAGATGATGTCTGCCAGCTCCTTCAGAACTTTGGGATGTAATCCATTAGATTCCAGTGATTTGAACTCATCTAGAGCAGACAGGTGTTCTCTTATCATTTTCTTATTTATTTTAGTTTGTATTCCTAGTCTGCTTTTATGATTATGTTTTTGTAGGTTAGGCTGTATTATCTTTCTGCATGAAGACAGATGCAAAGACTGAAAGTAGCTCTGCTTTCTCTTTACTGCCCAATACTTCCTTGCCCTCTTCTCTGCTTAGTGGATCAATTGTTTCCTTGAATTTCTTCTTGTTTTTTATATGTTGAAAGAAACTTTTTTAAAAATTATTTTTGATTTTTTTGTTACAAGTGTTACTTGTAACACTTGATTTGTTACAAGTGTTACTTCATTCTGAGCTGTAGCTTGACTGACTTCATCTTTGCATATTTGAGCTACTTGTTGGTATACTGCCTTAGTTATGTGCCTTCTTTCTTTTTTTGTACTTATCCTTTTTGTCTTTCAGTTTGTCACAGAATTTTTTCGGTAACAATGCAGGTTCCTTCTTGGATTTCTTGTTTTTTGTTTTCTGTGGTTTAAGCTGGATTGGGCTTTTATAAAAAAAAATTCAGAAATTTCCCAAGCTTCTTGAATTGTTTTCTGTTTTAAAATTTTCATCCATGGAATCCTTCTCAAGCTCTAAGTCTGTTAAACTCAGATCTTTTAAAGTCTAAGACACTGGTTTTATTATGTTCTACTGTTTGTGTTTGCATTATATTAAAGTCCAATATGACATGGTCATTCTCTCCCAAATTTCCGGCAAACCCCCTTCCACCCCCACAATCACTTTTTCTCTGTTAGTAAGAATTAAGTCCAGTATATCTGGTCCTCTAGTACTTTTCTCTACCTTTTGGATGACAAAAGTGTCAGCTAGGTTGGTCAGGAACCTCTTCAAGCTCCCACTTGATGCAACGTTTTTGTCCCAGTTGATATCAGGATAAAGTCCCCCATTGCTACTGTGGTGTGTTTCAGCCATACATTTTTTAAAAAATTTGATTTATATGCCGCCCTTCTCCGGAGACTCAGGGTGGCTTACAGTGCGTTAAGCAATAGCCTTCATACTTTTGTATATATTTATACAAAGTCAGCTTATTGCCCCCACAATCTGGGTCCTCATCTGACCTACCTTAGAAAGGATGGAAGGCTGAGTCAACCTTGAGCCTGGTGGGATTTGAACTTGCAGTAATTGCTGGCAGCTGATCTTAATAACAGTGAATTAGTCCACTGCACCACCAGGACTCTTAACTAAAGTTATTTGTTAACTATGTTTATCTAGTGTATTTCTTCTGCTTGGTTGGGTGATCTGTAGTATAAATGTATGGCAATGTCATTCTTTTTTTCTTTTATATTGACCCATATGTATTCTAGGAGGCTTTGATTCTTGTTTTTCTGTAGATATACACTAACAGTAATTTTTTTTACACATAATGCAACTCTACCTCCTCTTTTGTAAGGTCTGTTTCTTTTGAATAGTTTGCATCCTTCCATCAGTACATTTAAGTCATGAGTTTCATTCCACTAAATTTTGGTAATGGCAACTATATCATACTTGCCCACAGGTACTAGTACTTGATGTTCATCTTATTTGTTCCCCAAACTTTGAGCATTTGCATATAGGCATTTTGAGTCCTTTAAAGCTGACCTTGGGTATGTTTGCTATATCTCCTACTTTATATCTGAGTTTTTCTTCCTTCCCATCACTCCTTACCTCATTGTTTGATTGGTTGTCTTGAGGTTTATGCTTGGGAATAGATCCCAAAGATCCTAAGGATTGGTAACCTTCCACCCTCAGTTTTAGTTTAAAGCCCTTCTAATAAATTGAGACAGTCATTTTCCCAATACATTCTGCACTTGTGAGGTGCAGCCTATCCTTTGCCAGAAGTCATTCATGTAGATAGTACAGACCATGTAGGTAATGCAGACCATTCATATAGGTGATACATGTACATTTTTTATAGGTAATGCAGACCATTACTACAGTCTTCATTATTTTTATGCATAACTCAAGATGGTGAACATACCTAATAACCCTTCCTCCACCTATTTTTCCCACAGCAACGCCCTTTGAGATGGGTTGAGTTGAAAATTCAAAGAGGTCTTTCAAAATATCAATATTTATCACATTTTAAATAATGACATTTTGGAAACTATTTCAGGTCATGCTATAATAGTTGGTCTGTTTTCTTTTTTGTAGTATGCAGATTCATTCAACTTCAACCCTCATAAGTGGCTCCTGGTCAACTTTGATTGTTCTGCTATGTGGTAAGAAGGAAATACAAAAATTATTAAGTAATGTCACATGACATTACTCTCTAAAGGAATATGGTAGGAGGCAGACTTAATTGGAGTATCTATGTGCCATTACTCTAGTTTACTCTACTGATCTTACCAACTGATTGCTCCTGCTTGATTCCTTAGGTCAAAAGTGACTCAACAAATTTTAAAACAAGCTGCTTATCATTCAATGTAGACCAAGATCCCTGAGTTGTCTCTTCTTAAGAAGGAATTGCATGAATTCAGATTCATTCTTCCTAGAAAAGCAAGCCAGAGGGTTAGTTCCCACATTATGATTTTAAAAAAACCCAAAGAAAGAATTCCCACAATTTGTTGATATGCTTCCATTGGCATAAGGAATCAAGAGAACATGAGACAGTATGCATTTCGTTCTGGCTCATACATGATAAAGAATGCCTTGTGCAGACAGAATTACAATTTTTGGCAGAAATCTCCCACTCACTGTGTTAATCTAGATTCTATATGATATATTACTCTATTCCCAGAATGTACTTGAAATTTGAAAGGAAAGCAAGCAAAATGTATGTTACAAAGTATTCGCTAGTGGTTAGGATGTATGTAATGTCATATTTAGATTGGTTAAATTCAATATTTATCAGATACGGAGATTGTACATTTACATGACTTAAACACTGATGAATTCATTAATCTTTGTAGTCAATTTTTTTTATTTTATAGAATTGTAGACTTGGAAAGAATCCTAGAAATTATCTAATGCAACCCTAATTAATTGAGAGATTAAAGTTTAATCTCCAGTTAATACTTCTTCATTTATTAATTTGAATTGATTTAAACTTATATCTCTATTTCTAGTTTTCATAGAAATAGGTAAACTTTTAAATAAAGCAGCGACCATCTATATTCAATATCTGTGCAGGGTGAAGAAGAGATTGGATTTAACATGTGCCTTTAAAATAGATCCTATTTACTTGAAGCATGATCATGATGAATCTGGTAAAGTGAATTTTAAAAATAATAATAATTATTATAATTTAATTTTACTTAATGTAAATAATCTTGGTCCAGTTTCTGCATAATGAAATAATGTAAGACAATAAGAGTTAACAGGATTCACAATATTTCCCTACTGTTTCTGTTTGATTTCTCTCACCTGAACATTATTTTTGAGAGCGGTACTGAATTGCACTGTCACTGAATTTTGAAGTTTGCACTCATAGTTTCCTTTTTGAATAATTGAAGGAATGGACAATAAGTAGCATATTGTCAAGATATTTTAAAAACATGCTCGACTATGGTAGATTCCACCAAATGGTGTTTTAGACTCAGTTTAAAATGGAGAATCTGTGCTCAAAAAACTGAATCTAAAGCAGCCAACAAATACAAATATTTTTTGTATTTGTATTGAACAAATATTTTTTTCAGTTTTTTCCTAATATAGTTAGTAAGATTCTTTTCTAAGCTTTGAACTTTCTGAAATATGTTTATTCAGAAAAATAACAGAGTTGGAAGAGACTTTAGAGGTCTTCTAGTTCAACCCCCCTGCTCAAGCAGGAGACCCTATACCCATGAGTGTGAACCTATGGCACGGGTGCCACAGATGGCATGCGGAGCCATATCGGTGGGCACGCGAGCTCAGCTCCAGCAGGCATGTGTGTGCCAGCCAAGTGATTTTCGGGCCTTCTGGGCCCACCAGAAGTCAGGAAACACACTATTTCTGGCCTCCGGAGGGCCTCTGGGGGGAGGGGAAGGTCGTTTTTGCCCTCCCCAGGCTCCTAGAAAGACTCTCGAGCCTGAGGAGAGCAAAAAACAGGCCTACCAAGCACACCGGGCCATCACGGGAGGCATCACTGGGCCAAGCGGGAGGAGCACGAGGGTGCGGGGCGCATAGAATTATGGATGTGGGCACGCTTGGATGTGACCCCACTGCACTCCCCCTGCTTTTGGCACATGATGGCAAAAAGGTTAGCCATCACTGCCCTATACTATGTCAGACAAATGACTGCCCCATCTCTTCTTAAAAACCTCCAGTGATGCAGCACCCACAACTTCTGGATTCAAGCCATTCCATTGATTAATTGTTCTCACTGTCAGGATGTTTCTCCTTAATTCTAGGTTGAATTTCTCTTTGATAAGTTTCCACCCATTGCCTCTTGTCCTGCCTTCAGGTGTTTTGGAGAATAAAATAGTACTCTCTTCTTTGTGGCAGCCTGTCAACTATTGGAACACTGCTATCATATCACCACTAGTCCTTCTTTTCATTATATTAGACATACCCATATGTTGAATTCCAGTATCTTCCCCTAAAGTTCCAGTCACTTTCCCCTAAAGTTCCTGCAACTTCATCCCCCCTCTATCACTTCATCCCTAGGGTAAGAAGTCCAGTATAGCTGACCCCCCTGGTTTCCTCCTCTACCTTTTGGATGATAAAATTATTTGTCAGAAACTTGCTTAATCTCCCACTTGATACAGTTTGTTTCCCAGTTGATATCAGGATAGTTAAAGTTCCCCATTACTTCTGTGGTGGGTCTCATGCACACCTTAGCTAAATGGTTAGCAAAAAATTCATCTATTTCCTCTATTTGGTTGAGTTGCCTGTAGCATATATCTATGATGATGCCATTCCTTTTTCCTTTTATCTTAACTCAAGAGTTTTATCCTTGTTTTTTTGCATTTCTAGAAGTCTAGTTAATTCTTACATATAATGCAACTCACCCTCCTGTTTTGTTAAGTCTGCTTCTTTTGGACAATTTAAATTCTTCTAACAGTAGGTTCTAGTCATGGGTTGCGTCCCACCAAGTCTCAGTAATGACTACAGTCATGTACTAGGAGTTCAAGTTTCCCCTGCTTGTTCCTCATACTTTTAGCATTAGTGTATAGGAATCTGAATCCTTTTGACTGACCTTGTGTATGTTTTCTACATTTCCTTTTTTAATATTTGGGTTCCTCTTCTTTCACAGCATTCTTTATCTCATTGTTTACAATATCTTGGAACAGGATCATAAAAATAGGTTTTCCATCTTTTCCAGTTTTAGTTGAAAGTGTTTCAAATAAGCTAAGCCAGTTATTTCCAAGCACATTTTTCCTGATTCTTGTGAGATGTATTTTATATCCCGCCAGAAGGCCTTCATTTGGTAATGTAGACCATGGTCTAGGAATCCAAAGTTCTCTCAATGGCACCACCATTAAGACAGAGGTTTACTTCTAAAATTCTCATTCCCTTATTGGATGTTGACCTTTCATTGGAAGAACAGATGAAAACACCATTTGTGCTCCTCACTCTTTGACTTTCATGCCTAGCTGCTCATAATGCTTGATATTGTTTTCAGGCTCTTTGTTGTATCTTTCATCCCTCACATAAAAGAGGAAGAAGGGATAATAATCTGAGGGATTAATTATTTTAGCAAACCACTTATTAATCTTTGATCTTTGCTTCTTGGCGATAGCATGCTTCCCTAGATTGATTGTCTAATCTACAAGTTGCTGATTCCATTCCTCAGAGAATTGAGTCTTCTATCAGCTACATGTGACTATTTTTTCTTGCGAAAGTCTCGCGTCTACTTTTTTTTTTACCATCATTACACTTGATGATGTCCCTTCTCCAGATGTCTGCACACTTTCTTCTAGGGAGAGGATATGAAACTGATTGCCCAGCTCCAATGGGATTAGATTGGACTGGACTGCGAAAACTTTGTTTTCAGCTTTTTTCCCCTATGCATGACATGTTGCCATTGGCCTATCACTAAAAGTTCATTTTTTTCCTGGTATTTATTTGTTCTTAACTGTATTCAGTTTGAATACAATCCTCATTCTTTAGTTGGAGTTTCTAATTTTGTTGTTTGAGTCTCAGATTTGCCTCTGGTCCTTTACTTTTTCTTTGATTATTCAACCATTAACATGTAGAATATAGTGTGTCTTTGAAAGGCAATCCTTTCATACTATGTAGTTTCACAATGGCCAAGCAATTAATTGTGTTCCAGAAGCAGAAAAAATACTCCTTATTTTGCTTGGTTCTGTGATTTTATGTTAATTGATATTCTAACATTCAAGGTTTTATTTACTACCTAGCAATTATCATATGGCTTTTAGTATCAGAAAGATACTCTTTTATACCCTATATACAGCATGTGCAACTTTAATTAAGTTCATCTGGACTACAGAGAAATAAGACTGAAGTTTATAATTATAGTGACAAAAACTAAGAGTAGACTACATTATGCTGATCAGCTTCTTTGCAAGAGGTTACTAGTGTATCATTAGCCACATGGTGTGTTACAAAACATGCAATTAGTTATCCATCACCAATTGCCTCCAGCTTTGCTCTTGCCCTGCAACTATTAAATCAACACTTAGTGAGAGAGAATAGTACGCTTTTCAGCTGCTTATCTGGGGTTGTGGTTTAATTCTTTCAGAAATCTACTTGGTTCACTGAGATGAGATACATACTCTCAGTTTTTTATTTGATGATATTCTGAGCAAATTGGTATTTTATAAATGCATAAATAAGAATATTAATCTCACTCTATTTTGCTGATTATGAATCTTGATATCAAATGGTAAATATGTGTTCCAATCACACATTTGCTATATTAAAGGGAATAAAAAGGCAGGCAAGTATGGGAAATAAATAGAACAGACAGAATTTTTCCACTCATACTTCCCTGATGTAGCCCTCAAACTGTTTTCCTCAATTTAGTTTGTATCCTAGCCTACTATCTATTGTGCAGGGCAATGCCTAGCATTATTAGGAACAATGTTATCTCTCCTACATTGGACTGGAAAACTGTTTTTAAAAAGCTATTGGGAACTATAAGTAAGGTACAGTACCATTAGTGGTTTTTAAAGAAAAAATATTTTGGGTTATTATGTACTGGAAATGATACAGATTCACTAGGTATAAATTTATTTTCTGATACGTTATGGGGTTTGGTCTGGGACAAATCTGAACCAGTAGAAGAAAAAGAGAATATATTTGAAAACAGGTAGAATAAAATTGAGTGTACCATTTTCATCCCTGTGAAATTTTAGAATTTTATACCAACTTTATTTATTAACTACTAATTTGGCACTTAGAATAATAGCTGGAAGTCACTTTTAGACAGTTTAAGAAAAGTGAAGAGAGTCATTCTCATAAATACATTAGTTTTATTGGATTACTAGAAATTAATTCATCGGATTATATCTAGCACTACAATATCCATCTACCATAGAACGGCATCCAATAACAGGTAGTTTCCTGTCCTTCCCACAGATCCCCATATACAGTTTGAAGAGCTGAAAGTTAGACACAAGGGACAATGAAGAGAGGTGGTGGGAGGAAATTGTATGGCTGTAAAAAGAAAGATCCATTCATCCTGCCTTCAGTATAATCCATTGTATACATTTCTGCCTTTCCAATGCTCCTTGAAAGGAATTAATTCCCAAGTGGCTGCTGTGTAAACTAACAGATTTCTGTTAGAATGATGTTGCTGACTGTACACCTGAGAAACACCATAACTTACTTGGTCCAGTGTTTTGAGTCTAAAGCAGTGATGGTTAACCTTTTTGCTATTGCGTGCCAAAAGTGGGGATCATGTGCATGCAGGTGCCCATACCCATAATTCAATGTGTTCCACCCCCTGCACATGCGCGCATGACACCCCCCCTGCACTACCCCCACTTTTGGCACGCGATGGCACAGTGGGCCCGGTAGGCCTGTTTTCCGCCCTCCCTAGGCTCCAGAGGCTTTCTTGGAGCCTGGGGAGGATGAAAACAGCCTTCCCTCTCCCACCCGGGAGGCCCTCCAGAGGCAGGAAACAGCCCATTTCCCGACTTCATGTGGGCCCGGAAGGCCCTAAAATTAGCTGGCCGGTGCACATATGCGCACTGAGTAGGGAAACACTCGCGTGCCCATAGATATGGTTCCACGTGCCCCTGTGGCACCCATGCCATAGGTTCACCATCACGGGTCTAAAGGATTCAGTATTTTCCAGAATTATCTTCCAATATCTGTCAGAGAAGAGTGGGTTGACTTACTCTCCAAAATATCTGAAGGCAGCACAAGAAGTAATGGATGGAAAATTATGAAAGAGAGATGTAATCTAGAATTAAGGAAACATTTCCCAACAGTGAGATTAATTGATTGGTGGAATGGCTTGCCTCCAGATATCATGGGTATTCCATCGCTGGAAGTTTTCAAGAAGAGATTGGATAGCCTTTTGTATGGAATGGTATAGGATCTCCTGCTCGAGCAGTGGGTTGGACTAGAAGACCTCCAAGGTCCCTTCTAACTCTATTATTCTTATTCTAAATATATTGCATGTGATTGCAATAGGCCAATAGGCTTACTAATAGAGCTGTCTTCCTACTGAGTGAGGAATTATACAAATTGACTAACAGAGAAATACAATGCTGGAATTAGGATTAGAATCTTATATAAAATAAAATAAAAAGTATAAAATTGGATAATTCTTTAATGTTCTTGATAAAGTATTTTAAATACTTAAAATATTTAAATATTTTAAACTTTAGATAGGTATAAATTCAGTTGCAGTGGAAGGAAATTTTCTTAAATGTTATTAACAATAGTTCCAACTATGCAGAAAATTTGGCATATTTACTTGTGTATAGTATTTGTGGATTTTTTATGCATGTATTTCATACAGTCTGATTTGCACTTTCTACCAAAGACATACACAGTCAAATTACAGGTATTATACATGTTGCATATTTTACAAATTGCATTTTTCATTAAAGCTCAGGTGTATTTGCCATATAAGATTTTGGAATATATGGATTAAGCTACCTAAAGTATCGTAAGACAAAATTATGAATTCATACTTACAATAATATTGAATTCTTTCTCTTTCACTCACCCCCCAACCTTTTACAGGATGCATTACAGATTACAGGGTAAGTACTCTTTTCCCTGCAAGAATAATATTCTACATTCTCCAGTTGCCAAGGTAAAACAAAAGGGCTGGATACAATCAAAACTTTGCTCTTCAGGTATAGGAAAGACTAGAGAAGAGATGCCTGAGACAAGAACACAGTTGTGAAAGGATACATTTTGCCTGGGTTCTCCAGTGGTGGGTTCCTCCCGGTTCTGCCCGGTTCTGCCGAGCCGGTAGCGGTAATGATATGATGTCACCAAACCAGTTCTGCCCCTCTGCCCCCCCACCCTCCCCCGTTATTCTTACCTTTTGTTTAGCCCCACCCCCAATCTATTGCTGCCTCCTGAATGCCAGCTGATGGGCTATAAGGAAAAAAACTGTTTAAACTCTTGCCGCGGGGCTTCAAAGGGCTGCCCTACAGCTGATCAGTGGCAAAAGGCAGTTTGGTGGTAGACTGGTGCCTCCAAAAACAAATGAGTAGACCAGTGCCTGAAAAAATAGATGAGTAGACCGGTGCCTGCAAAAATACATGAGTAGACCGGTGCCTGCAAAAATAAATGGGTAGACCATTGCCTGCAAAAATACATGACTAGACCAGTGCCTGCAAAAATAAATGAGTAGTTTATTTTAACTGCAAGCCTGGTAGACCAGTACCTCTGCTAAATCCTAAAGAATTGTCACATGACCATCAAGCCACGCCCATAAAATAAGCCACACCCACAAAACCGGTAGTAAAAAATTTTAGAACCCACCCCTGGGGTTCTCTATATCCTGCCTGAACCATGGCAACTTGCTTTGTGTCCTACACAATCTCAGCTTGACAGAGCACCTGCTCTTTCAGATTCTTGATTCTTCCTTATTATTTTAATTTTTTTTAAAGAAATCTGACAATGTTTAATCTACTCCTCCTCTCAATGACAATTCCATTCTGAATAAAAAAGTCATTTGTGTTTTATCCCCAGCACTGGCAGATTCCTTTAGGTAGAAGATTCCGTTCTTTGAAAATGTGGTTTGTATTCCGAATGTATGGTGTGAGTGGATTACAAGAATACATCCGCAAGGTGAGCATATTTTGTTTTACCATTAAAAACTCAGAAAGGAATGGGGCAGGACGAAAAAAAGTGTTTAGTTCACATGTTATCTAAAATTAATTTAATGCAGACTCCAAATGTAATATATTCATCAAAACCAGTTATATGTTGATATTTATAATTTCTGAATTTTGAGATGCAATTTTCAAAACAAAGGATTTCCCAGGTCTAGATCGAGGTTCTAAGTTTCCAAAGAGATAAAGCCCAATATAGATTAGAAAAATTGTTTTGGAAATTATTCCAGTAATATACTATAGTCAGATGGAATTTTAAATGCTGGAAGTCAAGTTGGTATATATCAGTTTGGAGTACAGAAAGGGACTGTGCAAGAAGTATGACATATTTCATGTAGCAATGGCACTTAGACTTATATACCGCTTCATAGTGCTTTGTAGCCCTCTCTGAGTGGTTTAGAGTCAGCATATTGCCTCCAACAAGCTGAGTGTTCATTTTATGGACCTTAGAAAGATGGAAGGCTGAGTCAACCTTGAGCTGATCAGGACTGAATTACTGGCAGTCAGCAGAATTAATCTGCAGTACTGCATTCTAGCCACTGTGCCACCACAGCTCATGTAGCCAGATCTGTCCAAGGACATCACCATGCAGTCCCCATCCAAAACTCTTTGTCCAATAGTTTTCCAACTCAGAGACACAGGATTCAGGCTGGGCAGTCAAGGCAGTAGCTGAGAATTAGGAGCAGTGGGGTCAGTTTCTTCTTCTCAGATCTGTTTGCTATTTCTTCTGGTTTCTCTTCTGCCTCATTGATTGATGATTTATATGCCAAAAACAGAACAGCATGGTTGAAGTATTGTTTACTCCTATAAGAATTATATAACCATTGCATACGCTTTCAATGAAGCAAGTTTGTATTCTGTAACCAGTCGAGCTGTAATACAGCCACTAAACTTCAGCCTCAAAAATCAATCTTCCTGTTTTATGTAATGCTTTAGTGCCTAGATATAGTAGCCCCAAATATACAGTATATAAAATGTTGGGTTTCATTGTTTTAAGATAGGAAAAGTAAAAACTGCTCTTCTCTAACTCTCTGACATCATTCTGTTGTCCATGTTTTTTGAACACATAGAAAGGGACTTTTAAGGTCTTGTTTTGGAAAGCTAAATGCACTTAAAAGTTACCTTGATTTGCTACTCCTTCCTTTTGTCAATTGTTCTGAACTGTTTTAACAGTTCCCTTTTGGAGAAAAGATGATGTAAAATTAGCACTGAAACACTAATTAGCACTATCTTCTTTTTCTTGCATCATTTCCATTCATTTTTTTCTTTTATTATTAGAATAATAATATACATCTCTTTTAGTTGTGTTAGGTTTCCTTCTTTTGGTCTTTCTAATATTCTACCTGCAAAAGTAGCAGTCTGCTTACTTTTGGCAGACTTCCTTAGAAATTCTTGTTCCATTTTCTACAGTTGTTGTTTTTATCTTTTTGATTAGTTAAAAAGTTCCTGGGCATTTTACAGGTTTCCTAAACTTCCCCTTCTTTTGCTTCCTCATTGGAGTGGTATGCAAATAAATTTTCAGTATCATATTTTTCAGACATACCCAACCCTTCTAAAGTTCATATCAACCTAATATTTATATCATTTATTCATAATTATAAAACAATAGTTGTTTTAAATAGCAATTATATGCATGTATCTATTTCTATATGACCTTTTTATATGCTGTATATGAACATTGTATCTTCCTATATCTATATAGTATTGTAGATCTTCAGTTCTCATCCTGTGTTGCAGTATAAATCTTCAAAGCTTTGGCGCCCTCCTCTGACTTTATTAAGTACTGCTCATTACTATTGATTATACTAAATTTTAAAAATTCAGTGCAGTTACATGGTTTGAAAGAGGGGTCAAAGAGGCCATCTATGTCAAAATTGAGCAGCTCTCTTTCAAAGGGGTTTTTCCTACAATTGTTCTTTGTATGTTTAGCCTCCAATCCCCTAATAATCTTTGTTGCCTTCTCTGTACTTTTTCTAGAATCTCAGCATCTTTTTCCTATCATGGTAACTAGAACTGAATGCAATATTCTAAGTGTAGTATAAAGCAGCAATGATCTTGATACTATCCCTCTATTGATACAGCCTAGGTCTGCATTGGCTTTTTAAAGAATAGAGTAGAGTAGAATAGAATATAATTCTTTATTCGCCAAGTGTGATTGGACACATAAGGAATTTGTCTTTGCTGCATATGCTCTCAGTGTACATAAAGAAAAAACAAAATATATTCATCAAGAATCATAAGATACAACACTTAGTGATAGTCATAGGATACTAATAAGCAATCAAATCATACTAGGGAACAATAAAAACAATATGAGTTGTAAAAATACAAGCAACATGGATATAGCCTAAGTGGGAAGAGATAGGTACTAGTAAGGATGAGAAGAAGAATAGTAATACAGTCTTAGTAGTTAATTTGACAGTGTCATGGGAATTAGTTGTTTAGCAGAGTGATAGTGTTCAGGAAAAAACTGTCCTTGTGTCTTGTTGTTCTGGTGTGCAGTGCCCTATAGTGTCATTTTGAGCGTAGGAGTTGAAACAGTTTATGTCCAGGATGTGAGGGGTCTTAGATATTTTCACAGCCCTCTTTTTGACTCGTGCAGTATACAGGTCCTCAATAGAAGGCAGATTGGTAGCAATTGTTTTTTCTGCAGTTCTAATTATAAGGATTCCTGCCTTGCACAGAGGATTGGACTTGAAGACAGTCCTCTCCCTCCAGCTCACTTGCACTTGATTCTTCCTCTAGTTGCTCCAGCTCCACTTGTATCTCTTGCTGGTGGCTACCAGGGCCCCTATGTGTGAATGTCACCCATGGGTTTTTCTTCCCACTCTTCCTTTTTCTGATCCTGAGGGATCATCGGGGTCTTGGTGGGTTATCCTCTCCCAACCACTCAGATAGACCCAACCCTCCAAGAGGGGGGTTTGAGGCTGCCTCTCCCCAGGCTTCAATCTCTTCCTGGCTGCTTGTTTGAGGTGACATTGTAAAGGCAATTTTCTCTCTGGGTTGACCACAACTGCAGAGCTAATCTAATGTCACACCTGGCCCATTCTGATCCCTTGGGAAAGAAAGACCATTTGATTAGAGTAAAGGGTTCTTTTACTAAAGGTGCAGTAAAGTCAGGCTAGCTCTGAATTTTCCTATGCTCAAAATATATAGAAAGGTTCACCCCCTGCCCACCCTTCCCCCCCATGAGCAGTCCATTTTCAGCCAATCAGAACCTGCAAAAATGTTTGAAAACATTGAGACATTTGGGGGAATCTGCATATTTTCTCAGTGTGTCTTGCCTTGGCTGCTTTTGTGTTTATCACCTGTCATTCATACACACACACACACACACACACAGAGAGAGAGAGAGAGAGAGAGAGAGAGAGAGAGAGAGAGAGAGAGAGATTTATTGCCGTTACATCTTCCCCTCCCTTTTTTTCTAGCCTTTGATGGCAGGATGCCTATGAGGCACCAATGTGAACCAGGCAGAACTGACAGATTAAGCGAGAACACACACACACACACACACGTAAAACCTTTGGTGAATGGCAGATAAAAGAGTAGATGGGGAGGATGTTCTTTCCAATTTGTAATTCTTGTTTATGTTTTGGATGAACACCAATTCCATAACTGATATAACTTCTCTTTATTGTTTTAGCATATTAGGATAGCACATGAATTTAAGGACTTGGTGCTACAAGATGATCGATTTGAAATTTGTGCTGATGTTATACTGGGATTGGTATGCTTCCGATTAAAGGTAAATGTGGAGAATTTTTCAATTCCCGTAACCTTTGCTTTGTTTTAACACTTTGCTTGTACAATCATTTATAGGAAATCAGAGTTTCTTACTGAGAGCTAAAGCTAAAGCAGATATTTCTATTGTCTGACTTATATTTTGATTTATAGGATGAATGTAGCATTCATACAATTTAATTAATCAGTTTTTATATTTAATCACTAATTGAATATTTGGATTTCTCAGGTCTCAGGTAGAATGCTTCTTATCTTACATTTCTAAAAGCTTATTTTACACTTCAAAGACAATTGTATTAGCCTTTATGACATTCTTTTTGCTTTTTCTTGAAATGTCTTAAATATACTTGATGATCAGAGTTTTCCCAGATGGCTGGTGCCAACTCTTAACTATGAAAAACTGTAGCACCTTCTTTAGATGAGTGAAATTGTTATCAGTCATTAGTGAGGGTTTTCTATATTTTCAGCACTGATTGAGTATGATAGTTTTTATAGAATGTTTCCAGTACTCTTAAAAATATAATCAGCTTTCTTAATACCAATTATGACAAGGAAGATCAAAAAACATCCCTTAAACACAGTGACCCTTAACCACATTTTTTTTACATTTTGAGAGATAATAGTGTGTGATCATTAGCTTATCGCTTGAGTAGTGACACACTAAGATTTTATATGATTAAACAGGTGAATACAGTTTATAAAAAGCAAAGAAAATTAAGGAAATTAACCTTTCGACTGCCCTCATTATCAAGCAAAGCAGCTTTTTTTTTTCTTTCCGGCATGCTAATGCCCTTCTTTTATGCAGTTTTCTATTAAATTCAAGGCAATATACATATATACAGTATGATCTGTTATAAAATAAAATAAATAAATAAAATCGTTCTCTCTATAAGAAAACATTTGATGGTAAAGGTGAAATAAAACAATTAGATTGAAGAATGTGGAATAGTACCATTACCAGAGAAATTTGCAGTTGACTGACCAACAGCACACAGTGACTAGTCCTCAATGGAACTGTATTTATGTGGAGAGAAGCATGCAGTGGGATACCTCATGGTACTGTCTTGGTCCAGTGCTCTTTAATATCTCTATAAATGATACAGGTTGAAGGGGCTCATCAGATTTGTGGATGACATCAGCTTGGGGAAAATCACGAACACTAGAAGGATCTTGACTGAGTTGACTAGTTATCCAGTTCAGTGGTGAGAAAGTCCTTCACTTAGGAAAGAAAAACAGTAGTACCTGGCTCAATAGTAGTATCTGTGAGAAAGATCTGGGTGTCCTTCAGTGGATCACTGCTTAAGTATGGGTCAGCAGTGAGCTGCAACTGCCAAAAAGTTCAGTGCAGTCCTAGGCTGCATCAATAAAAGGATAGCGCCAAGATCACAAGAAGTTGTAGTACTGCTCTGTACTGCACTAGTGAGGCCATAGTTGGAATATTGAGTCCTGTTCTAGTCACGATGCAAAAAAGATGCTGAGATGCTAAAAAGAGTGCAGCGAAGAGCACCAAAGGTGATTATAGGTCTGGAGGCTAAATCATATGATGAATAGGTAAGGGAACAAGATACTGTATGATTAGCCTAAAAAAAGAGAAGACTTAGGGGAAACCTGATAGCGGTCTTCCAATACAGAGAAGGGGGGTAGATTTATTTTTCAAAGCACCAGCAGAAGGTGGAGGCAGAGGCATGGGTGAGGCAGAGGCAATCCCAATGCACCAGCCTCTCGTCCCACTGTCTCTTGGCTTCTCTGCAGCTGCACCAAACAAGCACAAGCACGGGGCCTGCTTCCCCCATGCTGGTGCAGCTGCGCAAGCCTCCAAGAGCCTCAAGAGGGAAAAAGGAAAGCAGCTGGCCATGGAGCTGCTGGCTTCGGGAAAGTGGTCCAACAAGCAGAAGCACTGCATCCAGAAAGAGAAGGGCAAGAGAGCCAGTGGGCTGCAGAGGCAAAGACAAACTCTGGGGCAGCAGTGATGCTCTGGGAGAGAGGGCAGATGTCCCGGGGCAGCCCCGACATGCTTGCTTACCTGCCTTCCACACAGCCTTCCCGGTGGTTCTCATGGCCAGTTTGCGAAGGCAGGCAAGCTTCCTGGTTAAAAACAGGTGGCCAGAGCCTCGAGCTGCCATTGCTACCGGTTCTCCAAACCACCGGCCATCATTGCTACTGGATCGGCCAAACCGGTCCGAACTAGGAGCATTTCACCCCTGCTTCAGAACCTTGTGGTATAATCCATCTGGTCCTGGTGATTTGAACTCGTCTAGGGTAGACAGGTGCTCATTCACCATTTTCTTCCCTATTTTAATTTGTGTTCCTAATCTGTTTTTTGTGGTGCTGTTTTTGATAGGTTGGACTGTTTTTTCCTTTTGTTTTAAAGACAGATGCAAAAAACAAGTTAAGTAGTTCTGCTTTCTCCCTGTTGCTTGTCACTTTCTTGCCACTTTCTCCCAGCAATGAACCAATTGTTTCCTTGACTTTTTTCTTGTTTTTAACATATTGGAAGAAGCTTTTTTTTTTTTTAACTTTTGTCGCAAGCCTTTGTTCGTTGTGAGCCTTAGCTTTCCTCACTTCATCTTTGCAGGCTCGGGCTATTTGCTGATATTCTGCCCTAGTTATGTGCCCCTTGTTCCACTTGTTCCACTTGTCCTTTTTGTTATTCAATTTGTCAGAGAGTTCTTTATGCAGCCATGCTGGTTTCTTTTGAAAGTTGTAATTTTTCTTCTTCGTTGGTATTGTGCTAGCCTGGGCTTTTATAATCTTCCTTTTCAAAATTGCCCAAACTTCTTGAGTTATTTTCCCCTTGAGGATTCTCATCCATGGATGAGCTTCCCAAGCTCTCTCTAAGTTTTTTGAAATTAGCTCTCTTAAACTCCAGGACCCTATTGCTTGTTCTTGCAGAATGTTGAATTCCAATATTGTATGATCACACACACACCCCAGGTTCCTGTAGCTTCAACACCTATCATTTCATCTCTGTTAATGAGAATTAAGTCCAATATGGCTGATCCCCTTGTTCCTTTCTCTACTTTTTGGGAAACAAAGTTGTCTGCTAGGTTTGTCAGGAACCTGTTTGATCTTTCACTTGCAGAGTTTGTCTCCCAGTTGATGTCAGGGTAATTAAATTTCCCCATTGCTATTGTGGTGTGCTTCCTTAGTTACCTTAGTTAACTGACTAGCAAAAAATTCATCTATTTTCTCTGTTTGGTTGGATGGCCTATAGTATACACTTATGGCAATGTCATTTCCCCCCTCCCTTTTTACATTGACCCAAATGATTTCCAGGCAGTTTTCATCATTGTTGTGCTCTATTTCTGTAGAGATATAGTTATTTCTTATATATATTGCAACTCCACCTCCTCTTTTATTTGGTCTATTTCTTTTAAATAATTTATATCCCTCTAGCTGTATGTTCCATTTGTGGGTTTCATCCCACCAAGTTTCCGTAATGGCAATAATATCATATCTGTCCTCATTTACTTGAATTTCTATTTCACCCTGTTTATTCCTCATATTCTGTGCATTGATGTATAGACATTTGAGTCCATTTTGACTGACTCTGTGTTTACTTTCTGCATAACCTGTGTTGTCCCCTACTGTCTTACCAACTGTTTGATTAGTGCAAATAGTATGGCACTCACTATTAAATGCTTATTTTTGCTTGACAGCAAGGTTGATATTCTTACCCGCCTTAACATCTATGTTACATGCACTGATAACCAGTGGTGAAATGCAGCTGGTTCTATCCTGCTCGGGTGAACCGGTAGCGCTGGTGGCGGGAGGCTCCGCCCACCCACCCAGACATCATCATGTCCCAGTGTTGACCCTCTGTGCATGTGCAGAAGGCGCTGAACATGCATGGAGGAGGTGCAACCGCTCACTGGTTCATTTGTGAACCAGTAGCGAAGGTAAGTCAATTTCACCCCTGCTGATAATCCTATTAATTTTAGATTGCTGGGAACAAGAAATGTTCTGTATTAATTAATTCTCTGTCCCTGCTGTTCAGTTTAAATGTTTATCTAGAAAATTTATAGTTCCTGTCTTTTATTCCAGGTCTTTTCCCCACTACACTTATATTTATGTAGATTTTGAACTGATCAAAAAACCCCAAACCCTACATTTAAAAATTTTTCCTTTCCTCCAAATGAAGAAAACAGCTTGCAAGAACTTCGTTGCTCTCCCCTCATTTATCTTTTCCAATACATCAATGTAGGCATTTTGTTTGCATTATAAAACATAGTGCAAATCATTATTTCTATGGGAAATAGTACTGCTTTACACAGCAGTAGTGAGGCCACACTTGGTGTCCAATTCTGGTTACCATGATACAAAAAGAAATGCTGAGGGCCTAGAAAGAGTGCAGAAAAGAGTAACACAAATGATTAGGAGTCTGCAGGATAAATTATATGAGGAATGATTAAGGAAACTAGATATGTGTAGTCTAACGAAGAGAAGGATTAGGAGTGACACGATAGCTGTCTTTTGGTACACAAAAAGCTGCCAGACATGTGGGGGTCCACTTATTCCCCCAAACACCTGACGATAGGACAAGAAACAATGGATGGAAACTCACTAAAGAGAGATGCAACCTGGAACTAAAGAAAAAACTCACTGACAGTGAGAACAATAATGGAACAGCTTGTCTCCTAGAATTGTGGGCACACCATCACTGGAGATTTGCAAGAAAGAAAAGTCTCCAGCCATGGGTTTGTCTAGACATGGGTTGGATTAGAAGACTTTCAAGGTCCCTTCCAGCCTGATGATTCATGATTGAATGAATTGTAATTTTATACTAGACATAAAACCAGTTGGGTGACTTTGGGCTAGTTGCTTTTATTTAATCCTAACCAGTAGGTAATGACAAACCATTTCAAAACTTTTTGCCAAGGAAACTGCAAGAAATAACCCATGCAGCTGGAGTTTCACACACAGAATTATGGACTATTTTCCTTAATGTATATATTATGTACATTATATATAATATTATTGATTATATTATTTATATACATGTAATTGGCAATATGTAAAAAGCTGGCATTGTACAGAATGCCTAACATAACTATAGACTGTGAGGTTTTTATGCAAAATATGAAATATCTGTGCTATTTTAATATGCAACACACTTTTCCTAGACATTGTTTATAATATCTAGGTATTGTGCAGAATGACAAGAATAACTGTTTTATGGGATTCTGGAAAATTTAAAACATTGATATACTCAGCTATTTTTAATTGTCAGTAACAATCTAGAATCATTGCAAAAATGCCATCTAATTGCATACAGTGGCAACAAAAGAAATTATCTTTTTGTAAATCCATTTCAACCGCAATATGTTGAAATTACTCTAATGTTTTAACTGATGTTTCCATAAAAATTCCTGAGTATTGCCCCAATTGGGCAGCTGAAGCTCAAAACAAAACAAAACTTCTGACATGTTTGGCCAGCTAACAAATTAAGTGGGCTTTTTAGCTTAGCGTAAAGCTGTGTGAAGCAGGTAGGAAGTTGATTAGGGCATCCAATCACATTTCTGCATTTTCCCCATTGCCTGGAGAACAAGCCACAAGTTGCTCCAGGAAAGAGTCATGAAAAGGTTAGGATTAGGTTAACTGTAGATAACTCTTTTCAAAATTCTCTTTTCATACTTAGAATCCTAACCCTTTATTGAAAAGACACATATAAAAATGAAACAAAGAAATGCTAAGTAAAAGACAGGACTTTCTTACTGGGAAAAAAAAACCCAAGAGAAAATAATTAGCATTCATCTACTTGTTGCAACAAGGAAGGCTTGAATGGCAGGAGTATTTTATATTTTGCTTTTTGACATTGTCTAGGAAATGTGTGAGATATTAAGCATTTCTTACTTTGATGTCCCATTTTGGCATTCTATAAATTTTCTGGGCATTCTATAAAGTGCCTAATTTCACACATGGATGATAACATATATATAATCCAGTAAATAAGTAGTGCATTGAGCAATGACACTGCAATTGAAAAAAAATAAAATTCACAGACAATTGAAGCTAGAATTTAGTATATATTGCTATTTGTAGAAGATAGGTATGTTGCAGTTGTTTCCATTGCTGATGTTATAATTTAGACTTACCTTTCACATTTCTTCTAAGAACCTAGTGTGGCTTATATACTATTCTTTCCACCAGTTTTTCCCCCAGGAGCAACCCTATGAAATGAGTTGATATAAAAACAGTGCCTAGCCAAAAGACCTGCTGGATCTGAGTCTTCCTATATCTTAGTTTATTCAGCATTATACCACAGAGTCTTTCTTATTTACTAGTGGAGATTGAAATTTGTATTTATTGAATAGAATTATATGTGCTTGGAAGAAGCAAGATTCTCTGCAAAGTTCAAGGTCTGCTATTGAACATATGTACAGAATATCCTTTTGGATATTCTGCTTAATTTGTTTTTATAAGATGCTATCATCATAAGCTCCTTTTAAAATGAATGGACTGAGACTGTGGCATGAATTTGGAGTGCACCAAATTATTTAGACCAGTAATCCACACAAACTATTTATAGCAGTGTTTAAAATATATCAGTTAGCCAGATATATGGATATAATTTGAGAATATTTCTCAGGACAGATTCAACCATAGTTTCAACTGGGTAATTGTGAGCATCCTAGACCAAGCTAAATAAAAAAAAATGCTACAGAATTCCTGGAAAGTTGGCTTTCAGAAAAATAAGCTATTAACAGACACAGAAACAATATCTACACACCATCCAAAAGAAACAATAAAATACCTAAGAAGATACAAAAAGATCACAAGACATCCTGTCCAGTAGCCTACACTCAGTTAAGCAGGGAGCAAACAGGGAGCAAATACAAGACACCCTGTCCAGCAGCCTATATTCAGTTAAGAGGGATTAACAGGGAGCAAACGTTCATTAGCACCATGGACTTTACTGCCTCTCAGTATCATAATGCCCCCTTGTGTCCAGTGGTTATATGATGCTGAAGAGTGAGTGCTCTTGAATTTAAACTTTCAACAATTTATCTGATATGCTTATACATTTTATATTAAAGGATCATCAAATAGTTTGCAATAAAAACAGCAATAGAATTCATAATAAACCGAATGCATTAAATCAGAAATTTCAGAAAGTTTCCATCTTACTGGGATTCTGCTTTAGCTTATTGGCTTTCATTCACTCCATTACTGCATTTAAACACATCCAGCATTTAGGATGTACTCAATTTCTCCTGATTCAGTTCTTCAGGAAAGTAGAGATGAGTGTCATAATTATATTAAACATATAACTTAGAATCATACTGGGAATGATAAATAGTATCGGAGATAGAACAGTGCCCTGGAGAATAATATTTATAAGATTATCCCTTCAACTTGGAGTAAACCATTGTAACATGTTGCCCCACAACCACTCCCTCATAGAATATAATCTAGGAAATGTTATTGATCAAACAGGATCAAAAGAGTTGCATTCCTTCTGTCTCCCTTTTTTTCAAGATGTCAGGGTAACCATGCCTAGTTCTGTTACAAAATCAGGCTTAAGTCAAATTGAAATAAAAAATGAATAATTAGTTTCTGTGCAGATATTATCTTTTGTCCCAAGAAGGGGTATCTGTAGCTGGATAATAGTCAGAAAAAATTCTGGATTCAAGATTCCCCCCCACAACCCCAGAAGTGGGTAAATTTAAAGGCCCCATTCCATCGTACAAAAATGCTTTCTCCCCTCTCTGGATCAACTAGTCAAGCCCCATTGGTTAGCTCAAATGAACTCAAATGGTCAAGGATCAAGAAACTATGTAGAAGGTTAAATGGTTACAAGTCTACATCCTTTTTTTTAGACCTCATTGGCTGAAATAAACTGGACCTAATGGTATTCTGAGTACCTCAATATATATTGTGTGACAAGTAGTCAACATAAATATGAACAACGTTATTCTTGTCTTACAAATTGTAACAGGTCCACAAGGGCTTAAAGGTATCCCTGACACAACTTCAAGAATGGCATGTATTAACATGAATAACTATTATTCCATATTTTATCATTATTTTAGGGCAGCAATGAACTTAATGAAATGCTTCTTAAAAACATAAATGATGCCAGGAAAATTCATCTCGTTCCATGTCATCTGAGAGAAAAATTTGTGTTGCGTTTTGCAATTTGTGCCCGCACAGTGGAATCTTCCCATATCCAGTTTGCTTGGAAGCACATCACAACAATGGCAAGTGTACTTCTGAAAACACAAGAACAGAGTACTGAATAAAAGACAAAAGGCTGGATTCGGCTCCAAATGTAAAGGATAACGTAAAGTCTGTCTTGTCTGATACTTGTCTGTCACTACCAGGAACATACAGTGTTGTAATTAGATTGAGTGGGTTTATAGATAAAAGCGTAATACTGATAATCTTCATTTAATGACCACTTGTTCGGTGACTACTTGAATTTGTGATAGCATGCACTGAATGGTAGTTATGAGTGTTCCTTATTTTTATGCCTGTCGCAATATTTTGTGCTCATGTGATTGCAGATTGCAATCTTATTTGCCTACTTCTGACAATCAAAGTCCATCGAGAAGTCAGCAGAATGTTGCAAATGGTGACACATGACATCCTGCTTAGCAATCTGTAGTTATTTTCATAACAACCGGAGCATCAGAAATGCTGTTGCTAAGTGGCACAGTCATGTGACATCAAGCTTTATGACAATGCTGCTTAGTAACAAATTCTAGTTCCAATTATTGTTGTTAAGGGATGATTACCAATAATGGCTATTGGTGTTCAGAGGCCAAATGCCAAAAACCTTATCATTATCCCAATATGTACGAACCTGACTGTAAGCTCTGACAATTATGATCTTATCCTGTTTGGCCCCAACATCTTCTAGGGCACGGCTATTGGCAGAATATAACAGTGAATCAATCTGCCTGCAATAATTTGTCTTTTTAGGCCAGTGGTGATGCCTTATGGCAGATAATACCAAATCATAAAGATCAGAACTATCAGATAAAAGTTTGCTTAGCTAGAAGACTCTGTTCTCACTTGTTGCAGTACAGCAAATTAAAAACATGACATTTGGAGGGATGGTAGACAGCACCACTGCTTCTTTTCTGATAACATTCACCTTACCTCTGACCTTGCAATTTTCACTTCAGTCTTTGAATATTTGCATTTTCAAGCTTTTCCTTTCTAGCATTCCTTTTTTTTCTTTTTAATAAAGAAAAGGGGTTTTCTGAGAAAAAAAGTGAGTTTTATTGCTATTTCTTCTTAACTTTAGTTATTTAAACAAATAAGCTTTTAATGAACTGAAATTATTTGAAGACTATTTATTGAATTAAGAATCTTTTGGTCCAACAAATGATAATTGGGGTAAAACTATGTAATCTTGTCCAACCATGCTTTCTCTTGTTATAGGTTTGCAAGTGTAGAGAAGTATTGATGATACATTAAAAAAAATGATGAAAATATTGATAACTCACTGAATCACCTTAAACATATAAATAAATAAATAAACTCAAGTTTAGCACCATAACTCTAATTGAATTACAATACTGTTGCAAGTTAATGTTTCTGTGTAATTTTCTTGAAGTAATTGTGCCTTGCATTATACCCATTATGTGACAGATCCTGATTTACGATTTCTACTGTTATATAATCAAATGTACTAGAGTGTATTTTTTTCTGTATAAATACTTATTTATTTATGCCTCTAGAATGTTTCCACTGAACGGGATCTTAGGGCGTGCTTAAATCCTCTAAAGCAATGTTGTGAAACTCAAATATAATATTAACTTAGAAAACCACCACATTTGTCTATTTCTTTTTTTATTAATACATCAACACATTGTAATCAGATATGAATTAAATATTACTAATACACAAAAACAAAAAGCATTATTATGAATTTGACTATTTGTTTTCAATATTTATGGTTATATATATTTCCTCACCACCTCACTCTGAGCTTCCTCCTGGACTATTACCAAATTATTGCACAAATCACCTCTTATTCCCACTTACTACCTCCTTACTTTTATTTTATGTGCAGAAAAGATTATTTTGTGCAGCTTTCCCAAACCAGGTACACGTTTGTGTACTATGCAAGAATATGAATATTTTAGAGGCAACGTGAGATTTTTCTTGTTCTTCAAAGTAAAGAGGTGACTGACTCAAGGTCATCTAACTAACTTCATGCCCTGGGCAGGAGTAGAACTCACTATCTCTTTGTGTCTAATCTGACAAATTAACTACAATATAGTATTACACAAAACTGGGTCTATATATGGGGGCTTACAGATTAATACAATCAATTCTTTTTTTTTCTTGGAATGTGGTAGTGTAATGAAATATTTTTTTAAAAAGAAAAAGCATACCAAAAGCATTTGAATTATTTTCTTTTTATCCCATTTTTCCCCTTCTTCTTTTTTTTAAAAACAAGTTTTATTAACATTTTTCTTTCATCATACATATTTTATGAACAGAATTTTGACCAGGTCACATCTTATACATTTTATATATATTATTTTTTTTAATCTATTCCAATCTTCCCATTTTTTTCACATTCATCTCTTTTATATAGTTCTTTATCATGAATTAATCATTTTTCACCATATCCTGTTATTTCAACTTCTGCCATATTGTTCTTTTTTCCCCAAGTCCATTTTACATGTTTCCAATTTCAGCCATAATATTCTTTTTCCATACTTCTTTGTGTTATCCTAATTTCTTCTTAATACATAATACATAAACGGTATCACTATCTGCCCTTAATTCCTAATCTCTTACAATAACATCAATTAATTAGCTTATTTCTCCATTACAGAATATATTCCTCAAAATCCCCATCCCACTTTTTAACATTTCAACTTTGTCTCTTGATTTAAATCGGGGTCCTCAAACTACGGCCCACGGGCTGGGTATGACCCACTGACACAATGTATCCGGCCCACGCAGTGGTGGGATTCAGCCCTGCCCCCTGCCCTTCCCCCCCACCCCCACCCCCCACTCCCACCCAGTCCTCGCATGGCTGACTTTTCCTGGCTGACTGGGGCCTGGGGAAGAGGTGCCTCACCTGCTGCGGCTGCCAGAGCATCTGGGGGATGGCCAGGACTTCAAGGTCCTTGTCTGGCAGCAGAGACTCCGCAGCTGACCCTCCAAGAAACAGGCAAGGTGGCGGCAGCACTTGCATCGGCAGCAGGCAGAGGGGCGGGTGCGGGTGAGGCACATGATATGGATCACACGCCTCCACAATCCCATGTGGCTGGGACAAGGCACGTAGTTGTCCGAGACATCCAGCCCATGGGACCGCATTCCCCTGTGCCTCTGGCTTTGGCTACTATTCCCATTGTGGGGGAAGACAAGGTGAGGAGTGTGTGGGGCAGCTGCTGCCAACTCCCTCCCATCTCTTTTAGCTTGCAGTTGGAGATCAGGTCACCACTGGCCACCTCCTTGGTCCCCTCGCGGGTCCTGCTCTTGGCCTGCGCATGAAGCAACTGTAGCAGTGGGTGCACGAGAGGGGCGCTTTGCCAGCAGTCCCTGCAGGAAATGGAGGAAAGCCTGGCATTTCCCTATTTGCTACCAGACAGAACACGTGAAGTCTGGCTGGGCTTCCCTGAAGCATTGCGGGGGGGGGGGAACGGGGTAGGAAGCAGCGCTCATCCCAAGGCTGGAGGAAGAGGGCCTTTGAGGCTCAGGCACCGGTTTGGGTAGCGCCCTGCCAACTCACCCACTCAAGCCTGGCTACTCATGAGCCACGCCTTTCCAAGGCTGTCAGCAGCTTGCACAGGTCCATTAGGCTGCGGCCACAAGTGTGGAAAGCTCGATCCCCATTGGCGCTATGGCTGCCCAAACCCAGCCGGGATTGCATTCCTCCCCCCCCATCTCTTCTGGGCCTGGGCAGCCAGGGCTCTGATGGTGATCTGGCTTTCCCCACTCGCAGTGGCCGCAGCCTAATGGACCTGCGCAAGCTGCTGACAGCCACAGTGGTGCACGAGAGGAATGCGTCTTTCTAACTGGCCTCTTCGCCTCCTTCAGGCTGCACTAGTCTGCTGAGTGGCGGTGGAATTGCCACCCAGGGGCTGCCAGGGATAGAGACCCCCCGATGATGTGCCTCCTTCACTGGGGCTGTTCGGTAGGGAGAGCAGCGCCCCACTCAATCCTGTGAGCAGTTTTTGGGGTGCTGCCCAAGTGATGCAGCTCCTTCAGATGGAGCCTCAAGGCTGCAGTTCGTTCCCTGGACTTAAGGCAGCCTTCTGCCTTACAGCCCCACCCCCACTCTGCTGAATTTCCGTTCTGAGCTCATATGCCTGTTGGCAAAGTGAGCTAGGGAGTAGATGCAGCAACAGCTGCTGCCTTCTCCCCCCCACCACTTGGTTGCCCGTCTTTCTCCCACTCAGCTGCCTGAAGAAGGTCAGCTGTCTCTGCCACTGGTCAGGGAGGCAGGAAGGGCTGGCTGGTCAGCAGCAGCACTGCTGAGCTCCCATCTTGGTGCTTCCTCACTACATCCACTCCAAGCGATCCCTGCCTGGTCCGATTATGCCTGCCAGATTGTGCAGAGCCCTTGCCAGAGCCTGTTGTGTGGGTTTGGCAGGTGCGGAGGAAGCTCCGGCCAGTGAGATTCCAAAAGCAGATTGAGATTGCCGTGATGCAAATGGAATGGAATGGAGCAAAGTTTCTCTTCCTAACCCCCATTTGCTCTTGTAGGAGAGAGATAGAGGGAGGGAGAGGGAGAGGGAGAGAGAGAGGTGGATGAATGTGGATTGTAACCTCCTTGGGGCTAAGAAGAATTGCTGCAAAACTGAGTTTTCTGAAGTGGACCACTAAACTTGTAAACAACTGAAAAAATAATCTAGTAAAAAGAAAAGTCAAACAAAAGCAAATAAAACACTCCCAGGAGGAAAACAAATTAAAGTTTCATTTGTGTGTATTATTTAATGGACCGCTAAATTGGCAAAATGGACTGCTAAATTGGCCAAGCCCACTCACCCACACCCACCCACTCACATGGGGGGGGGCAGCCACACCCTCCTAGCCAGTCTGGGCCCCCAACAGTCTGAGGGACCCTGAAGTGGCCCCCTCTTCAAAAAGTTTGAGGACCCCTGATTTAAATTGTCTTCAAAATTAAATCAAATTGCCATTTCACATTTCATCTGCTATTCTGTTTTACTATAAGCAATATGCATCATCATATTCAGATCTTACATTAAAACCCTTTAATTTAGTTGACCATCCACAATTAATAATATTAATACAGTTCCCTTAAATCTACTAATATTTATCTTATTTCCCTTCCTCCTTTCCACTAATCTTCCCTTCTTTAACCATTTTCTTTTGGTCTCTCCAAAATTCCACTTCTTGATAGTTTTCTCCTTTCATCCCATTCTTTTAACTTCTTTTTTTTCTTTTTATGTTTATTATATCTTTTCCTATGAATCCTTTTTCTCACTTTTAAATATATTATTCGAGTAATGCTCCCCAAGCTTTCTCCTAACCTCTTCCCATTATTTCCCTCTTTACCCTTTGATTGATTCTTTTTGGGAAGATATTCCCCCCTGTCCACTCTTTTTTTTGCCACTGTAAATCCCAGTGAAATCATCTAGCTTCTTTTTGCTTAAATTATTTTCCTTCAATATTATTTTCTTACTCCTCATTTATGCTCTCTTCTCCTATTTCTGTGTATCCCAACCAAGTTTCTGACTTTTTATTACCTTTCAGAGATTCACACATATTTTTTTTGAAATAATTTTTATTACAATTTTCCTTTATACAACTCTAGTACATAATCAACAGATCGTGTCATATTTTTGTATACTTCAGATCAACATTCCATATAATATATACATTATATACATTCAATATCTAATCTTCAATAGCCTTATGTATATTTCCAATTTTTATTTCTATTATCTATCCAAGTATACCATTTCCCCCAAACCGCATAAAATTCTGAATCATCTTTTTCTTTTAGTCTAGGGTAAGTTTATCCATTTCTGTTGCCACTTCTCTTTATTTTAATGTTAGAAATTTTACTAAATAGAATCAGAGCAAACCGAGAAATAAAGGGAACGAAAATTAAAAGAGAAGAGTACAAAGCACAAGCCTTTGCAGACAACCTCTGGAATCCGGTTCTATTCTAATACGAGAAATAGAAAAATGTGTGGAAATATCTGGACTTAAAATTAACAAAGGGAAAACCAAAATGATAATTAAAAACTTAAACAACAAATCAGAAAAATGAATTAGAAAAGGAAATGGATTTACAAATTGTAAATAAATTTAAATACTTAGGGATATGGTTAATGGTGAGATGTATGTTCCTAAAGGAGGATAATTACATGGTATTAGTCCAACAAATAAAGAAGGATTTGGAAAAATAGGAGACGCTACAACTATCACTTTTAGGTAGGATAGCGACCATCAAGATGAATTCCTACCCAAATTATTATACTTATTTCAGACAATTCTCATATCATTAGATAAGAAGTTTTTTGGAGAACTTAACAAAATTACTACAAAATTTGTTTGGTCAGGAAAGAAGGCAAGGATAAAACTACTCTCTCTCCAAGATAGCAGAAGTAGGGTGGGCTTTGGACTCCCAGTGTGGGAATTTTACCACAAGGCAGTAACTCTGGTTTGGATAAGGGATTGGGTAAACTTAAACAACAGAAATGACTCTTCTCATAAAATATCTCTGGACTCTCTCAATTGTATTTATGTCCAATATGCAGTACGGATTCCAGACAGATGAGCTATATTCAAGATTGGTCTAGTAAATGTTTTGTATGCTCTAGTTAGTAGTACAACATTACTGCGCTGCTATCAGTGTGGGACAAAATTAAACAACAAAACTACAGGGAATTACCAATCTTTAGAAGCATTGATACACCCAAATCTTACAAATATGGAAAAATTGTTTATTACAAAGATATATTAAATGATAATGGTGAATTGAAAACCAGATTAGAACTAAACGATCATATAAGAAAATCTCTATAAAATGTTCTGTAGATGGCTTCTGCCCCTGACAAGATTGGCTAAAATGTTCAACAACATGTCCCCAAATTATTGGAAATGTAAACAGATACCTGGCACATATTATCACATGTGGTGGACCTGCATAAAGGCAAGGAAATTTTGGATACAAATCCATATATGGTTAGAAAAAATGATCAGACAACATGTAGATTTTAAGCAAGAATTGCTTTTATTAGGCATTATATCAGATGGAGTGGTAGGATTCAAAATGTTCCACTACCGGTTCTGTGGGCTTGGTGGGCATGGCTTGGTGGGCGGTCATGTGATTGAGTAGGGCATGACCAACTCCACATCACTCATAGCAACGTGTGGCGGCACCACCCCACAGAACCAACAGAAAAGTTTGGC
>WNWU01013318.1:595304-796100 GCA_012654045.1 Ptyas mucosa | reverse complement strand
GGTTTAGCAAAAGTGTACTTTATCGTAGGAAAAAGCAGTAGCGTAGTCATAAACAAATCCCAAGTCTTCACCAATAAATCAGTCCAGTAAATCAGTCCAAACAACTCACTCTGGTTAACAAACCACGATGGTAGCAGATCCATCAACAGATAGCAACTCCTTCACATTAGCAGCTCATAGCAGTTCAGTCACAATAGCAGTTCATAGCAGCAGCAGTTCCTGACCAGGTTACAATACTTTGTTTAAATATACTCCCAACTAGTCATTATCCCATTACAGCATGACTCAGCAAGAAGGTAACATTTACAGTTTAAAGTTACAGTATATATATATTGCCTGGACAACTGGTTTAACATTATATACCATATAGAATCCTAACAATTATATATTATAATTCTGAACCACATTAAAATTGATGTAACAACATTCACTAATTCATTCTTGTTTTCAATTATTACTGATTTTGCCATTTTAACATTAATGCTTGATGTTTATTAAGAAGACAACTTAGATTTGTTCAGTGTTACATACTTCCCAAATGAGCATAAACTGTGCTTTATAACTTGACTTTGGCCAATATGAATTATATAACCTTTTTAATTTTATTGGTTTACTAGTAGTTCTCAAATTATGACTGTAAGGGGGCGTCCCCACTAGGGTTTGAACAGTCTGAAGAATGTTTTAACAGTCTGAAGAATGTTAAATGAATTGCCTCAAGTAGCAACCAGCCATCCCTGCTCTTCCCATTGTATGTGTTAAATTTATATATGGCTTGTTAAGTGGAGTTCAGGGGTGGGATCGATCCTGGGAGGCCTACTACAGGCACTAGCCATCCTTCCTTGGACCTCCCAAGATCTCCTCCACTCCTAGCAAACACATGTTCTGCCTCTTAGGCTTTGGATGCTTCACATGCTGGTCTGCCACACAGCTATCTTGCCAAGGAGAAACAATGAGGAAAGAAAATGGTGGGTGTGCCTCAGGGGTGAAATCCAGCAGGTTCTGACAGGTTCTGGAGAACTGGTAGCGGAAATTTTGAGCACTTTGGAGATCTGGCAAATACTACCTCTGGCTGGCCCCAGAGTGAGGTGGGAATAGAGATTTTGCAATATCCTTCCCCTGCCATGCCCACCAAGACACCCCCACAGAACCGGTAGTGAAAAAATTTGGATTTCACCACTGATGTGCCTACTTTTCCTAATTCTGCTCCTGCCCTTCCTCTTGCCAAGGTGGCCTGCCTTTCTGAGACAAAAAGAAAAAAAGAGGACCATTTCCTTAGCCTTTCAGAGATATCCGCTGGATCAACTAGCCACTGATCAGCTGGCCGGTGAGAGGTTGCAAGTCTCTCTTGGCTCTTGCAGGGTTTTAGAAGCCAATCTCTGTGTGCAAAGCAGCAGCTTCAGGACAAGCTTTCCCCTACTTTAACTCCCTCCCTCCCCCATAAAACCATTCTCAATAAAGTAAACCTGGGACTGATAGACTTGTTTATCTTTCTTCTCTCCCCTGGTTTGGTGCTAAAACTAAATTGCCTGCCTCTGCTCTCTAATTTCTATCTCTTCTAAAAGCCTTAAAAACTGCCTGTAGAGGCCAGCTAAGACTAGACCAGTGATGGTGAACCTATGGCACATGTGCCGGAAGTGGCACACAGAAAGCCATCTGTCTGGGCATACCAGCTGTGGCCCATTGGTCTGCCAGGTTCCGGCACTGGCCAGCCGGTCTTCGTGCATGTGCGAGAAACCAGAAGAGCAGGTCCCTGGTGCGCATGCCTGTGCCAGGAAACTGAGTTTCTGGTTTCTGGTGTGCACATAAGTGCCAGCGAGCTGGTCTTCACGTGTGCATGCATGCCAGAAACTGGAAGACCAGGTGACCGGCGCGCATGCGCATGCCGGAAACAGGACGCTCAACTGCTCTTCCGGTTTCTGGCGCTCCTGAACATATGCACCAGGGAGCTGCTCTTCCAGTTTCTGGTGCTCCCTGCACGTGCGCGTGCTCCCATTTCGGCACTCGGTGCCAAAAAGGTTCAACAACACTGGACTAGACTATAGATTGCCTCCAAGACAGTCAGACGGCTGAACTTTTAGAGATGAATTTTTTCTCTCTCCAGTTCAAGAGAAAAAAAAACTTGTAGAAACATTTGCTTTCCTCACTTGCTGATGTTCCTCTACTTTTAGCCTCAAGTCAAGATGAGATTTCTAAAAGCTGATGGATCAGAAAGCTCCAAAAGCAGTCACTATTTGGTCTTGTTAGGGTGCTGAAAATGGCTGCTTTCAGGAGGTAAGGGGAGCATGCCCAAGTGCTTGAGGGGCCCTGTTGGGGCAGGATGGTGGGGGAGAGAGGCAGAGCATTACAGCATCTCTGTGGTCTGTTGTAAGGATGAATGAGCACAGGGGTGCACTGCAGCTGTTGTAATTTTGAAACAGAGCCATATATAGTTTTGGGGTGTTGATAGTAACTTTGAACAGTTATTTAGTGACTTGTCATATGTTTTAGCCTTCAGCCTCCTAATAATCTTTGTTGCTGTTCTGTGTACTCTTTTCTAGAATTTATATTGTGGCGACCAAAACTGGATGTAGTATTCCAAATGTGGTCTTACCAAGACATTATAAAGCAGTATAACATGATTTTGATTCTATCTCTTTGTTAATGCAGCCTAGGCTTGCATTGGCTTTTTTGGCAGCTGCAGCTTATTGCTGGATGATTTTTAAGTGATTGTCCACTAGGACTCCAACATACTTTTCTCTGTTATTGCTATTGAGCCAGGTTCTACCTATTCTAAACCTGTACATTTGGTTTTCCTTGCCTAAGTGTACAACCTTAACTTTTCTCACCATTTAATTTTATTTTGTTAGGTGAATTTTATTTTGTTAGATGAATTTTATTTTGTTAGGCCCAGTGTTCAAGTCTGTTGAGATCCTTCTGGATCTATATTCTGAGATGTTGGCTATTCCTGCCAGCTTTATGTTGTCTGCGAATTTGATGAGTTCGCCTCCTATTCCCTCATCTAAATAATTTATGAAGATGTTGAAGAGTACTGGGCCTAAGACAGAATCTTTGGGTATCCCTATCCCATTGCTTACTTCTTCCATGTAGATGTAGTTCCATTACACTCATTTAAAATCAAAATATCCCTTAGCTTTATCAATTATATGAATCATAGCATAATGCAGTATGTAAATAAAAAGGAATGATTTGATTTGATTGTCCAAAATACTTGAAATAGATGGCGAAATAAGGGACTATACAATATACATAATCCTGCCTTTTAGCTAAAGTTGAAGATAGAAATATAAATGTATTTTGCTGGACTTTTGAACAGTACATTATTCTATTTGTAGATCATAAACATAAAATCTCATTACCTGTGAATAACAGGAAAAAAAATGCATTATATTTTCCTCTGGCACTTTCCTATTAGGACAGAAAGTAAATGAACATGTATAGTAAGTATCTTATGAATTCAGTATGCATGGAGAAATTCAAGGATGTTCCATATTTGCAATATCAGTCTGTTCAAAATGCACAGAACAAATACTGTGTAGATATTGTCTCTGGTAGTTATATAAGCTGTCTTTAATAACTACTTCAAATGCGTTGATTTTGACAAGCTGTCAGCAAAATGACAGTGACAAGTGGCTATCTGCTTTGACAACAGGTAATTTGATGGAACAAAATTCATTGGTGAAAAAAGTAAGGTTTTATACTTAGGCAAGAAAAACTAAATGCACAGGTACAAAATAGTAGTAAGAGTGAGAGGGATCTATGAGTCCTAATGAACAACCACTTAAATGTGAGCCGGCACTGTGCTGCAGCCGCCAAAAAAGCCAGCATAGTCCTGGGCTTCATTAACAGAGAAATAGCATCAAGATCATGAGAAGTGTTAGTGCCATTTTATAATGCCTTGGTAAGACCATACTTGGAATATTGTATCTAGTTTTGGTCACCACAATATAAAAAAGATGAGACTCTAGAAAGAGTGCAAAGAAGAGCAACAAAGATTATTAGGAAGTTGAAGCTAAAACAAAGAACAGGAATAGGGTATGTGTAATCCAGTGAGTAAAAGGACTAGGAGTGACATGATAGCAGTTTCCAATATATGAGGAGCTGCTACAAGAAAGAGGGGTGTGTTTGTGTCAATCTATTCTCCAAAGCACTTCAATTGCTTCTTGCCCTTCAAGGCAGGACAAGAAGCAATGGATGGAAACTAATCAAGGAGAGAGCCATTTAGAACTAAGAAGAAATTTCCTGACAGAACAAGTAATCAGTGGAACAACTTGCCTCAAGAAGTTGTGGAGGTTTTTAAAAAGAGATTTATCTGAAATGGTATAGAGTCTCCTACTTAAGCAGTGGGTTGTACTAGAAGACCTCCAAGATCCCTCCCAACTCCGTTACTCTGTTAAAATTGTGTGCATGATGTATTTTTGCCAGATCATGCAGGTTGCCAAAATGTTCCAGAACAGTCCCACTACATAATCAACTGTAAACACTAATAAAGATGCTGTTCTCTTTATTTATAACCTGAACCCTAACTCTTATTTTTTAATAGTAATTTAAAAAATGAAACAAATCTCATTTGTATATATCAGGGACTGCTATATTTGGAAAAAATCAGCTTTTTAGTGCCATTGAAAATATATATTTCTTTAACCAGTACATTTGATGTTAATGTTTTAAATTCTTTGGAAATAAGTGAAGTGTCCAATGGTACCAATCAGACCTAGCCAGAAAGATGAAAAGTAATTGGAATCATAGGGCTGGAAGGGATCTCAGAGGTCTTCTAGCCTAACCCTCTCCTGAAAGCAGGAAACCATATATCATCCCAATCAAATGGTTATCTAGTTTATTTTTGAAAACCTCCAGTTATGGAGCACCTACCACTCCAAGAGGCAAACCATTCCATTAATTAATTGTTCTAATTGGATCTCTTTAATAGGTTTTTACCCATTGCTTCTTATCCTGCCTTTGGTGCTTTAGAGAATGTCAATCTCCTCTTCTCTGTAATAGCCCCTCAAATATTGGAAGACAATAATCATGTCCCCCAAATCCTTATCCTTGATAGAAAAAGGATTAGGAGTGACATGATAGCACTGTTCCACTATTTGTGTATCTGTCACAAAGAAGAGGGAGTCAACTATTTTCCAAAGCACCAGAAGGCAAGACAAGAAGCAAAACATGGAAACTAATCAAGGAGAGAAGCAACTAGCATTCAGGAGAAATTTATTGACAGTGAGAACAATTAACCAATGGAACAGCTTGTTTTCAGAAATGTGGGTGCTCCATCACTGGATGCTTTTTAAGAAGAGACTTGATAGCCGTTTGTCTGAAATGGTATAGGGTTTCCTGCTTCAGCAGGGGGTTGGACTAGAAGATCTCCAAGATCCCTTTCAACTCTGTTATTCTGTCATTCTGATTTGATTTTGAATTCTCCTTATTAGTTTTCCAGTAAATTACAGTATATCAATCATTTATCTTTCTCTATCAATTCTCTTCTGTAAAATGCTACTTGAGTTGAGATCCATAGAGGTATTTTGAGACAGCCTACAATTATACATATTTTCAATATAACATATCTAATAAAATGATTTTAAAGTCCACATTATTTTTAACTTTATCATATCCTAAACATCCATGCCCCCAAACTTCAGACTATGACCTTTCAACTATAAAAAATCTATAGTTTTTTCAGTAACAGCCATTCAGTAACAGCCATAGCAAAGAAAAAGCAATAAAACAGAGCATACTACAATTTCAAATACAATTTTTCAGATAAATAGTGATCATGTGCATTGGAATTGAAATAGAGAAGGGTAGGCTGTTAACTAATAATGAATGCGGAAGGGTGTACTGGAGGAATTTTGCTCTTTAAATCAAGGAAAATGTGAAATGTATTAGAAAATATTGAAATTCCAGATTCTTCCACACAATCACGATGGGTAACAATCCACAAATATGTACTAATTGGATCTAGGGATATATTATTGTACATCTGATCAAAATTATGATGATCTTAAGGTGAAAAATGAGGAAAGTATGCAAAGGAAAATTTACTGCCATAACAAGATAATTATTTTTACATAGTCTGTATATAATCCGAAGGGAGAGAACAAGAGCCATAAAGAGTGCCAGTTTGTGTGGTTGTTAAAGCAAATACTAAAAACCAGGACACTAAGAGTTCTAATCCTGCTTTAGCCATGAAGCCTGTCGACTGAACTTGGGCAGTCACACATTCACAACCCTAGGAAGAACAAAACAGCAAATCACTTCCAAAAAATTGTACCAAGAAAGCCGCAGGGACTAGTCCAGGCAATCTTCAGGAATCAACACTGCCTTAAAGGTGTACACAAGGATTGATATATGTTAAATAGATCACCTAATGGTTATGCCTTAGAATAGATGCTTTGAGAATTGATCAGAGGATGTTAATTCTACATTTAAATCTAAGCTGTAACCATAATTTGTAAGTGTGACCATAACACTACTGCTAGTGTAAGCGTGACCATAATACTACTGCTAGTGTTGTTCAATCATTCTTTCAAGATGGCCATATTTTTACAGAGACTGTCAGATTAACTTCATTCTTACTTCTTTTCCTAGATTCATTGAGTTGGCCTTCTGTTGAAAGAATTTTAGAAAATAAAAACATAGGGCTTGAAGGGACCTTAGATGTCTTCTAGTTCAACTCCTTGCCTAAGGTAGCAGACTTGATACCATTGGAGATAAATGGTTGCCCAATCTTTTCTTTAAAACTTCTAGTGATGGAACACCCACAAGTCCAGGAGGCAAGCAGTGTCACTGATCAATCATTCTCATTATCAGGACATTTCTCCTTACTTCCAGGTTGGATCTCTCTTTAACAAGCTTCCACTCATTGCTTCCTGTCTTGCCGTCAGGTGTTTTGGACAATAAATCACCTGCTCTTTTTTGTGAATGTTATAATTCAGATGACCCAATATACTAATACAAACATCTACCCTGTTAGGAGGTATAAAAAGTGTATTGACAAATGTTCAGAATGCTCATTATTATCCACCACCGAAATAAGAACTTGCTATCCCATGTCTGGGAATTAAGAGAAATATAAAGGAATACATAAACCTGTATCAATATATATCAATCAGTATTTTATTATTGCTTTTTTTGCTCATAAAATAAACATGACTTAGAATAAAGCTGCACTCGGTGATGATCTATCACTAATATAAGCATTTTGGTATTGTCTTATAAGAAGCCATAAAATCTGCTGGTGAAGCTAGTGAAGGCAGGTGACTCCTTAATATATCTGTATCCCATTATCTCTTATTTAAATGCTACAACAACTGAAAAATAGCATAATTTTGCAAAATATTGACAACTGCCACAAAACAGGACATGATTGCAATTTAAAGGAAATGATGCAGATGAATCTATTTTAATGAATATGTTCAGGAGATGCACAAATATAATTCTTCTTTATTCTTTTTGCCTGATTAAACTTAGAGAATAAATGCAGAACTGTCTTTTATGTGGTTGAATAACACCCAGCACTATCTTTACCCATACACCATCCCTTTTTCTAAATTGTAATGATTCAGCAGTCTTGGAAAGATGAACGTTCATTAACAATTAAGCTAATTGCTGTATTGGGGTCAGGAGATCCTGAAATCATCTGCATTTTCATTAAAAAAAACCAAACAACTAAGTACATTAAGATGCAGAATCAGTATGATAGCAATGATCAGGTTCCTAAAATAACAACCTGTTAAAATTAGAAGGCTGTATGGACATATTTTGAATGAAATTGAAATAGGAAATAGTGAAACTGGCTACTTCTACAAATATAAATTCATGTTAAATACTGCACATATTTTCTTGTTGGTTTGTTTAATCACTATTGATTTTTCCATGAATTGGATTATCAACAATGTTTCAAATGCTGTATTGGGGTCAGGAGATACAGATTCTAATCTATCCTCAATTACAGGAACTTTCTGAGTGACCTGGGCCAGTCACTCTCTCATAGCTCTTGACAGCATTGTTTTTGGGAATAAAATGTAAGATAATTCTCTTGAATGCTATGTTGAATTCCTTGAGATAGATCATAAATAAATATGAATAAGTATGGACTGCTGCATATGGACTATGCAGGTATTTTGTGTTATTGGTAATATTATAATTTTGCCATCTTAATTTAAATATCTATTTTCTTATGGAAAAGGCAGAAAAAAGAGAACAGAAGATTTCCAGAATGAGGGTCACCAGATGACAAGAGGGAATCTTATTTGATTTGCTGTGTGTTCTCTCAAAATTAAATCAAAAGGAATTGATCTCAATTAAATGACTTTAATTATTGAATCCAGTTAAGATCTTGAGGAAAATGTGAGCCAATTTTGAAATGATCTCATATCAAGGAAAAAAAAACAAACCTGGCAAGCTAAAACAGCACCTGAATGCTTCTCATGATAACATTGCCTATGCTATCAATGCATTTGTCTCCTAGGTTTGTGCTCTAGTCTAATCATGTGACTGTGAAGTCACTTCGTTCCTAGAATCAAAATATGATGGATGGCTTTTTCAAGGGACTCTTGATTAAGTCTGGTAGATTGTTATCACCCAGAATGTTTTCATCCACAACCATTCCTGTAGGTGCCTTATGACCATCTATAAGGAAAGGAAAGAGGAGAGGAGAGATCATCCTTTTATCCCTCAGCTTTTATTTCTTCTTAAAAAGTTGGAAAATAACGAGAAAACAAATGTTTAAACCAAGTATTCATAATTGAATATACTGAAATTATTTCTTCTCTTCTATGACAACAATTTCAACAGGCAAAAGCCAGAAATGTTTCTATAAATGTTCCTTTCTTGAGCCAATCAGCATTTTCCAGCCATCCTGCAGGGGAATGCCAAAACAAGGAGTTAGCCCAGCACTGTGTCTCCATCTTTCTTTTGGTTATCTTTCACAGCAATTGGAAGAAAACCAGACATTGTTGGGGTATTTAGTATTTAGCAATGGGAAGCTTGAGCAGGTATGAAAAAGGGATTTCTACAAATGAGATGCATTGGAGGAAGTGCTGTGTTTTTGCTGTGTTTTCTCTGGACCTTTGTGTTAAAATAGCTGCACCAATTATTTATTTAGGGCTCAACTCATGGTGCTTGCTCCTATAGGACTGAAGCCCAGATTACCTACTGGCCACCTTTGTGCATACAGGCTCCCCTTCTCAAATCTTCACTGGAGTATCATTCTCGCATCCCTTCATGGATCTGAAAATTGTTGTTTTGCACCAACAACTAATTCTTTTCTAACTATGGTGAGGCCAGGAATAAATTGCTATTGGAACTAAAGAAGGTAACCACCTTCAGAACAGATGCTTCTTCACATCTATTTACTGCTTTTCTATTGCTCAATGTCTTAGGTACTTAGGAATGCCTAGGAGTTTGGTTTAAGTTGTTAAAATAACTGTCATTGCAAAATGTTTTCGAAGTGAAGTGGTCTGATGGAAGCTACAGATTTTTCTGTTTATGTGTATAGTTTTTGCAATAAATGACAAGTCTCCCATTTCTAAATTACTGTAACGATTTTGAATAATCTGCCAGCAGATGGAGGCATTTTCTCAAATAAATGCCTTAGGCAGTTACAGGTGCCTGTTAACGTTAAAAGTGCCTTAGTTACTTCTATTTTCTACTCTGAAAATAAATGAAAATAGAGGGAGTACAAATGAGTGGACTAAAAGGAAAAAAAGAAAGAAATAGAATCAGTATGTTTGTGCACCTGCACAAACAGGAAGCACATCCAAGAAAATTAAGAAGTGAGATTACGGTTACAGAACTTGATGGAACATTTCAAATTTCTGCCAGACTTAACTAACTTAAAAGGACATGCTATACTTGTAGCTCTTAAAAACACAGACTCTTAAAAGTATGTAATTAGCATTGGTTTGGACACTGACTATGAGATTGAAGAATCATATGAGTACATTTAATAGCAATAGCAATAGCACTTAGACTTGTATACTGCTTCGTAGTGCTCTACAGCACTGTCTTAAGTGGTTTACAGAGTCAGCATATTGCCCCCCAAAATCTGGATCCTTATTTTACTGACCTTGGAAGGATAGAAAGCTGAGTCAACCTTGACTCCAGTGTAACTTGCTTTAGATTCCGTCTATCTTTAGGAGTATTTTTTCACTAGCTGAAAAAGCCTTCAAGGAAAATGAAACACATTTGAAACACATGCTATCCCTTGTCTTTCATCCATACATTTTTTTTAATGGCTTGGGAACTGGTACAAAACTATTTTGCAGGGATGGAGGAAGTGAGTATCTGAAACTAGATACAGTGATGCCAAAGTAGCAAAACGTGTTGTGATGTCATGACTGAGGACCCATTCTTTTTTACCTACATTGTGTCACAACATCACATGCAAATACACAAGGGGCAGAGTTGGTGCTATTAATACATAGTTTAAGGGAGATTCATTTAATCACCTTGGCAGAAACAACAAGAAAAGCATTAGGCTGAAATTGCAATCAGAAAGCTTTCAGTTGAGTATTCAGAAGGCCTTTCCTAAAAATATTCTAGAATATAGGCTATGAACGATGAGAGCATTGCCAGAATGCACAGTGGCCAGTTCAGTGCAGCATTTGCCTGTAATGAAATGAAGCAGATTCCATCATAGAATGGGAAACATTGCAGATGGGGATTATTGGTGGTTGGGAGCAGGTGGAGAAGGTGCCCTTCAGAAATTATGAGTGGGATTCATTTAAACTTTGCTGGGCAGTTGATTATGTCTTTAGAATGCAGCAGTTGGCACTGCTACATTTCTGCTCTTGCAAAGAAGATGCTCTTCCGAATAATTTCAGAATCCCTATTATATCTAAGATGAAAAACATATCCTGTGTTTGGATATAAATTGTTGGAAAAAATAAAATAAGAGAACTATTGTCTTCTAATCATTTCCCATGAGCAGTTGATTTAATCTGAGCCTCTGGTATTTAGCATCACGGCAGGCATATAGTTCTTTCTCTTTTTCCTACTCCTTGATCAGCTGATAGATCTTCAGAGAATGCCCACAAATACTTACAGATGACTTATAAGCAGCAAATGAATTCCCCATCTTATCTCTGCACATTATGAAAATTCAGCATAGGCATTCCTATGCAAAGTAATACTTAACCATTCATTTAATATTGGAGGTGTATAACTGCTTCTGCAGAACATATTTTGGATGGATATTTTTGGCAGAGAATATTGGTTAAAACTGTACAAAATCATTCATGCAGAAAAACCTTACTCAATAACCTTTTTGTATGTTAGAATATTTTAGTTGGGTCACTTTGGGATAAAATAGTGAGTTTCCATAAGACATGCTTTGACATTTCCTTTATGATTGACATGTCTTTTCTGGTCCTACTGTTTCAATTTCTAAGAGAAGTTCTCCCTGCCAAAATTTTTTATTCAATCAAGTGTTTATATTAATACAAGAATATTAAATACATGTTTTATTTGATCTACTTAGTGTAAGAGTTGTGCTAACGAAAAGGTAACTCAGGTAATTAAAGATCATTTTTATTATCAGCTGCTAAATGTTATATCACTATGGTATCTTCTTCATACCAGTATCGCTTTACAGAATAACAGAATTAGAAGGGACTTGAAGGTCTTCTAGTCCAATCCCCTGCTCAAGCAAGAGACCCTATACCATTTCAGAAAAATAGCTATCCAGTCTCTTTTTTAAAGTATCCAGTGATGGAGCACCCACTACATCTGAAGGGAAGCTGTTACACTGTTTTATTCTTGCTGTCAGATGATATATCTCCTTAGTTCAACGTTGCTTCTCTCCTCGATTAGTTTTCATCCATTGCTTCTTATCTTGTTTTCTGGTGCTTTGGAAAATAGGTTGATCCCCTCTTCTTTGTGGCAGATATCCTTCAAATATGGGAACTCTACTATCATGTCACCTCTAGCCTTTCTAAGTATAAAACCTTACTTTTGTCTACATTACTACTCTCTACATTTGTTCTCTACATTAATCTACATTGTATTTAATTAGTCTAGTACATGACTACATTATATTTAAATAGTCTGCATTTCTCTACATTATATTTTGTCTACATACTTTTCTCTACATGCTTTGTCTTTTTCCAGCTTTCTAGTTAATTCATGCATTTCTTTTCTGTCAATAAGCAACTTTCACACAAACTTTTTATAGGACTCTGTTTGGAAGCGCTTACAGGAATAGGTATAATAACAGCTAGTTGATATATGAAGTTTAACTTTCAAAGCTTCTAGTAGTACAGGAAATAGCATCATGTGGCTCATTTTTGCATTCAGGTTCTGTTATAAGAAGCAGATTATGCAGACCAACAAAACTGGCAAGAGATTAGGTGGCTGCTTAAGTGCAGCCTAAATATTGCATTTCAAATAAAAGTGTAAGCAATGCTTTTTAATAAAAGGTTGTGTTATCAATTAACTCATTGAACCAATCTTCCTTAGTAACTCTTGTTAGAAACAGCAGTGCAATATAAAAGTTTGTAATAAAAATATTTTGAGGCTTACATCTAAACACATTTTGTACCAACCTAAAGTGGACAGCACACATAAAAGACATATAGGAATTTAGGGAGGGGAAAGCTATAATTAATATATTTATTCCAAACTAGGCAAGCTTCCAAAATATAAGCCACAGTATGTGTGTGGAAATCATGTTCTTTTTAAAAGCAACATTTTTTTCATTGTAAAGGAAATTAGGCAAGCAGTTTCTTTAGGAGAAGCAGAAGCAGAGGGAAGGCTGTTAGGTTATTTTGTGTTTCTGTCTCTTTCGTCTAGATCCTGGAGAACGTGACGAATAGGGTGTAAAAAGTTCTTCCCTATTTTCTGGAAGTCCCACCCCTTCTCCCCATAGTTTATCTGAGGTTTTTCTTTTGCCTATTAGTATTTGTCCATTAAAAAAATACTTTAATGCAAGAAAATTAAATACCTAATTCTAGGTGAGTCTCTGCTCCCTCTTAATAAAGAAAACTATGGAGTTCATTTTGTAGTGGTACCGTTATCTTGAATGGAACCATGGAAAATATAAAGGAAAACAAAGCAAAGTATCAGTGTCCCAACTTGATCCAAGCAGATGGATAGATAGTTGGCCACCCATGTATGAAACCTTCCATTCCTTACATTGCAGCTTCTTCATTAGCTTCTCATTCTGTCTGTTCAGAAAACTACAATTAGTAACTACAGAACAAGCCTCTGTAAAGAACCAATGTCAAAGTTTGATTTGATATCTTCTTTGGATCCTGGAAACCATACTTGATCCAAACTGATTTGGATACAATGGAAACAATGGGAACTAATTGCATAGAGATTGCAAAATGATGATCAAAGGCAAGCAAATCACCTTTGGATTTTGGCTTGCTGCATTAAATGTAACATAGCTGTTGTATTAATAAGGAGGAACAAAGAACAAACTGGGGAGGGCATTTTGTTAGTCTATATACAAAATTAGAAATGTTCTAATTAAGAAAAAAATCTATATCATGTTGGGTGATTCAGGATGATCTTGGTTCTGTGGTTCTATTTTATCCAGCACATGAAAACAATCCTAAGGTAATTGAATGGTTTAATAGGGCTGTCCAGAAGCAGAGCCAGTTAGCAGTGTCAGTAAACTTGCAAATATGTTTTTAAAAGATGCTATCCATAACTTGATTTCTACTTTTCAAATCAAAGCAAGAGGAGGGACTGGCTTATTTTTTACTCAAGAGATGCTGACAGATGTCTCACTTTTATTGAAGCATTTAAAAAGCAACTTTCATAATAGAGCTTTAAATTTGATATTTTTTCTTCAATAAGAAATATGTTCCAATAGCAGACAATTGTCCTAAAACTTGGTATTGGGCATCTCCTCTTCATTCATTTCATTCTCACTATAAGTGAATGTGCTTAATGCGAGAGCAGGGAACTTAAGGCCAACCTATGTACAGCTATCTAGATGAAATGGGCTGAATGGATTTGCAAAAATTTCTGGGAAGCACTTTCAAAGTAGAGAGATGTCCATATGCCTACTACGCCAGGACTTACTACCACTTATAAATTATATCTTCAAGCAAAAATAGAAATAAAACTATTTAAAAGTCATATCATAACTCCATACTACATTTGTTTAGAATGGCTAATATGAGGAAAAGTAACTTCTACCGTATATGAGATTTTAATTTTCCACCCAATTTTCTGCAACTCTCAATTTTCCTTGAGTTCTCTACACTTCCAGTACATTTCTTTTGATTTGAATAGTCAAAATATTGCTCAGTCATTTAAGAGCTAGGCTGTAACATCTAATAGAGGTCTTGCAGGCCTTCTTTCTCTCCTTTCAGGCATTTGAGATTAATGTCTTGGCTAAGAGCTAATTATTTATTCCTGAAGTGGCTGACTCACTAGGTAGGACTTTTAAAGGAAAAATACATTGTCAGTTTCCCACTCAATAGATTTAAATGTTAGAGGATCATTCTTTGTTTTTTTCAAGAAATATCAATAATTATGGTTCTGTAATAAGAACAAAGAATCTGATCTTGACTCACTAAATTCAATTTCCATTTAATTCAATTTAGGCACAGGTTGCACATGGTGCCAACCTGAATATATCCAGAAAAAAGGATTGCTTCTTTTTCCTTCCTAAATTGGTCATGTTCTTGGATCTTCAGTAACATCCAAGCATCAGGTGTCCCTGTTTCGAGAAACATTCAGTTAACAAAGTCACTAAGTTTTTATTAAAGGTCACAGAAGTGTGACATTAAAAAAGCATTCCCAATTAAGAGAGAGAATATGAGAGTTTAAAGGATATCCTTGGTGTTTTATTGATTATATTTTTGTTGATTATATTTCTCAGTTGCCCAATAAATGAAGATCTCTGGATTACAAGATTACTTAGATTAAATACTATAAGAATAAAACAATAAAATATTAAAAGCTTTTCTAAAGAATGGTATTAAAAATTAGCATTGAAAGTTAACATAATATACATTAAAACAAAGACCCCTGTTTAATGAAACTACTTAATTTTAAAAGAAGACTGTAAAAAGACTTAGAAGAAAAACGTGTTCACCAGGAACCTTTGCACATTATTACATATATGTACATTATAAAAATCCAATGACCCTCCCTCATAGTGATTTCACTTAGTGAATCCTGAAGATGTTTGAAGTCCTTTGGCCAGTACATATGGCCAGGAAGGGTTCCTTTAGATCAGGGCTGTCAAACTCATGGCCCGTGGGCCACATGCATCAAGTTCTGTCCACGCCCACGCCCAGTTTAGCGAAGGGGGAAAAATTGTGATATATCACGTGATGACGCTGTGACGATGCGACTTTGACACCCCTGCTTTAGATATTTTAAGATTAATCTGGTCAGAATTTTAAAAAGCAAAGCCAAGATACTGAATTATTTTTGAAAATAGATTGCATTTTATTGTCACATTATTCTATTGCCTGAACCATTTTATAATTCTAATTTGATTTAATTTCTCAATTATCTTCAAGTTATATCACATTCAACATATTGCTGTAATTCAATAAAAAGTTACTAGAGCAGACTGTTTTTGTGGAGTTCTTGATGCTTTCTGAGCTTGGTTGTTTGCAGATGTTTATTACCCAAGTAGTAATCAGCTTGCACTGATGATTTCATCTAACTGGGTAACAAAACATGAGCTATAGATAGTCTCTTCTATTGAGACAATTTCTTCCAAAGAAATGTTGCTTGTAGATCTAACCATAAAGGCTGTTGGACCTTGTACATTCAAGAACAAACTCATGCATTGAAATGGAAGTATTGTGACTTCACTGCATATTCATTTTTCCATCCCATTTTTTTCATGGACATCTATGAATTAATAAGCAAATACTAGAGCAGGGGTGAGCAAATGTGGCTCTTTTACAGTCTGTGGACTTCAACTCCCAGAATTCCTGAGACAGCTTGGCTCTGTCTCTCAACTCCCAGAATTCCTGAGACAGCTTGGCTCTCTCTCTCAACTCCCAGAATTCCTGAGACAGCTTCTTTCTCTCTCTCTTCTATCTATCTATCTATCTATCTATCTATCTATCTATCTATCTATCTATCTATCTATCTATCTCTTCATTGTTTCCTTGGTTCATCATGCTGTGGTGGCACAGTGGTTAGAATGCAGTATTACAGGCTAATTCTGTAATAATTATATAATTAATTATGTCTGTGATTAATTAATTAATTACAGACATAATTAATAATTACAGACATTAGGGATTCAATTCATACCGGCTCAAGGTTGACTCAGCCTTCCATCCTTCCAAGGTGGGTAAAATGAGGTCCCAAATTGTTGGGGGCAATATGCTAACTTTATAAACAGCTTAGAGAAGACTGTAAAGCACTGTGAAGCAGTATATAAGTCTAAGTGCTATAGCTATCATCCAAATTGTTTTGGATGATCCAAAATTGTATTATGATACAAGAAGACCAAAGTGTTTGCTGCAGTGTAGTGAAGCACTGCAGGAGACAGAGAGGAAGGAGGAAGGAAAATGGAGAACTGAAAAAATGTTGATATGGGGATGTAATAGGTGATATGATGATATGATAGCTGTCTTCCAGAACGTGAAGGCTCTCACAGAGAAAAGGGCATCTATTCTCCAAAGCATCTGAGGGCAGAACAAGAAGCAATGGGTGAAAGATAATTAAAGAGAGATTGAACCTAGAACTAAGGAAAAATTTCCTGACAATAAGAACAATTAATGAGTGGAATAGCTTGCCTCCAGAAGTTGTGGGTACATCATTGTTGAAGGTTTTTAAAAAGAGATTGAAGATCTATTTGTTCAGAATGATATAGGGTCTCCTGCTAGAGCAGGGGGTTGGATTAGAAGACTCCCAACAACCCTGGCAACCCTAATATTCTATGTTCTGTATCTAAAACTTAAGGAAAATAGTATTTAAGTTGCAGCTTATTCTTGAGTGTGTGCCAGGAACATCAGAAAAAGATCACAACACTTGCTCTGCCTTATTAAAATATTCTTTCATTGTGGGTGCATCATTTGGCTCAGATAAAAAGTTGATATTGTAACATAGTAAGTAATACCAAGTCAGAATATCTCAATATGCCCTCTTTTAATTAATGAAATATTTCATCCTAGCTTTCTTCTTGGCAAATATAAAGATAACTAAAAAGCTAACCTGTTGGAGGTCTGGCTTAAACCTTCTCAACCATATTTTCCATCCATCTTCTTTTTTCCCCTCTTAGCTTTCTAGCCATCTTGCCTGGCATAGATTCCTAGTAAACTTGGAATCTTGCACATCATTTGTTCGTAAGATTTGCTGAACTTTATCTGCATTTTCCTCAAATTGAAACATTTGCCTTAGGGCAGTTTATATTCACATGTGTGATAATCTCTGAATTAATTAGTTATAGGTAAAGAAGTTGAGAAATTCAATCTGACCAAACTCAGTAGGAAACAAGAAGTGAAAAACAGTTGACTGCGCTCAGATCCATGCAGATAATTTCAAGGCGGTAGTTTTGATACCAAATTATCCCTGTTATGCAAATTTTCTCCCCAACTGGCTGGTTCCCAGTTATGCATGCGGAGAAGCAGTGGCCACATCTGCTTCCCGTTTTACCATTTCAGAGAGTAACCATCTGTTGGGCCTCATCCCAAACAGCCTGCACTACGCTGATTAACTTCCTCACCCAGCCAGCCTGAGGCCTGCTATCTACTGCAAGGTGTAGATTTTTTTTTTCTGAACTTCTTACAAACCAGAACCTTATTTTTTCTCTCTCCCAAGGGACAGGAAGGCGTTGGTTTATGATTTGTAGCAGGGAGGACATGGCAGCTGGCTTCTGCTGTATACGATCCTTACATCTGGTGGGGCCAGATAAAAACTAGGAAACTTCCTATAACTTATAGTTATTCCATGGAGTGAGGACATAAAAAGAAGTATTTCTCTTAGTTCAATGATTTCATTTGTATGTTTATAACAGTTTGGTAAAAATTATTAAGATATACAAAATATATCACTTTACCTGATATACTTCAAAGAATTGTTTCAAAAATTTATGGGATGACCATAGATAATTCTTACTCAGTTTGGCTCTAGTTATGGACAGTAAATTAATCCTGAAGGGACAGGTCATCCATGTTGAAAGATGCTCACATAATATGCATAGCTTCCTTTCCAAATTAGGCAATTATGTGGTATGTGTCTCCCACCCCAACCTCCCAGGGCATTCTGGGATGCCTTAAAAACAAGTCTCTCCCCCCCAGGTCTTAAAGTAGGGTGGCTGGATCCCCCTTGTTAGACATCTTTGTCACATATATTCTGAAATAAGTATCTGGATCTGCCATTTTGTTTATTTCTCTTATTGTATTTATATTCATTTTGCTGTATTAGTCTTATTTTATACGGTGAGATGCCCAGAATTTGCCTAGAATGAAGTGCAGTGAAAAATAAACAAACAAGCAATCTTTATTTGCATAATTATTGGCACTGAAGGTCAAATGATATGTTCTCACAACATGCCTAGAATTGAATGGCAGCGAATAATAAAGAACAAACAATATTTATTTGTACAGTTATATTGAAGAACAAAGACTGTGTTCACACAAGAAACTAGCAATATGTGTTCAGTATGTTATGCTGTTGCACGTAGCCATTAGGTTTTAACTGAATCTTTAAGTGAACACAGCTAAGTAAAGATTTGAAAGGAGAAGGCATGAACAATATTTAGGAATATTAAAAGTCAATAATTTAGGCATTAAACAATGTGGACGTGAGAAAATTTGTCTAACTAAAAACTGATAATTTCCAGAAATCTGATAATTTTGGCAGGGGCTCCTGGGAATAATATTTCAGCAAGCTCTGCCATGTGATATTAATTGTTGCTTCTATGATCTTTAGGTTTTTAATACAATGCATCTTGCTAAAATTGTGCATTTGAAATTTCTAATGTTTTACATAACCATTATAGTAGTTAACAGCTTTGTGAAGAACAGAGTTTTGGAAAAGCTTTACACAAAGAGTGGACAGTTGAAACATAGAGACTTACAACTATGTAGGGTGCAGGAAGAGAAAGGCATCATTTCTCTGATCAGATAAGCAGGATGGTTAGAGGCAGGATTGTGCCAAATTGCAAAGTAATACAATCAAACAGACTATGAAGCTGAATTAATTTTGTTCTTGAATGCTCCAAAATTAGGGTGAAAAAAATCACAAGTAATGAAGTATGTTGAAACTGTACTACTTCAAGCTGAATCTGTGAAGTATTCATACTGGAACATAACTACATTTTTAAATCGAGGATATCAAAATGAGAAAGTCCCATAGCATATGGTCCCAAAAGAATTCATGACTGTGGACTCTTTTGGAGACTGATGCTGTAACACTGATACATATTTATATCCTGCTTTGCCATCTAAGTAAAGGACTTTTGAATCTTGAGTCCAAAGCATTAGCAATTACTCCCAGATTTGTCATACACAAATTTGATGAGTGCCCCTTCAATCCCTTCATCTAGGTCATTTATGAAGAAGTTGAAGAGCACTCAAGAACCTTGAGGAATCTCACTGCATGCTTCTCTTCTTATGGTTCCATTAGGACCACTTGCTGAGTGCCAGCCAAACTGTAAACAAACTATTAAACAATACAATAATTAATAATGCTAAGGAAAATAGATTAAACAGATAACTGCTATCACTTCAATACAATGCAAGCTTCTGAAATCAATAAGTAGGATTAATTTCAGCCTTATATAGATGGCTACAATATTATTGAAATACTTGTGAGATATATCTTAGCCCAATAATACACCAAATATTATAGGTGCTAGGAATGCCTCCCTGAAGACAGCATTTCAAAAGATGTATCCCAAAACTAAAATCTATCCTGTTGCCATTTGTTCTCTTAATTTTTTCATTTTTTTTCCAATTCAAATAAAACTTGGAGGTCTTCTAGCCCAACTCCCTGCACAAGCAAGAGACCATGTACCATTTCAAACAAATGGTTCTCCTGTCTTTTCTTAAAAACCTCCAATGATGAAGTAGCTACAAATTCTGAAGGCTTGTTCCACTGGTTAATTTTTCTCACTGTTACAAAGTTTCTCCTTAATTCCAGGTTGCTTCTCTCCTTGATTGGTTTCCATCCATTGTTTCTTGTCCAGCCCTCTGGTGCTTTGGAAAATAAGTTGACCCCCTCTTCTTTGTGTCAGCCCCACAAATACTGGAATACTGCTATCATGTCCCCCCAGTCCTTCTTTTCTCTAGACTAGCCAAACCCAAATCCTGCAATTGTTCTTCATATCTCCAGTCTCTTTAATGATCTTAGCTGCTTTTCTCTGCACTTTTTCTAGTCTTTTTTGTAATGTGATGACTAAAAGTAGAAGCAGTATTCCAGATGTGATCTAAGTCTTTATAAAGCGGTACTAATAATTCACATGATTTTGATTCTATGCCTCTGTTTATACAACCCAAACCCTAACCCAATCCAATATCTTCTAGATATTGAGGAGTGCTGGGCCTAAAATGGAATCTTGTGGTACCTCACTGCTTCCTTCCTCCCATGTAGATGCAGTGCCATTAAGGACTACTTGTTGAGTACAGATTTTTCATCAGTTACAAATCCATCTGGTGGTGATGCTGTCTATCCCACATTTTTCTAGCTTACCAAGAAGTAGATTATGATCTACTTTGATGAATGTTTAACTGAAATCTAAGTATACTACGTCCACAGCATTTTGCTGATCTACTAATTTAGTCATTTGTCAAAGACTGAAATAAAATTGGTTTGGCATGAACTGAAATCTGTGCTGGCTTTTAGTTATAACTTTATTTGTTTCTACATGTATGCAGATCTGTTTTTTGATTATCTTTTCCAGTATCTTATGAAATATTGATATCAGGTTGATTGGTCTGTAGTTTTCTGGGGTTTTCCCCCCCTGTTTTTTTAAAAAAGGGAACCACATAAGCTCTTTTCCAATCCTCTGGTAGTTGCCCAGTGGTCCACGATTTTTGAAAGATACGATACAATGGTTCTGAGATAACCTCTGCCAGCTCTTTCAGAATTCTGGGATGTAATCAGTAAGGTCCTGATGATTTATATTCATCAAGATCAGACAGATTTGATAGTGGCACCTGTAGAAGGTCTTTAAAGATGACCAAAGTTCCTGGGCATATGTGTATGGAATAAAATATGCTGTAAAGCACTTTGATCTCAAATTCAGGATTTCAAAAATAAGCACCAGGATTCTAATGTTGGACTTAACAGTGACTGACAATTAACTGGCAAAGAATTGATGTTCCATTATTCTTTTGGCCAGTATCCATTAGTATTTGAAGGTTAAATGAAGTTTTAAAGATGTTTTTAAAGGAAATAGAACTATAACACATTCTAGTAATCCAGTGAGAAAATGTGAGAAATACCAAGCCTTTCCTGATCTGAACAGGTTATAGCTAATGCAGTTGTCTTTAGCTACAGAATAGTCTTTAGGTATAAAACCTACCTAATTTTCCACAAATTGATCCATCTGTATCACAGACTATAAATCCGTATGATTGTTCTAAGGCTCCATTTGGGTATGAATGAGTAAGTCACTTCTGCCAGGATAAGGACAGATATGTTGGCATAAATAGTGAGAAAAGCAATAATTTTCCAGGCATAATATAAATTGTTAGGTTCCGTTTGCTCCATGGAGTCTATTTTAATTTTTTCCTATCCTGATAAAGCAGGAAATAACTGAAAATCTACACCTAAACTGATAGTGATCTAAGAATTACAATAAGCTCAAATGTTAGATCATCTACTTTACCCTCTTCTTGCTTAGATCGGAAAAAAGAGTCATAGAGCCATCTATATGTGTTGACTTGGGACAGGTTAGTACAGTTCCATGACATATTTAGTCATGATTTAAGTCATGACTATCAGTATAGGCATCCTTATCATCAGATATTATATGCAAAAGTTGCATGAGAAATCAGCCAAATCCTTAATCTGAACCAAAGCTCCAACATCAGGTATGAATGTTTCAAATTGCCTATAAGCAAGAAGTCTGGAGATGGATATGAAATTTTTAGGGGCCTATAGTTTCAGTATCTTTCATCATTGGCTAAGGCCTGCTGAAAATTAATTCAGTAGCATTTGAAATCCCAAGTTCCTCATGCTTTATGTAAATTGTTGCCTTTTTCACTCAGATTTACAAAATATATTGCCTAGATACTATTGCAACCAATAGTTTGCAGATTAGTTGGCTATTTCATAACATCCTGTGTGGGCGAGGTCTTGGCTGTGTGCCATTAGTCTTTTGTGTTTTAACAACCTGGGTGATGGGTTGTGTGGTAGCATCCTGAGCTCTAGTGTTGTGACATCCTGAGTTCTGTGATGTATTGTCTTGAGCAGATGGCTGTGATGCAACATCCCGGGCTTTGGTTTGGCTCTGAGTCTAAGGTCTTGTCATGTGCTTATGGTGTGTGCTAGTCTACTCTGTGTGGGGATCGGGGGGGGGGGGGCGCAGCAGCTGGCGATGCTGCTGTAGTCCGGCCCCTGGATGGTGGTTGCATTTTGTCTATGGGTTGGGATTGGGTTTGAGTCTGGTAAGGATGATTGATGGTGGCGTCATGTGTTATCCTGGGTCTGGTGTCAATGTTTGTGGCTGGGGCTTGTTTGTTTACTAGGGCTAGTTTCCAGATGTTTGGTAGGCAGGAAGTATCATCACGTTTATTCATGTTATGGGTGTGTTTCTCTATTTTGATGGCTTCCATGATTATGTTTCGTAACATCCTGTGTGGGTGAGGTCTTTGCTGTGCACCCATTAGTCTTTTGTGTTTTAACGATCTGGGTAATGGGTTGTGTGGTAGCATCCTGAGCTCTATTGTTGTGACATCCTGAGTCCTGCACTGCAACATCCTGGGTAGTTGGCTGTGTTGTGACTCAGGATGTCACAATAATAGAGCTCAGGATGCTACCACACAACCTGTTACCCAGGTCGTTAAAACACAAAAGACTAATGGGCGCACAGCGAGGACCTCACCCACACAGGATGTTATGAAACAGCCGACTAATCTGCAAACATCAATTCCATCAACTAATCAAGATGTAACAACACAGCCAACCAACTCACCTACAGCAACAGAGCCAGCACTTCACACCTCGCCACCAGTATTTATAGAGAGACAGCATCTCCGATCATGCCTTGCTCGCACAGGCACGAAGTCGAAGACACCAGCCTGAAGATGACGAGTGGGACCTCATCAAAACATCGCCAAGATACTCTCAATTTTACACAGGAAAAGACCCGAATACGCCAAGACTTGCGTATATATATATGTATCATATACATATGATAGTTGCCTTTTTCTTCTTAAATTAAGAGGAAACTGTTCTTAATAAAATAAAAAAGAGATGATAATGAATCTTATTGCAACAAAAAGCAGTAAAAGGGTAAGGATGAATGCTGTGGGATCTGTGTTGAACAGGAGTAACTTTGATTTCTGTCAAAACAGTTCAACAGTTAAACTGTAGTTCCACACTGCATTTTAAATAACACTGTTTTAATTACAAAAAGCTGTATTAGTCCTTTTACTACTTTTTGTTGATAGTTATTCTGTAAGACTTCTCCTTCAAAGGGCATTTTGTGGCAATGCCCATTATAATTTTACAAATATGCCAAAAATAACAGTTTAATTCTTCTACTTATAGAAACTGCAATACTTCTCTGGCATTAAAAGACCCTTGGTAGTTTTTGCTTTACAAATTGCTACCTTTTCTTTGTAATTTTCCCTTTCTTCCCTCCCTCAACACAGTTACATGTATACACACTTAGCCAGAATCTGAAAACTGTTCATCATGCGATACTTTCTATTCCTTAGAAGAAATGTTCTGTATTGCAAAATGATTAATCTTTGCCTTCAGACAAAAGGTTACAGTTTTTATGAAATTCACTTCATTGTGTTTTAAATACATTGGTCAAAAAAAGTTATTAGGAGTACAGTATAAAACTACAGCAAAAATGTGTGTAATACAAGTTTAAAAGCAAGTGCCAAAATAAAGCTGAAGTGCAAACTCTCAAAAGCATTGATCAATTGCTATTTACATAAGTGAGACATTCTGTCAAAAGAAATTAGTATCAATTTATTAAACTATACATAAAAATAAAAGCCGGCATTTATTTTCAAACAAAACAAGACTTATTTTGAACAGCAGTGTGGCAAATATGACAATTCCAAAAAATTGTCAGTACAGTGTAGATCACTAATATTATCCCTCCCTAAAGTATATTTGTTTTCAATATTAAAAAGAAAAAACTAGAACAAGAAACACCATAAACTCTGATCATACAATAGTTGACGCCTATTCAAAGACAAAGTATATTAATTTTAAATGTACTTATGTCTTGTGGACTACAGAAAATTGTTTAGGATTACCTAATCATCGCACTGATGTTCACCTACAAGTTGACCATTTTGTTCAGTGAATGGAGCCAAGCCTCAGATGCCAAGGAAGGTGAACATAGATCAGTCTATGTATTTGGGAAAAATCAGTGTGTGCAATATAGTGAGCAGCTTGTGCTTATGAAAAATGATGAATCAAAATGAAGGCTCATCAGTGAAAAGCCACTCTTAGAAATTACAAATTTAAAAGCCAGATATAGAAGAGGCCAATTAGAAGGGGCAATACTTTTAGGTGTATGTATCCTTACTTTAAAATGTTTACTAAAAATGTGTAGAGTATAACAAATATTTGGTAAAAATGTGTCATTTAAGTGCATCAAAGTGTATCTGAAGTGGTTTTGACTCCCTATTCAACATATACCCCATGACAAACGTGAGTTATATAACATATGAACAATCTTTCACTGTTATCAAATGGATGCATACAAAATTGTTAAACTTGAAGAACAGAGACAAAACTATTATAAAAAGAAAAATGCACTTTAAGTGCAAACTGAACGAAGTATGGAGTTTGCAGGTAGGATTTAACTTGATAGTGCAGTGGTACCACAGTACTTGACTGCTTCAAAACTCATCGAATTTGGTACTCGATGCATTTTGGTGGGAAAATGTTGTCCTGGTACTCATAATTTGTTTGGTGATCATCACACTGCAAAGTGGGGGATAGCAGCAGAAAGAAAACATAAAGTCGGGAAAATTGCTGCAAAATGAAGTGGGAGACAGCTGCAGAGGGCAGACAGGAAGTCAGCCATGCTGGGAAGGTCACTGACATGGGAAAAAGGAACAAATAAGAAGTCCTTCCCGGCCAAAACAAAAGGTCATGATAAGTCACATAATTTGTTTGATCCTCCTCTTTTTAATGCTTGTTGCACCTCCTGGAACCAATTAAGGATGAGTATCAAGGTACCTCTGTACTGAGTTTTTCAAAGGCATATCTCCTTCAAATAATCTCAACATTGTAGCTTTTCCTATTTTCTAACCGATGAAGCATTAAAACCACAAAACAACAAAAAGTGTATTGGTGGAGACTTTATCATCAATTTTACAATCAGGAATAAGATGGGCCACTTATCAATAATGTGCCAAATTGATCTATAAAAAAGGTGTTATCCTAATTGGGCATGTTTTACATAAAAAAATTGAATATGTATGAACAGCCTTATGCAACTGAATCAAATGAAACCAGGCTACACTGAATATGTATAGTTTGTTATATGTTATTTATCAATATTGATCCTCAACTAATAAGACTAAAAGCTTCCAGCATCAATATTTAACAACGTGAACATGAAATTTCACACAATAGCCCTAATAAAATGTCCTCCCTTCTTCTATGCCTAAAAGTTGCACAAGTGATGATGATGTGTTTTTAAGAGGAAAAAACATTGTTTAACAGCATCGCTATGTCCCTTGTCAGGATTCCAAATTGTTTTATAAACGCAATTGCATGAGAAACAGAATACTGCACTGCCATAAGGCAAGAACTGATAAAAATACAGCATATATGTAATTGTTTCAAACTATACAATAGGCTTTCTTTTATATTTCACCAGTAAGATTTTGCAATTGATTTACACTGAATCAGTTTAAGATTAGTTTGTAGTTGTACTAAAAATGAATCATTGGTCCTTGAAGATATTTTTACTTAACAGATCTGGATTTGGGCAAAGCACTTTATGCTTTCACAAATTAATTGGTGCAAGTAGATTTTTCTTTGAATAACTCATGAAAATGATATCTACAATTAACATAATAGTATTGGTGCTCTATTTTCAGAGCAACATAACTTTAGATTCTTCTGGCCATACTCTGCTTCCATTAAGTAAATCATGGGATCGGAGCATTCACATCTTATTGGTTAGAAAAAAAAATGTTTCTGTTGAGACAAAGAGTAGGTGGAAAAACAAGTGGTTTTAACCTGTTCTAAGTCTAGATTGTTGATTTAAGGAACCATCAAATTATTACAAAAAAATTATGGTGTAAAAAGTGTATTTTCAAAACATCTGCATAAAAATGTGCTAATTTTATCTTTCTACATTTCAGTCAGAGATGAGTGTGCACAATTAACAGCCTTAAATGGGAGGTGGGGGCGGTGGGAGTGCACTTGCTAGCGAGAAAAAAGTTCTTTCACTTAACTAAAAATTTCTGTTTACTACACTAACATTTTTGGTTACCTACATTTGCAAAAAACCACTATTATCAATATAAAACTGTCTCATGTATGCATGCTACAAGAAGAACTCATTTCTGGCAGCCCAGCTTTCTGGTATTTTTATTGACTACTATCCTGGTTGTGTTTTTTCTTTTTCTTTATGGCTGCTATTCATGTATCTCCAAATACTAAGTACTGCAAAAGTTTTAATTCATGTGGAAGCGGTGTTCCCCTCGAGTTATGTGGGAAGAAAACTCATACCTATCCTGGCTGTGATAGCCACACATATTACACTCAAAAGGATTGCGGAACCCATGACAACCCATGTGGATGGTATACATTACATGGTCTAGAAAAAGAATTCTACAGTGTTCACATCTGTAGACTTTTACTTGCTCCCCATTGCCATTGATTACTTTGAAAGCATCTTGGGAGCTGTCATTGCTTCCTCTTAGGACATCATACTGCCTGTGTTCTTCTTTTATGGAGAGACCATTCCGTGCATGAGGCACTATGTGGTTGGTGAGGTATATTAAACCACTACGTTCTTCATTATTGCTCTCGGTATCAGTGGAGTCTTGGCCGCTGTTGCTGGGTGAAGGGTCCCTTTCTGAAGAGATGGACTTGGTTTTAGAAAGTAGCAGTAAGTTTTCCACTGCACTGTCCTGAGCTGCATGATTGGCTCGAGCATGGTTGTCTCCAAGGGGTTTGTGAAGCTGATACATTGGACTGATGACAGACACTCCTTCTGAGCCCCCAGGAGGTGTCTGCACCAAAGGGCGCAAAGATTCTGCCCCTAGATAATTGATGGCATTATTAATAGCTTGGTCAATGACATGGGTTTGCATCATATCATTCTCCTTTTCATAATTGGTGGTTGCATCATAGGGAATATCAGATATACACTTCTCACCTGCAATCCAAAGTATATCAGAGTTAGGCTTGGTTTTGAAATATTTTTCAAAACATCAGGCCTGATCAATAAGAGCTGATAATGACACTGGGAAAATATGAATAATTTGCACACAAAGAGAGTAAATTGAGAAGGTGTGCACAAAGGCAAAGATTCTAAAATGAAATATTTCTATTTTAGCAGAATCCCTGTTTGGAATTCAGTTGAACTTGCCGATTTTCTGACATATTTGTGACTATTATTTTGCATGATTATTATAAATCATCATTTGAAGCCTTCCTTCCTTCCTTCCTTCCTTCCTTCCTTCCTTCCTTCCTTCCTTCCTTCCTTCCTTCCTTCCTTCTTCCCTCCCTCTTGCCCGCCCTCCCTCCTTCCCTGAATAATGTAGATGCCTTTGAATTTTTTTTAATTCCTCCTATTAGGAGACAAAACCTGATCCTTTGGAGTGTGGGCCTTCACACAGTGCACCATATCTGTGACCTGTCAGAATTATCACCCAATGGGAAAAGAGATTCTTTTTTGTGGCCAAAGCAGAATTGTGGCTACTAAACATCTGAGTTACTTGATGTCATTTTGATAAAACCTTCATATTTTTAGGGCCTACATCTAGGTCTTACTTAAATTCTTGCTGTCATTATTGTTATCTTCTTACACCACACTGTAAATAACTGACAGGAAACACTACTCTTCTAAGTCTCCATAGCTGGCAAGATTTCTTATTATGACAATAAGGAAGTGACAGCATGAAAATTGCATCTTCCTCTATCCCATGCCAGGATTAATCCATAACCAAAAGTGTTCTTCTCAAAATTATTGAACATCCCTGTTTGTTCCATATTTATAGATTTAATATTCTGGAAAAATGCATGGCATTTTATTTAGATAATGTGTCTGAATTTAAGAAAGTATGTGAGTATTTTTTATCTACAATGTAAGATCATCTGATGAGGCTGCCTTTATTACAAAAGTTTCTGGGCAGAAATAGGGAACACTATTGTCACATCTCCTGAATGCCAAGCCTATGCTTCTGGCAATATCATTCTCTTCAGAAATTAGTAATGCTCTTATTCCTGTAGCATGCAATTATGCGCCTGCAAGACTAAGAGTTTTATGAGATCATTTTGGTTGTGTATCTGAATTACTACTGAAATGGGATTAAGTTAACATTATACGATGAATTTTGTATAGTTTTCAGTCTGTTTCAGAAGCACTGATAAGAAGCTAGGTATAGTGAACTGGTGAATAATTTTCAAATGTTAGTAAAAATTCTGCATATGCACGAATATCTTCTGTGTACTAAACACAATAGGTATTGTTCATTCCATTTCTATGCAACATTATAAAAATTAAGACATTTATGTTGGTAAACTTAGATATAATCACTAGATTTGGTTGCAAAAGCTGAATTTTATCAATACCTCATGTGTTGCTATTAATTAATTTTCTCCTTTTAGTTGAGATTAGATAATGTTGAATCAATCAGAATAAGCACTGGACCAGTAGAGTTACTTTAAACTAAAGCCCAGGCTGGACTTCCATTAAAAAGGGGGAGATTGTAGGAGACATAGGAGAAAACTATCAAATCAGAAAACATGTTTTTGCCCAAGTCAGAAGGCCTTACTTCTCATTCAATTACTCTAGTATTCTCAGACAGGAGAATACTACAAATTTCTCAGAAGTACAATTTTAGGAATGGTGAATCCATGGCTCTTCAAGGTGTTGAATTAACTTCAGTCAAAACCAGTTGCCAAGGCAGGAATGGTGGGAGTTGTTCTATTTGAAAAGACATAGATTCAATCTTGGTAAATAATTGATTCCATGTCAGAGTAGGTCAATTGCTAAGGAGGATGTTGTGCAGAGTTTTTGCATTGCAGAGATCCCCCCCCCCAAGTACAGGTATCATTTTCCCATCTTACATATCTTCCTCTGTGTGCGAAGCTTCATACTGGAGGTGGTTGGTTAATCAAGTTAAATGCCACCTCCCATGTGTCCAGCACCCTTCTTTGCCATCTTTGTCTCTAAGACTGTTAATGTTTTTTCCTGCTTTTTTATGTTGTAAGTCACTCAGAGTCGATGGATACAAGATGGGTGGCATATAAATTTTATAAATAAATAAACAGACAAGTTATTTTTATATTCATGCTGTCTGCTTCCCTCACAGGTCAAATCAGTGGCAGAGGCAAAACACTTTCTGAACACTTTCAATCATGTCAGTGCTATTTTACTGATCCAAAATCTTTGCACATTTTTTTATTTGACCACTACTAAGAGGAGCTTGGAATCCACATTTTTGGTTAATTGTTTTGCTCTTTCTATTGTTTTACAGCAATACAATTAAAACTAAAGAATCCAACCAGGAAAAAGAGGGAGCAACATTTAGTTCTTACCAACAAATTTCTGAGGCAGAGAACTCTTACGTTTGGCGACGTTACTTGCTAGTCTGTCCAGCATAAGGGAGCGCTCTGATCCCATCTTACACAGGTCTTCAGCCATTTCACTTTGGCTGGTTTCCTCTTTCATGACTGGAAAAAAAGTGTTAAAGGACACCAGATGTTTTAAGGCACACTTATTTCCAATGTTTTTCTGAAACTCTGCTGGCAGTCAGGCTCTAAAGCTAAGCAGCAACAAAAAGAAAGGTAGTTTGGGGTATCGGAAACTAAATCCTCTAACACAGAGATGCAAAATCCAAGTACCCATTGTCATTTTTTATGCAAGAGAATATAAATGTATTAAAATATGGACATAATTATATGAATAATTCCTACTTTAATTTGAATTAAGATTCAGTTCAGCTTAGATTTACTTTTTCCTTCTGGTTTCATCCATTTCTTTGTCCTATCTACTTTTTAAAACAAAGCCCTTCTCTGAAAAACAAATCAAAGTAACAAAAGTGCAACATAGTTTGTGAGAGTGGTAACCAGTGACTTTGTGAGTGGGCACAGCTGCTATTAAAAAACATCATATAAAAGACAGGCGTAGAGCAAAAGTGTGGAGGAAGGAAATGTGATAACTCCCTGTTTCTTCTTTCTTGGCCTCCAGGAGGGAGTAACAAGTCCTACCTAATAATCAAGTGAAATAGGATGTTTTCTCTTTAACCAAGAGGCCTTACTGAGCATGTTTTCTGGAGAAACAGAGAAAAATATTTCATTGAATTCTAGTGCAGAGCCTCATTAGGGAAGACCACCTCACTTTGCTATGAAAAATATTTATTTTTCTCTAGCTATGTTCCTAAGAAATGAGGAAGTTGTAGAATAATTCTAGAGATGTTATTCTACAGCTTCCTTGTCTTTTCGCTAGAGTATGCTAGAGGTGGCTTGTGAAACTCCAGGTTTGAGTTTGAAATGAAGATCAATAGGAAGACTCAATATAAATTAAATGAAGCAATGATCTTTAATAATTTCTACTTCCTCCTTTCACTGTGGGAGGGAATTCTGTTCCTCTCCCATAACAGTTTCTGATCCTTCAAATTGCTGTTTTATTGTAAAGCAGCTAAAAAGCCTCTGTCCATAGTGTTATTCCAGAAGAGAAACAGAAGTTCATTTTTTTGTTTCTTTAATACAAACCATTTGTTTTGTATATTTGCAAAGGAGATACTTACTGCAGTTTACACAATCCATTATTCTTACTATGGTTACCTGGTGGCATTCACACACTACTCCTACTCTACCACCCATATTTTCTGTTCTGTGTTGAAATCCATTGTTCTTGTGCAAAATAATGGCTTTGCATCATCCCAACACCTAAACGTTTTCTATTTTCTACTTGGTTGTAAATCACTGGCTATCTAGTAAGGATTGTCCTGAATCACTGTTCATTCCATTGAGCTTTTTAAAGGTGGGACTTATGTCAACTGATTCCAAATTATTTTCAAATGTTTTATGCAATCACTTTATTATTGGATCTCTACAAAGTATTTCCAATCTTCTATACTGAGTTAGAAGTACAAATTTGTGTGAAAAAATATAGCCCAATTTTGTCTGGTTTTTTTTTCTGTTGTGATACTCTGATTTATGATCATCTAGACCAATTTAATAGATATGGTGAGTTCAAATACCTGCATGTTTGGGATTATTTTAATTGGTCACAATACACCCCGTGTGTGTGTGTGTGTGTGTGTGTGTGTGTGTGTGTACAGTTAATATCTCGGGTTTCTTCCCGTGTAATTGTAAACATATCCTTAAAAGGGTAGTAGTGACGTTTCGACGAAATCACATTCGTCATCTTCTGGCTGATGCTCTCGGTTTGGTTCTTATGGGCAAACTGTGTGATCGTAACTGACGTAACTGATGTATTGGATCCATCCAATCAAAATACAGCTACGTCATCAGCCAATCAGAATACAGCAACACTGTCGACCAATCAGAATACACCTTTGCCTCTTTTCATACAAAAATGTCAGTTACGATCATACAGTTTGCCCATAAGAACCAAACCGAGAGCATCAGCCAGAAGATGACGAATGTGATTTCGTCGAGACGTCGCTACTGCCCTTTTAAGGATATGTTTACAATTACACGGGAAGAAACCCGAGATATTAACTGTACACACATATATACTCGTGATAACTTACATACATATACATATATATATATATATATATATATTTTAGCACACTGTCTCATAGATGCTCACTACAATCTAGGAACAAAAGTAATTCATTGTGAAAATCAATTTTCTGTATTTAAATGTCCCCCACTTAGCAAAAATGGAAAGTTCTCACAACATCAACTGTCAGAATCATCCTAGCTGCTTTCCAGCATTTCTTTGACAGACATTAACTTTAGATTATCTGAAAATGTGACAGCTATACAAACAAAGTGCCTTGGTGGCACAGTGGTTACAATGCAGTACTGCCGGCTAACTCACTGCAAGAGTTCAATTCTGAATGGCTCCAGGTTGACTCAGCCTTCCATCCTTCTGAAGTTGGTAAAATGAGATTGTTGGGGGCAGTATGTTGAGTCTCTGAACTACTTAGAGTGGGCTCTAAAGCACTATGAAGCAGTACATAAGTGCTATTGTCCAAAAAACGTTAAATGTGGCATCTTTAAATGAGGCCTAAAGCAACATAACCTACTGATGTGATAATCTGCAGAAATATCTTCAGGACTTCCACCTGATACAACCATCATATCCTGTGCTATTATATATCCCAACTGAGCTGATCATCTATTTCTAGATTGAAGGGGTCTTAGTGCTTCCCACATGATGGGTCAGCCTACCTGAAAGCTAAGTTAGCAGAGGCTTTGGCATTGTGTTGCAAAGTGAAAACTGCAGAACTCTGAACACTATCCATTTTTAGGGTGCTGATAACTGAAGTAGTTGATGCAGTTGGGAATTATATTATTTTCATTGAGCTACTTCTGCTTTGTGAATTGCTATTTACTTCTTTATTTATTTGGGGTTTTTTGAGATTTGATAATTTTTATTGTAGTCTGCCATGAGTCATATAATTTGCTAGCAGAAATATAATGATAAGCAAGCAAATAGTTAAAATGCATTGACAGGATCGAAACAATTTTAATTCTTTTTCATCATACACAGTAATAGGTATTTCAAAAATGCTTTATATAGTCTTGTTACAGGGACTCAACACAGTTTGTACCTTTTCCTGAAAGAACCTTACTTGCCATATAGTGTTTGATGGCAATGCCAGGTATTGTGTTTCCAGTAATCCAAAGTATGTCTACAGAAAATGTGCAATAGTCTTGGGGAGCCTTCTGACTTTAAACTGTCCCAATGCAAAATGAATGTGTGCTTTTTAAAAAAAGTGTATAAGAAGACTTATATATCATTCATATCTAATGCATTCCGATATGCAATTAATTTGCAACTGAAGTGCTCATAACCCACAATTACCTTAAGTTTAAGAAACAGTGGTTTTCATCTGTTTCTCTATGCACATTAATGCATGTCCATATTTTACTGTGCATTCAATAAAGATGGAATAAGCATGAATTGTCCCCTTCCTTTCAAATGAATGTCTGTATTCATTTGTGTGTGTGTGTGTGTGTGTTTGTACCTTATAATATACAATCATTGAAATGGTTAATTAACAAGTGCTGAAACAGGAACAGAAGAAAGAATGTTTCTTCTAAAATAATTCCCATCTCAAAGAACTTTTTTTTTCTTGGAAGATAAAAGAATTGGATCTCATGTTTGGAAGTTTCCCAGATATTCCTACTTCATATTTCACTTCATGCATCTGATATTGAAAGAGCTAGGGAAGTATTCAGTATTGGAACGATTGGTGGGGAAAGGAGAAATGCTGATTGAGAAAGGCAGGGAAGATAGATGACCACGCTACTGAACCTACAAACAGAAAGATGAAATAGCTTCTTGTTGCTTTGACAGTAAAATCACCTACAAAATTCTCCGAAAAGGTGTAGCTGTTTGAAAGTAAGCAAGGGAAAGAAAATAGGCAACAGAAAAGTAGCCATTCAAAGATAAGGCAAACAGGAGGGAATCACTTGCTCAACTGAGAAATAATAACCAGACAAGAGGCAATAGCTATTTCTCACATTCAATCTCTTTGCCTTTGGAATTCGGTCAATCCCTTCTACCCTGAACTTATCAATGCTTTCTGCAGCGCCTAAAAATGTTAGTGCTCCAAGAGAGCACTGGACTACTCATAGAGTTGGGCCTTATAATTGCATCTTATTATGAAGCTAATCTTGCCTTTTGCTTTGTATTCTTACCCGGATAGAGGCCACCTGAAAGATTCATGGTTTGTAAATAGTTGTGGCAGCGCTCCTTATGTTCTTCCAAAGAGCTTCGCTGCTTATAACTCCGACCACAATATCCACATTTATGAGGTTTGCCAACTGCAGGGGGAAATGGAATTTATTGTAGAAACTCAAAGAGATCTGGGATAATATAGTCCAGATAATGTGAATCAAATATGTACAAACAGGCAGACTCAACAGCCATCCTGAAGAATGCAAAGGATAATTTTTACTGCAATTTTTGGGGCATGTAATTCGGTCATGTTGTAATGAAAACAGGCCTATCGACTCAAAATATCTGGGGGAAAAGTGCCACTAATAAGAGGGAAAAATAGTCAAATTAGAATTTGCTCAACTCTGGCTTGAAGGTTTGAGTTTATTACAAATAAATTTAATACTGAATAAAACCTGCCTGATTTTTAAAATCATTTTAAAAAGTTATTTTGCATTTTTTCTACAAGAAAAGCTATAAACAGGAAATCTTGAGTTGAAAACTGTTTAAATGCCAAGGCTCAAAGCTGCATTCTATGCAGGTAAAATTAAATGCTTATATCTAATAGTGAATAAATTTTAGCTGCTAATTTTGTCCAATATTGCTCTATCTTTATAAAACAGATCTATCTAGGACAGTTTTTTTAGTTATCAAATAAACCCATGTTCCCCCAAATGAATAACAGCATAACAGAGTTGGAAGGGACTTTGGAGGTCTTCTAGTCCAACCCCTTACTCAAGCAGGAGACCCTATACTATGTCAGATTAATGGTTATCTAACTTTGTCTTAAAAACTTTTAGTGTTGGAGCACCCACAACTTCTGGAGGCTCGTTGTTCCTATATATAAGGATATAAGGAACAACCTATACCTTATAATTGTATTTTCAGTTGGGCTCATCTATGGAACTGTTGGCCTTATGTAGTAAATTTGCAAATTTATGATTTATTAGTTTTACAGTGCTAATACATGGTCAAGCATTTATTAAAAATAATAAATAGTTCTTAATCAAATATATAGTTTGCTTACATGCTTGACAACTCTTGTGATCTCACAGATAGGCAAAAGATCATGAGAAAAAAAATATATGGGCTGCTGGCCTGCATACAAACTGATAGGTAATATTCTTTTCCAAGTCTGTTATTCTGTTCTGTTCTGTGCAAGTCTATCTGAAAATTTAACTGAAATGCAACTAACCAAATGTCTAGGCCCTTGGTTTCAGTTGAGGTTAGAAGAAACCTGAACTAAATTAGCATTAATCTCAAATTATTTTGTAGATATAATTTGGTTTGGCCAAGTAGCAAGCAAAACCTTTCTAGAATTTTCTACCATGGAACCTACCGGAATGGGTCCTCAGATGGCCCGTAAGAGCATCTCTACGACGGCAAGCATAGTTACACAAGTGGCACTTGAAGGGCTTTTCGCCGGAGTGTAACTTTATGTGGCGGAGAAGGTTGCCCTTTTGAGTAAAGGATGCCCCACACTGATTACACTGGAAGGGGCGTTCGCCTACAGGGAGAATGAGAGGGAAAAATACGTGAGAACAAAACTCTTACAAGGTAATAGGAGGATGATTTCAGTGAGAAAGTTGTTTTCCAACTGGCGCTCTGTGACTTCCACCAGCTGCAGGTTTGATATAACATGAGCCTTTCAGACTAAACCTGCCAGTTCCTTAATGCTTCACTGGCTGGGTCAATTTGATCTGAAAATCTAATTTTTTTTCTAAATCAGAATGGCACATCACAATGCAAATTCAAACTCATTTAAATAAAGTGACTGCAACATTTTGTGTTGAAGAGCCACTCTTCCTGATCAGCAGTTTTGGAATAAACCAATATCCAATTTTGCATGTTGTGGCATTTGGTGGGTTTTTTTAATGTGGCTTTTTTCAAAGGGTCTTTAAAATATGCCACTGAAGCAGCAAAATAAAAAGGAAACTCATTAAAAATGCATTTCAGGATCACAAGTTCATTTCAGCGTTACATTCTTATATTTAAATGAAAGGCACTTCATTATAACAGTTATAATAACTTCTTTTCATTTACATTTTCCCTGTATTTTCCCTTTCAATTTCTTCTCCATTACCTGACTGTCCCTAAGCAGCCAAATCAGGAAAGAGACAGAAAAGTGTGGGGGCAGATGGGCGAGTGAGAGGGTGGGGAAGGGTGGAGTGGGATGGACTAAAAAAAGGAAGTTAAGGCAGAGCAAAGGAGACAGAATCTTCCACACAGAACTCCTAACTCTCGTTGCCGATATATTATATCAGAGATGGACTGCAGGCTTGTTTGTTTTTGTTTTTGTTTGTGTTGCTTTGCTTTGCTTCTTTTGGTTTTTTTAAAAAAAAAACAGTCCAGAGTAATTAATGTCTGAGTCACATTTTAGGATTTATACATGGAATTGTTTTATTGTTAAAAGTATCTTTTGAAGAGAATAGGCTCTTTTGGGTTAGACCATATTTTACTAGCATTGCCAATCAACCTTGAACATTTTAAGAAACCAATATGCTAATTACAGTTTGGTAATATTTACATATTAATCACAATTCAAAATAGATGCCTTGCTAGATACTAAAGGAAGCTGGAAAACATTGTCTTGCAGCTAATCAAGCAATCCTGCTTATCTATAACAATTCTCCTGTATTCTTTATTTTGCTAACATGCCAGAACTAAAGTAACTTCAACAAAGGTAAATTTCATTTTTCCTCTTGACCAATTTAAACTTGTTCTCTCTACATTTTATTAGCCAAATCTGATCAACAGTACATTAAATCACACTTCCTTTCCTTTGTCCCATATCCTTTGTGTAACCTCATAGTAATTCAGCTATTATGTAGTAGAGGAATTTAGTGAGGTGCTGTAGTAAAATGTGTGGATGACCTTGAGGAACAAGGGGAAGAGTTGCTGCCTAGGAAACAATCAGGCAAGAAAGACCAGTGCCATAATGGTCAGAGAAAGACGCTTAGGAAGGACTCCTCCTAATGGATCAAGCAGTTAAAAATTGTGACAGGAAGTTTATACTTTCAGATTTGCACATTTCCGTTAATATACCCTCACAGTAAAGTTGAACTAACTCATCTAGTCATATTTCCTGTCTGGTTTACCTGGGAAAGCTGACACCAATCTTGCAAATCTGAAAGTACAAACTTCCTGTCACCACTTTTAACATCTTGATGCATTAGAGGAGGTTTCTTTCCTAAGTTTCTTTCTCTGGCTGCTCTGCCTCTCTTGTCCAATTGTTTCTGAGGCAGCATCCCTTTCCCTCATTCCAAAAGTTCATTTACATTACAGGTGCCCCTGTCTCACCATGACCTAACTCACTTTCTCTTCTCTATCAATCATTACTCCTGCCCAACATTACAGGTGTCCATTAAATGCTGAAATATGCCATTTTGATATAAACACTTAGATCCTGTCTAATAAAGGTAAGAGATCCAATGAGACAATCAATCTGCATCTAAACAGATCCAAAAAGAAGGGTCATTTCCATAATCCTTCCAAATTACTGTTTAAACATTTTTCTAACTGAGAAATTACTAGATATTTCTAGATATGTTAATCTTAATAAGCTAAAACATTTCAAAATATGTTAGATGTAACCAATAAATGGTTTTTTCAAAAGGAAAATTTATTCCAAAGGAAAATTTGAATTTAAAATATTGAACTGGTAAAATAATAATTTTGTCATCATTTTTTTCTTTTCACCTTCTAATCTTATTATTCTAATTGAGCAGTATATTAAAGTTTAGCAAGTCATATTCCTTCCCACTCCCATACTGTAGTTTTGGTAATTTTTTCTTAGAACTAGTGTGATACATTGGCCAGAAAGTTTCTTTTAGAAAATTCGGGTTTACTGATTTCTTGGCCATTAAGGCAATGTTATATGTTTGTTATATAGTTTGTTATATGACAAACTATACCTCAGCTCAATCAACTTGATAAGTTATTGTGAGGTCCAAAAGAGATATACTTTATTTAATTTAAAAAGGTTGTCTATAAATGTAATAAACATGTACCATAGAACATTTGTGCTAAAGTTATTTGATCGAAAATATTACTTTTTGTCACATTTTTCTCAAATTCTGAGTCTTCAGAATTTAGTCTGTGGTTTAAGGTTTTTAAAATGTAATTGGTGGCATTTCGCTACAATTCTCAGATCCACAATCATTATGAATAAAAAAAGTGTTAGTAATGTAGAATCATGCCTGGGATTCCATTCCTTGCCATTTATTTCTATAATTCTCTAGAAAGGAACAAAGGGATAAAGAGCCAAATGTCCCCCCCTTTTTTTATTCAGTTCTTACATTTAAAAACATAACCAGATTGGTTCAGTGGCTAAAAGTCTTGCTGTAGAAATGATGAAATAGAGTTCTAGTTCTGACTTAGGCATGAAGTTTGCTGGACGATTTAGGATTAAAGACTCACTTTCAGCCCTTCAAAGAAAACAATGGCAAAGCACTTCAGAAAAGTGTGCCAGAGAAAATTGTATAGAGTTGCTCATGCGACCATCAGGAGTCCAGACTGATTCAAAGAGTCTGGAATTGGTACAGAAGTGGCATCTTTTAACAAAGTAATATTTTGTGGAAATCTGCATTAGATGTAGGTCTATTTAGCAGGAACTGCACATATTTTAATCTTTTTTTAATTTTAAAATTATTCTCTCTACACGTAATGAAACTGGAGAAATACAAAAGCCCATTTAATTGGAATATTGTACAGTTCAATATGGATGCAGTTAAATGAGAAAATGTGTAACATTGTCCCTCTTACTGCAAAGAACATAGAAAATTCTGTGAAAATGTCATGCTTAAAAGGGATTTGGGATATTCCATATTGTTTGGAAAGGTGTAGAGAGGATGAACATTTTTTCAGAAAATGTCATCTGTATTTCTGTTGCAACATAATGTGAACATCATCAGGATTCCCAGGTATGAATAAGTTAATCATGTTACTACTATATAAATGCAACCCTACAAGGGATCTAGGTGTCCTAGTGGACAATCACTTAAGTATCAGCAAGCAGTGTGCTACCAAAAAAGCTAATACAATCCTGGGTTGCCTCAGTGGAGGGATAGCATCAAGATCATGAGAAGTGACAGTACTACTTTATATCACACTAGTAAGGCCATCCATGGAATGCTTCATCCATTCTGGTCACCATGACACAAAAAGGATGCTGCGACCCTAGAAAGAGTGCAGGGAAGAGCAACAAAGATGATAAGGGGAGCACTGGCTAAATGGTATGATGAAGGATTAAGGCAACTAGGTATGTCTAGCCTAATGAGGAGAAGGCTTAAGAATAACATAATCATTTCTTCCAATAGTTGAGGGGCTATCACAAAGAAGACGAGCTTGACTTATTCTCCAAAACATCTCAGGGCAGGACAAGAAGCAATGGGTGAAAGCTTATAGAGCAATTCAATCTGAAACTAAGAAATTTCCTTAAGAACAATGAATCAGTGGCATAGTTTGCCTCCTGGAATTGTGGCTGCTCCATTGCTGGAGGTTTTCAAGAAAAGGTTGAATTGCCGTTTCTCTTGGATGCAATCCTTCTGCCTTGGGCAAATAGCTGAATTAGAAGAACTCCAAGGTCTCTTCCAGCCCTATGTTTCAATGATTCTATGATCTATTATTTCCTTATTACTTATCTGCATTCCATGAAAAGCTTCACTAATAAACTTGCAAGTGTCTGTTAGAATAGCAATAGCATTTAGATTTATATACTACACCACAGTGTTTTACAGAACTCTCTGGGTGGTTTACAATGTAAAATAATTATTTGCATATTTCCCCCAACAATTTGGGCCCTAATTTTACCAACCTTGGAAGGATAGAGTCAACCTTGAGTCCCATCAGGATCAAACTCTAGGCTGTAGGCAGAGTTTGCCTGTAATACTGCACTTTAACAGAAACTAAAGGCAAAAGAAAGGATTGAGTGGGTGGAGTTCTAGGAAAAAAACAGCTTCCTTAATCAGAAAATTGGAAACAGCAGCATACTTTGAGGAAAGAATTATTATCGCTTGCACTGTGAAGTCTAGTTTCTGTGGTAGGGACATATACCAACTGGAAGATAATTCTCTGTGTTACTGAAACATTTTGTTTTGATATGCCTTCATGTGAAAATTATTTGAAAAATAGTTTTGAAAAAAAAATGATAGAAGTAGAATATTGAAAAAAAGTGTCTTCCTTTGACTAAGGATGTACATTGTGAAAGAGTAAAAACACATGTTGCATAGGAGAAACAGACTGAAGCAAAGTGCTAGAAAGTTGCAACAGTATCCAAATAAGAAGTTGGCAAATCAATCCTAAAATTGCAATTAAGCAATATCCACACAGAATTCAGATTTTGTACTATAGATATTTTACTTTAAGAAGACATAACAAAAGACTAAACTGTGGAATGATTTTAAAATGCGCTATAAGCTTTTAAAGAATGAGGAATTTAGTTACAAAGATTGTTTTCTGATGTGGAGAAAATCTTTGTCTTCTGTTTTAAATACTACATTGTAGATTTGTTTATTTGTTTGTTTGTTTTAAAAGGAAGTCAACTTCCAGGTTAACTCACCTCTTGGTGACTTTTGTGGGAAAATTAAGAACACTTTCTTGGAAATATCTTGCCACTGCCTTTTCTGAAATATTTTTTCAACTTAGATGTCATCTACTGATCATTTGCTACTAAAGTCAGAAATAACAGTGAAATCAATGATGAAAAATGTGGAATTTAAAATCAATATATTTATAGATATTATTAAGACCTTGACAGACCCAGAGTACTAAATCAAATACAGTAGTAGTCATTTTATGGTTATGATACTCCCTAGGACTGTTAGAATAAAGAAATATACAAATAATATGATCCCCTCTAACAGTATCTGTTTTAATCTCTCCAAATTTATGCAGCAAACAAGCTTTTGTGAAGCATTTTAATTAAAAGCAGGCTACTTGCCATTTACAGTCAAGAAAAACTTATGTGCTATGATTTCAATCAACTACAGAAAGTGTCAGTATTCTAACCTGTCAGGCACTTATGGAAAGACCTTTGTTCTGAAAAGAGAAAAAAATTCAGAGAATCTCAGTTACATTTAGGACTTTTTTAAAAAATAGAAGATATCAAGTATTGTTTTGAATAACCACATCTGGCAGATATATTGGGGATTGGAGTTACACCTTTTAACTCATATCAATCATTCATTATATTTGCTATGCTTATGTCAGTAAACTTTAGTGGTTAAGGCACAAGGCTAGAAACAGGAAGGCTCTGAGTTCCAGTCTCACCTTGGGCACAAAGCCATTTGGGGGACCTTGGGCCAATCACTCTCTTAGCTCTGGGAAGAAGGAAAAGGTAAATCTCTTCTGAAAAACCTTCTTAAGAAAATTGAAGGAATTTAATCCAGATAATTGCCAGGAGTCAATACTGATTCAAAGGCACCAAAAAAACCCTAGGTTATGCAGTGCAATGGATTTGATCTTTAAAGCTGTTTCAGAACAAGTGGGACCATGAAAGTTGCAATTGTTTTTATTATGTTTATGTTCCCATACATCTTATGGAATATTCAGGAGTTACAGTGAATATTTTAAACTATAAACTTCATACCGTTATCTGATACATGCTGAAATGTCACCATGAGATTGCCATGTGTAATTTTAACATGCTACTGAAAAAGTAGGATTGGAGATAATTATTTTTGCTTTCTTAGGACTAGATATGTACAAAACCTTCAAAAGAGATGCTTGATATGAGGGAATGGTTATCTGCTACATTGTGGCTACCCCAAGATATCTCCCCATGCCTGAGCATGCACAGCTATTTAGCTTCGCCAGTACATTGAAGCCTGGTGACAGGAATCAACAACATCAAGCCTCTTTGCCAGGATCCCCCTGCCTACAAGATTAAAATTTCTCCTCTAATTCAGTGGCCTTTTCAAGCACAAACCATGACCAGAATGAAGTCAAAACAGCACTTCCCACTTGTTGCATTCCCTCTTGATACAGATTGGGTCACAAAAGAGAAAATAAGCAGATAAGTAATTATTTCATAGACTAAAACCTAGAGTCAAAAATGAAAACCTGGAGACAAGAATCTTATTTATCTAATTTGGGGATCAGAATCATGAAACTTGGGTGAGACAGAGGATTGTTGGTGAAATCAAGAAAATTCAGATCACCCAGCAAAGTAGAGTTAAATTGAAATGATGGAAAGATGACCAAAAATCAGAATTAGCTGTTTCTGTCTGCAATTTGCAAATAATGCAAGAGGTTTTAAGGCTACATCTTAAATACATGAAGCATGCATGGAGAATCTAACATTCAGGAACAGTTGGATAGCAACAACTTTCTATGCATTCCTGTGGAGGTATGGTCAGGCCAACAATCCTGCAAAAGGATTCGTTTTAGAACTTCCCAGATTTTTCTGCAACACACATGGCTCTGCATGGCAGAAGTTCAATGCTTCCTCATAGAAAAACTGATGTGTCATATAAGAAATCCAAAAAGTACCCTTTTAGGTAAAAAATATATGTAGAAGGAAAGAATGAAGTACCATTGTTAAAACTGTTTAACTGGTAATAGTATAAAAATAACATCCTATAAGACTGCCATCTCCGGTTATGTCCCCACTTGCAATTTACAGTATAGCATGTTTTAGAATCATCCTACCATTGTTGTGCCCAAATAACCAATTTATTATTGTTATGGTTGGTCATATTATTATTATTGCAACCTCAATGACAGCTTAGTGATGCTATAAATCACTCAGGAGAAATAATCTTGATTTGCTGAAAAACAAGAATAGTTTAGTTGAAATCTAGTGAATACTGTATATTCTTATATTTAAGATCTTTGCCTGGTTCCTGCCTTTTAAATTCCAAGCTCTATCAAAGTCTTTATCAACATTCATGTTTGTATGTGTCCATAACCAAACACTAGTAGTATAAACATCAGTAGTTTATGGTATTGGAAGGAAACCTAATCTTTGTTTTTTTCTAACAGAAAGTACAATGGGGTTCACATAATCCTTACAATTCACAATATGAATTATGGTGTGTGTGTGTGTGTGTAATTTGCCTGCTGACAATGATGCACTAATACAAATATCATGAGCAAACTATTTGTCTATTTAAGATCTGCAACTCACTCCTTGCACCCATCTTTTTCCAGATAAGAATCTTTCTGGAATATTAAAATTACTACCCGGCTGAACCTCAAAGTGATTAACTTTAGAGGACTTTATTCCCATTATATTTAAATCTTGGTTAAAAAGTCAATTTGGATGTTTGATTCTGGTAATTATTATTTTGCTTCTAAAATATGGTTATTGAATGAATGGGAAAGAAGATCATTTCTCAATTTGGTAACTGCTATTATTTTGAACTTATGTCTGGCCTGGCTCAAAGACAAGACATAGCCTGATTATTCTATGTGATTTTCAAAAGGAATGGATTAGAAATTTAATCTAAAATTCTCCTTGGCCTCTTCATGGTGGTATGATATTGGTATTCTTGGTATAGTATATACTATACTATACTATATGGTATGGTATGGTATGGTATGGTATGGTATGGTATAGTATAGTATAGTATAGTATAGTATAGTATAGTATAGTATAGTAGTATAGTATGGTCTGGGTGTGTTAAGTAATGTATTGTCTGGTAACTTGAGTTTCAGGATCGGAGTGGGCAGAACAGTACTGGATTAATTCGAATACAAATCTCTAGTAGCTAAAGAAAAAAAAACTCTGCTAGACCTTACCAGTGTGGCTTCTCTTGTGAACCATAAGAACATTGGGACCGATGCAAATTATCCCACAGACATCACACTTTAGCTTTCCGTTAGGGAGTCGAATGCCTCCAACTCCTGACATGGCTTTGCTGCCACTGTGTGAGCCATTCATTTTGTCTCCAGAGGCATCAAGCATTCGTAAATCCTCCGCACATTCTTCCCCATTCATTTCACAGGCATGCCCATTCTCTTCATCACTCTGTGTCTCTACTTTAATATTACTGGCTGAAAGAAACAATAGAGGATGCCACTCAGTGGTTTTTTTTTTTAAATAAACCAATCAAAATCATTGTGGGAAAGAAACAGCATAAAGGAAAGCATTTCTCAATAACACACTAACAATATAATTAAGTGACAAGTTACTAATGTACTTACATGGGTGGAATGGACTTATTTAAAATACATATACAATATTAAAATATTTACATTTATAACTCTAAGTTTCATATCATGCCCAAATCTCATATAAATATAATGTGCAAACCAGTGAAATAATCAATGTCTCTGGCAGCCACAATAGCTCTTTAAAATATGATCGTGTTGGCACACTTGGCTGGAGAATGTGGCCAAATTTTGTTTTATTGATGTAATGTTTGTCGCCATCAATTACATTTACTATTATTGGTTGTTTATTACCTTACTATTTTATTTTGTACCAAATGTTATTTGATAATATTTTGTTTTCTTTCACCTGGTAAGTTTTCACCTTTATGTTTTTCTGTATTACTTTCTGCTCATTTATTGTAATAAAAGACTGACTGATATGTGACTGGATAAAAATGACCAATCTATCAAGCCCTTTCCTAGCTCCTTTGCCATAGATTTGGATTGCCAAAGCCTTGTTAAACCTTGAAGGAACCTAGCAGAGACTCTATGTATGACAAAAGAGCCAATGGAATATGCTTAGTGAGGTATGCCCAAATCCACATATCTGAAGAAAGATATGACTTGTCCGGAACCATGGTTCTACCTGTGCCCTAGACAATCACTGGAGCAAGTGTCAAAATATAAACTATTTTTAATAATGGTCCTCATTTTGACAGATTGCCAACTCTAGAATGATATAACTGTTCTTTCTCAAAATCTGTTAAGAATTCAGGTTGGAGCCATGAAATCTTGTGAGATTCTGTCGTTTTCTGTTCCATAAATGTTGTGTTCACCATAGCAGTAGCACATACTACAGTGGTGCCCTGACTTATTGGAACTCAAAATAAAGGAAAAAGTTAGAAGTCAGGGATCTAGGGAATGAAAACAGAAAGAAAAGGCTGTTTTTCTATATTTGACCTAGCAGATGGAAATTGATATTGGCTTGGATGGTGCACTTTAAAAAAAAGTGTTTGGGCTACTAAGGCCACAAGGGAAAACATAAGATCATCAGGAAATAGAGCCCAAACATTTTCATTTTTTTCTTTTTTCACTTTGAGCATTTTGCTTTACTATTATTCTATTTATTATTTTATATTTATTTATACTTCATATTTCTTAGCCACCTAACTATCTTATAATGTTTATTAGTTGCTAAAATTGTTCACTAAAAATGAATTGTGACAGTACAACATGGGGCACATGTAATCCACACTGAAGATTGCTCATTCCAATTCTATCCATTTCTGTTAATTGTAAGAAAATTAAGTGGAAATATAAGTGGAAATCCTTTCATATTTGAAAAACAGAACAATTCTGAAGAAAGAAAATTATATCAAGAAGAAATAAAGTTAAAAATTGTATTTCTGACCTGCCACCTTTCTGTGTATAAAGAGGCTTATTTTCATTTATTTATCTACAAAGTTATAACTCATTCCAAAGATTTTAGAAATCTTTTATGTTGGAATGGATACAAACATGTCATTCCCATCAATATGTAATATGCTTCATGTAGGTAGGATTTGATTCCTTTAATAATGCTCACCTACCAACTGCAACTGTGTCCAGCAATTCCATTGGTAAATAACACACTTGTTAAGTGAAATATCACATGATCACGTCAGACTTACAAAATCAGTTTCACTGTTGTTAAGCAACAGAACCAACACTTAATAACCATAGCATGAATCCTAGGACTGCAAATTGCAGCAACCTGCCAACTTTTTTGCTTGTTAGGAGCTAAGTGTGAAGGTCAGGAATGGTGATTATAGGATTGTGGGACACTGCAACCATTGTAAATGTGCACCAGTTGCAAAGCACTTAAATTATGGTCACATGACTACAGGGACACAGCAATAGTTGCAAGTTTAAGACCCATTAGGAAACCTACTATTTCAGTGCTTTTGTAACTTAGAACAATTGCTGAACAAGGAAGGCAATCTGTAATTGACGACTACCTATATTCTTCCAGGTGACTGACTAAGAAACAACAATTTATTTTTAGATGCATAATCTATAACAAAATGTTAATCAGAATTTGTTTTCAGCTCTTCAGACCATATACACAAATGTGAGGTATGTGGGTTATGAATGGATAGTAAAAAATGGAACATTACTTTTTCATCATTTTGGCTGATTTCTTGTGTATTAAAAGTGAATTTTCTACCATAAAATTATACAGGCTGTGGTCATATTTGGGAAATAAAAATGATTTTCCTGTGATCGTACTATGTCACTGCTACATGTAAATTTTGTCAACCTCTCCATGTTTGGTAGAACTTAAAATACCCCATCTACTCATTCTGCTATTTATATTATCATACCAAAACTAGATAGTTGAAAATATATAATTAATTGAAGCCAGAATTAATCCATTGAATCAATGGGATAAATAAATCATGATTAATTGATGTCTATTGATTTCAGTGTGTCTACTAAAAATGTGACTAAGTGTAGATCACATCCAGTCTGTTTTTATCTTTTCCCAGTTTTAAAAACAAAACATATATTCTTTCTGTCTGGGAGAAAATGTCCCTAAGCACAGTGAAACTTCCTTGTATGTAGACGTGCTCTGCAATGGTCCTAAAATAATATAGGCTCCTTTGAAGTCAACTGTTGAAAGGTGTTTTTAAGGATCAGCTGCTATGAGCTTTAATTCAATTCTATTTTTTTTATTGTCAGTGCACAACATATGTACAATGAGATTGGTTGAGCTCCCTCAGTACACCCCCCCAACACAGTGAAGACAGAAAATCCCTAACCCAATAAATCATATTAACAAAACACTCAGTCCTATTGCACCAGTATGTTACAAAAGCCTGGTTAATCGGGTCTAAGATACTAACTCTTAATCATATGCATTTTAAAAATGCAGACACACAGTATCCCAGCTACTATCACACCTACTGTCAAAGTGATATTGTTATTACAGATAATTGACAATGGGTGAATTATTTTTTATGAGTCAGATCAAACAGAAGGGATGTGTGGAATATTACACATTTTAAGTTCCATTAGCCTTCTGCCAAATCAGACCACTTGTATAGCACTTCTGATTAACTGGCAATGATGTTAGAATGAGAGTTCCTCACAGTCATGGTACATAATGCTTCAACAATACAAAGTTTAGCTAGCACTTGAATCTGAGTATTACACGTGTAAGCGGTGCCATTGAAATTGTGTCCATAGGCCTGTAATACTTCAGTGTTGAGCAGAATGGTCTGATCTCATAACCACTTCTACCACTTAGCCACTGCTAGTTTTGACTTAATAACTGTATCATGTGCCTGGTCCTCCAATTTCTGACCTGATTTGCAGTTTCTGGGCCTTAGACAAGCAACCATTGCCTTATTTTTCAGTTTTTTTCTTATCATTATGAAATTTGAAATCAAGGCATAAGAATTATTTTATCAAACAAACAAACAAACAAACAAACAAAATAATCTTAACCAATGAGCCATGCACTTCTGTAGGTAGAAAAGTAAATATCAAATTCCTTCTTTTATTTAAATGGTTACAGGGTCCTACCTGTAGATGTTACTAAGCATTTACTTTGATATAAGTGGTATTTTTTCATATGCCTCTATAGCCAGTCATACGCTAGGAATTTCCCTTTATTATGTAAATAAATTAGGCTTTTCTCTAAGCTAACTGATGTGTGTGTAACACTAACATTATTTGTAAGCTTGAAAAAAATACTAGGAGGTAAAAGTTAAAGGACAAAAGCAAGAACAAAACAAAAACAATAACCCAGAGACAAAAAGATATACATGAGGGACAGAAGTTACATGCACAGATGAAAAAGTTAAGCAATATCTGGCCATCATGCCCACAGAATACTTACGAGAAAAAGATTTGGGGATGATGGTGTGAAAATCCTTAAAGCCTTCAGCCCCATATGCAGCTGCAATAAAGAAGGTAAAGAGGATGCTAGATTGTAAAGTGGTCAAGCAGCACAAGATGAAGAATCATAACAGACATTGCTTCTATGAAAGAGACTGGCATCGCTATTCAGAGGTAAAATAGGAGACAGAATAATAGGGAGACAAACTCTTGATATTGTGTTTTCAGATTTGGAAGAATGTAAAAGGAATTTTTCAGCACAGTTTAAGTGCTTAGAGCGATTCCACTCTAAAATAAACAAAAACCAAATGCTTTAATTAGCATCTGTGAGTTTGTTTTCTTCTACATTGTAAGATAACCATCTTTTTTGTAAAAAAAGAAAAGGGGGGGGGGATTTTAGGCCTTTGGTACTGTATGCTCACCTAGAAAATAAGACCATTCAAACATTTATAAGCATCATATAGTATGTAGAATTGGAAAGTGAAGTTAAAATAAAACTTAAAACGCAAGAATAATATTTAGAAGACTTATCTTTAATAGTATGGTTGATCTGGGAAAGAATTGTTTGCTTTGGTAAGGAAGCTAAAACCTAGAATCATGGGGTGGGAAGGGGCAATTTAGACAACCACTTTTCATGTAGTAATTCAAATTAAATCATCCAGATAGTTACCCAGCCTTTGCTTAAAGACATCCAATAAAGAGGAGCCCACCATCTAGATAATGAATTCTATTGTCTTATTATTAGATTTTTTCCCCCCAAACCAAAATTTGTTTCCTATAATATAAATCCATTATTCTGGGATATGATAAAGAATAGGTCTTCTGTGTAACATTCTTTTGGGTACTTAAGGGTGCAATTCCCCATTCAGGTTTTTTTTCAGAACAATATATTTTGCATTTCTTACATACATCCTTATAGAACTTAGTGTCATATTTCCTAACCCATCCTTAACCCCCTTCTCTGAATCAGTTCAAGATATCTAAAAGATGCTCAGATGCTATTTCTCTATTTGGCAGCCACATCCAACTACTGATATATATTCAGTTTGTAATCAACTACTATTTCAAAATCTTGTCCACATACTTTGTTAATCCTCATTCAATATCTCTACATTGGATTCTGTTTGATAAAGGAAGAACTTTACATTTATTTGTTGAATATTCCTTTTGTAATTTCCAGGTCAATTTCTCAAGATCATGAATTGTATTCATTTATTTTTATCTCCTATGTATTTTTTTTAAAAAAATCACAATTTTGTTTCATTTAATACATCTTGCATAGAATAACAAGGTGGAAGGAACTTTGGAAATCTTCTAGTCCAATCTCCTGCTTGAGCAGGAGATCTTAAACATTCCAGACCGATGGTTCAATCTGTTCTTGGAAACTTTCAGTGATGAAGTACTCAAAATTTCTGGAGGGAAGTCATTCCATTAATTAATTCTCACTATCAGAAAATTTCTTCTTAGTAGTAGGTTGTATCTCTCTTTAATGATATTTCACTACTTAGTTCCTGTCCTGCTCTCAATTGCTTTGGAGAATATATTGACTCCCTCTTCTCTGTGAGAGCTCCTAAGTACTGGAAGACTGCTTTCATGTCACTCCTAGTCCTTCTCATGCACCGAAGCAATAATAATATGGCATCTCACATGATACCCACTACTAGTTTGATGAGGACTAATGTTTTTCAAGCCAGTTATACATTACTTGTCATATCAGTTAGACAATGCCATATTAGTTTGCTAAGCAGAAAGTTAGTCTTTCTCAAGTTCTTTCCTGAAATCAAGATATATTTTGCATCATTACATTCCCAGAATTTACTAATGAAGTTATCTAATAAAACAAGTAGAGGGGTTTAACTTAGAAAGAAATTTTAAAATATATATACTCATTTCAGGTAATATTATTTGCCACATGTTAAAAATTGATTACTTTTTAATCTACTCTATAGAGTCCTTGCTTTTAATATCAAGCTGCTGATCTGTAGTTCCTTTGATTATCGTGAAATTCCTAGAAAATTTGATGAATTCTACATAGGCAAGAAAAAATCTAAAGAGGTTTAATAAATTCATGTTAATCTTTTTAGGAAACTCTGGATTTTTTTCTAATTGATTAAAGAACCAGCAAACCAGCTTAATATATTAAATCCTTCTTTGTCTAGAAGGATTTAATTAGTGAATTCTAAATAACAATTTGAATTCTAAATAACTATTAAGATGCTCAAAAAACCCCCAACCCCTCTCCCCCAAATAATTTGAAAACTGTTGAACAATTAAAAAAAGGAGCACTACCCAATTGTAGAGGCTGGTGATTTGAAACTAGAATTAAACATCAAATATAAGACCACCAATCAGGAAGGGTAGCTTATTTTCTTTCTAACTGTACTTATATTAAGAAGAATTATAAGTTTTGAACATACTCTTCCAATGTTTACTCTGCAGTAAGTTGATGACAAAATTTGAGTAAACATTTGTGCAAAAAATAAAAATAACCAGACAAGCTATTGGAATATAATGCTACTGTATCCAAATTTAATTTAAAAACTGAAAAAATTACAAGAACAATATGAGGTTCTCATGCATCTAGTTCAACAAGGCCTAAATAGGCAAACTTCCTTGAAGTGGAGGTAAACCCCATATGAAAAACTGTGAAGTTTTGAAGTCTGTAGCTTGTGTCCATACAACTGCTGAAAGGTAAGGAATGATTTGGAACGGTTATATTATCATGATTCAGTGACTGTGATTTTCTATGGTTAATTATAATCTATTCATTTTGCTTCTGCCCCCCCCCCCCCATCATATTTTAAAAGGGAATAGGCAACAGCTGTCCAAAACTGACTCTTGTTTCCTAAAGTTCTGGATATGAGTTGTTTCCATACAGATATTATTCTGAAAGGCCATAGGGTATAGCAGAGCCAAAGAGCTGTCAAAGAGCCAAAGAACTGTATTGAAATGGAAGCTGAAGAACATCAAGTTCCCTAGGGAACTAGGAGAGCACAGCTGAGCCAGCAAATCACTCCTTCCCCTGTCTAACTGGAAATCTCAACCTATTGCTTCTGTCTCCTGTGCAACATCCACAAAGGCAGCAATTCTGGGCTTTTGTTGGCTTTCTTTCTTTCTCCATAGAACTTCCCCTTTTTCCCCTTAGCCTTTTCTTCCTCATCAGCTTGAGATGGCTTGGACATTTCCACTTGGCACTGTTTCTACTCCTAAACCTTCAGAGCACTTTATTTGCTCTACTATGTGATCACCTCATGCTTGCTGATCTTATTACATAATGAACAGAGAACACTATAAACCAACCTGATGCTTCCTCCAGTTTAAAAAATTGTCAGTCTTTGCACCTGAAATATAAATATCATGTAAAAGAAATCCCTTTGCTTCCATTCTATATAGGAGGAAAGACTAAATGTGTAGTTCTATTGGCCATCCTTCTGTGTTTTCAATTCAATTTTTTTTTTTTTGCTAAAAAAATTCTGAATTGTTGACAGGAAGGAAAAGATGTCTGGCCATCAAGCTGTTCATATACATGTACGTATACATTTCTACTAAGAGATTTGATTAAAGCATGATAGAGCAATTTTGCAGGCAGATGTTTTTCCCAACAGTTCTAACCATGTTTGGAGGGAATAATCTTAAGACTTCTATATACGTGCATAGGGTTAAGAAAGTAATATCTCACTTGAGACCCAATGTCAGAATTGGGTTAAGAAAAGAATCTGATGTGTTCTCCCTATGTAAGCAGGGAAAATCAAGCTCAAGAATAATATGGGGGATATGAAACTGCTAGAAGGATTAAGATTGCACTTGCTGATAAGAGTGAATATACTAGAGGGTTCTTAATTCAGGTGGCAGAAAGCAGAGTGAGGGAAGAGTTTCCCAAATTATTGTTTTGCAGCCTGGACTACAATTCTTTTCCTAAACCAGAAAAAAAATGCTTCCAGGGATACAAACAACTGCAACTTTTTAAAGCAACCCTACTTTTTCCAGGATTCCTTAGCAGCTATATAGGAAAAGACAAAGCTGTTTTAAATATATCCAGACAAGTGCTTGACAATATTGCTCTGCCACAGGAAGAAGTTCTTTGATGGGAGAGAGTGATTTTTTCTCTCTTCATCTTTTATAATTATCTTATCTTTCAGTTAGTTGAATTGTTCATGATCAAACATCTCAGACATTAAAAGTCCTTAGGTCATCTCTGGAAACAAGAAGAGTTGATCAGCATTGGTACTGGAGGCAATCATTTTTGTTGACTCTCAGGTATTAAATTCATTAATTTTTTTTGACTTAGCTCTGAGAGGAGGAATGGCAGAAAAGAATCCATTCCAAAAATACCTGGTAGATCTCTGTTGATCAGTTATAGAGACCGAACTTGAGAATTTCTTTTGCTTTTCTTGCTCTCTTATTGTATCTAGGAAATATAAGGCTAAGATTTAATTCCATGCTTTAGCATTTGCTGTCATTTTGTAATTTTTTCTCAAGAGCAAAATCCTTGTGAAAAAGGCACAAATGACACAAATAGGAATGAACACTTCATCTCCTGTTGATGCAAGGAGAACAAGAGAACTTTAGCAAAAACACATGATGGATTTATTTATTTTTATGTATGATATATTTGACATGATGCGGATCTCTTGCTCTGTGACCATAATAAAATTTGATTTTAATGCTGTCCAAATGAATCTGGGTGATCATAGGGTATCAAAATAACATAGAAACAATATAACAAAAACAAACAGAATTAGATTCAGACAAAGAAAAAGGAAAAGGAAAAGGAAAAGGAAAAAGAAAAAGAAAAAGAAAAAGAAAAGGAAGATGAGGAATCTGTCAAATCCTATAACATCCCACCATGATCCCACCACCATCCAACAAAGAGGGCATCAACTGTCCTATTCCAAGCCTAGGAGAAGGGTAAGGTCTTCAAGGCCCTTTGGAATGCTATAAGGTTGTTATAAGGGTAGAAACCATCCAGATCCCGAAAGGATCCTCATTCAAGAGGGCAGATAGAGCAGGAAGGACAAGTTTCCTGGATCCTGATAGATGAGATTGTTTAATTGAAGGAACCTGGAGCATGCCAAGCCTATCAACTTGAGGTGACACCAAGGAAGATAGGCAGTTGCTCAAATAACTAGGCCCTATGCCATGAAAGACTTGTGCCTTTTGTAATGGCCTGATTCCTTCATTTGACTTTTGTACACAGTTCTCTCTTCGATGCAGACACAGCATTAACATTCAATAGCAGGCACTCTTGGATACTGGAAGCTGATTTGTAGCTCATAATATAACTGGGTTTCCACATCCTCCTCATATTGCTGAAGAGGAAGAAGCTGCAAATAATGAAATATAGGAATGCAGGAAAAAGAGGAAGCAGCAGGCAGCTGAGAGCCCAACCGAAATACAAAGAATTATGGAGAAGTGACAGAAAGGGAAACCCAGACCAGGAATTGCACTTGGTGGCTTATTTAGTTGAAAAACAAAATAACAAGTTAAGAAAAAGAAAGAAAGAAAGAAAGAAAGAAAGAAAGAAAGAAAGAAAGAAAGAAAAAAGGTGGTCTCTTCTATGAAGAATCCAGTTTTCAATATTGAAAGGTTTTTCAATGTACAAAAACCTAATCATAACCTTCCAATTCTGTTTACAGTTTTTCTCATTGTTTTTTACACTGTATGTTTTTGTTCGCAGAGAAATATTTATTTAAAAGTTATTTGTCAACATGTCATACTCAAATGAATTTACAGCATTGGTTACATGTGATCCACAGTTGTACTAGAGGACAAACTGGGAATCTGTCAGGAAAATGTTTTGGCATTCTATTAAGAAAATCATGATTATTTATCCAAAATAACCATGGCTTCCAGGCACATAGTTTAAAACCCTGTCAAAATGAACAAATCCAGATTTGCAGTACACTACTGTAAAGAGACTGATAGCTGACAGCTTTTGCTAAAGGCAAGGATAAGGATAAGTCCTTATTTTTTATGAGGGGTGATGCACAACAGTATTATAGCTGCCTATGACTCACCAATGAATAGAGTAGCCATTAAAAAAAACCTAGCGAATGGCATGTCCTTGAACAATAGATCTGAGCCAACTCAATAGCAATGTTGATGCTGCTCTTCTAGCCAGCTGTAATGCTGCAGTCAAAAGTAGTGTGTTTTTTTTAGAAAATGCAATACTATTTGTAACCATACTATTTGTATATTATAACTTTGTTAAATGCAAAACGTAGTATATTAATGTGCATAAAGAAAGATGAAAATAAGTGGTCATGCTACTGAGCCCAAGAGTGCAAAACAATTTCCACTGAGATTGTGACATTTGGCATCCTGTTCATTCAGAATGAAACTTCCATGCAGCAGGAACGGTTTGCAGATTCTAGCTATGGGTTTCTTCTTCTCTTTTTTTCCAGCACAGGAAAAGAATTAGCTGGAATAAATCTTTTCTTTTAGTGCAATACTTAACCCCCTGTTTACTTTGACATATTTCACTGGGAAAAAAGCAAGTATTTTCAGTCTGGCCCTAAAATATATTTTAAGAAAGCACTACGAACAGCTCTGTTATATTCAGTTAAAAGTCTATGGAGATTCTCAGTCATCCAGGCCATGATTGTCCCAAAGATGCTTTTTCAAGAGGCAACTGGACTTTCTGGTTTTTCTTTGAAGACTTTTTGTTTTTCATCCAAGAAGCTTCTTCAGCTCTGAAGAAACATCTTGGATGAGAAGCGAAACATCTTCAAAGAAAAAATAGAAAGTCCAGTTGCCTCTTGAAAAAGCATCTTTGGTATTCAGTTATGTTTATGTGCATACTGAAAGAAAAAAAAATCCACCGAAAAAAATCTCAGTAGTATTCTTTCTTTATAAAGAATAGAAAATACTTTTTCAGAAACAGTGTTTGATCTTGTAATGTATCACAAGTTCACACATTTAAAAAGGAGAGAAGTAAATGTGTGATGATTCAATCTTGATTGGTTTGTTTTAGGGCCAATGTACATATGCACATTTATCACTTTTCCTTGCTACAGACATGAACAAACCATCAAAGATAAATAATTGCAAAACTAGAACTCATTTCAGTGAGATAAGGCCAGCATACACATCTGAATACAGCTCAGAAAACATGTGTGAAAGAACTGAGGCTGGATGTATGGCAATTTATCTAGCCTCTCACTGTTAGTTCATGCTACATACAGATTTATTTAGTTAACCAGAGGAATTTTTACAAGTGCTGACTAAAGTTACCTTTTTAAAAAATGATCACATGGCCAAGAAGATAAAAATGCTTAAAAAGAAAAGGAATTTGTAACCTCTCAAGGGTCAAATAAAAATATAAACCTTGTAATATCGGTTCAAGTCATTGTTCCATTGAGTCTAAGGATTGGGCTCCAGGCTGTGGAGTGGGAAAGCACTCTTCAAACAATAACTATAAGTTATTGTAATCACTTCCACACCTCTATCATTTCAATCTCTACCCCCCCCCCAACCAAAGTATTTGAAATCCAAGATTAACATCACTTCCACTGATGGAACTAGGCCAGTTTGGTCTATTGGTTAAGGCAGTAGGCTAGAAAGTGGGAGAACATGAGTTCTAGCACTATCTTGGCTATAAAAGCCTGTTGGGTGACATTGTGCCACCGTTCTCGCTTTTGCAACTGATTCTGAAAGGAAGGGGGAAACTGACAAAAGACTCACAAAAGACATTGACTATTGAGGCCCTTCCTTGAATTTCATATTCAATTCACCACAAAATTACCCTGCTCTCAACTAAAATAGACAAAGTCTTATCAGTGTCAGTCCGGATAAATTATCTGGGCTATTGCGCACAAACTACAAAATTCTCAAGCTGACTCTTCCCATCCTGGATTCGAAGTACAGAAACTGGGAGGATGGATGAGACTAGAGAATGGGGAAATGGTGCTATAGTTTTTCAAAAGCCAGCTCTGCTGAAGCTTCAACTGTACTGTAGCCAAGTTGAAAATAAAACAGCTCAGCTCTTCAACACTGATGACCCTCTGGATATGTAGAAGCTTGAAGTTATTTTCCAGTTTGCACAAAATATTTGTATGGAAAGGCCACAAAAATGTGAATTTCACAGAAACAAAATAGTTGCTGGAACACCGTATTCCTGCCATAGAAACTGGCTAGCAATTGTAAAAAGGAAATCAATATGAGCTGCTATTAGTCCTTGGGCTGTACTAGTTGCTTTGCAGGACTACTATATAACTTGGGGAAACAGCATGCCCCACAATTCTTTGCAAAATGGATCCCAGTTATTTCAACCACAATCTGTTGAATTAAATACTCAACTTTCCCTGGCTATTCATGGCATATTCTGCTGAATCCATCACCCAACTGTATGAATATGTGATGTGAGAAAACATTTATTTTAAGTTATTGGAAGGGAAAAAGCAAAAAGGCAAACCCAATCCCAGTTCTTAATTAGAATTTTTATATGCATGCTTTTTCAGCCAGGAAAGAATAAATCAAGCATACTTCACATATTCTTTCTCTGGTCAATGTATGGATCAATGGAGACTCCTCTTGCCATGGTGTTCTACAGTGGCAAACCTTCCCTGCATGCCTTTTGCAAATGCTGCTAGTAGCTGCTCCTGCAGCTGCTATATAAATGTGTAATTTGCTAGAGCTCTACCTCAACATATCTGGTGATCTCTCTCATCCCATGTTTCAGTATGAAAAACATAACCCTAAAAAAGCCACAACCCCAAATTAGAGGATCATTCTGTTCTCAGGAAATGCGCAAATTTGAAAATGTAAGCAGCAAAAGGCATAAAAAATGAAAATGAATTTCACATAGCCATCTTTTATTCGCACAGGAAGAATGGGGTTTTCTAGGAGTTCAGGGACTACATCATCTGAAACTGTTTGTTCTGCAGGTATCATTTGCTGCCTTGCACCTGCTCGGTACTATAAGGAAGGCCTGTGGTTAGAACTATGTTGGTTGGTTTGTGGGAAACTGCCAGTCAGTCTTTTGACTATGACATTACTTTTGGCTGGAAAGATGAGCAGAAATTCATTCAATTTCTGGAAGAATTTTCAGTACATTCAGATAAACACTGAAAAAGATATATAAAGTATCTTTGTGCAATATTTGTGCTCAGTTAAGTTTTCATGGCTGCTGTGAAAAACATGGAATGTAAAAACATGGAATGTAATGTAAATGGTTCCCATCCATTTCTGTCAGTTTGTCCTGGTAAATTGTAGGACTTCATTTGGAGCAGGCAGGCATAGGACCGTACTCGAATTTTTTTTTTACCACGAGCCTAAAAGGTCCCTTTCCCCATACTAGTCTCTTCCCTTCATAGTAAAGTCTTTCTTTTTTCACCTGCATAACTATTCTGACTATTAAGTTGCTTTAAGAAACATTTATGTGTTCTAATTCTCCTCCTCTAATTCTCATAGAAAGACACATCCTAATTGTCAGGAAATTTCTCTTTAGTTCTAGATTAGATTAGATTAAATTAGATATTGGATTAGATTAGATTAGATTAGATTAGATTAGATTAGATTAACAGAATTGGAAGGGACTTGTAGGTCATGTAATCCAACCCACTGCCCAAGCAGGAGACCCTACACCATTTCTGACAAATGGAAGTTCAATCTGTTCTTGAAAGCTTCCAGTGATGAATCTCTCACAATTTCCAAAGGCAAGCTGTTCCATTGGTTGATTGTTCTCACTGTCAGAAAAATTCTTCTTATTTCTAGGTTGAATCTCTCCTTGATCAGTTTCCATCCATTATTCATTGTCTGGCCTTCAGGTGCCTTGGAAAATAGCTTGACCCCTTCCTCTCTGTGGCAGCCCCTCAAATATTGGAACACTGCTATCACATCTCCCCTGATCCTTCTCTTCACTAGACTAGCCATGCCCAGTTCCTGTAACTGTTCTTCATGTTTTAGTCTCCAGTTTCCTAATCAACCTGGTTGCTCTTCTCTGCACTTTTTCTAGAGTCTCAACATCTTTTTTATAGTGTGATGACCAAAACTGTATGCAATATTCTAGGTGTGGTCTTACTCAGTGGTGGGATTCAAATAATTTAACAACCGGTTTTCTAATGACTGGCTGGGTTGGCGTGGCCAAGGTGGGTGTGGCCAGAGGGTGTGCCATGCAGCACTCGGCCTCCTGCATCCCCCTGGGAGCAAAAATGGGCCATGGGGGGGGGGCAATTCCCTGAAGACTTTTGGGAGCAAAAACAGGCCAAGGGAGAGTTCTGCATCCCCTCTGTGGCCCATTTTGGGCCTAGGAGATCTCCCTGAAGCATCCTGGGAGTGAAAATGGGCCATGGACGGGGACTGTACCCCAGCATCCCATTTTGGGCTTAGGAGGCCTCCCTGAACTTACCTGGGAGCCAAAATGGGGCGTGTGGGGACTCCTGGGGTTGGGGAGGGGCGGAGCCACCCAGCAATTTAACTACTGGTTTACCTGAATCGGCCCAAACCTGCTGAATACCGCCACTGGTCTTACTAAGACTTTCTAGAATGGTATTAGTACCTCACTTGATCTTGGTTGCTTCTAGGTTGCTTTTCTCCTTGATTAGTTTCCATCCATTGGTTCTTGTTCTGCCTTCAGGTACTTTGGAGAATAAGTTGACTCCTTCTTGGCAACTCCTGAGATATTGAAACACTGCTATCATGTCACCTCTAGTCCTTTTCATTAAACTAGATATATCTAATTCCAGCAACTGTTCTTTATGTTTTATCCCCCAGTCCCCTAATCATCTTCGTCATTCTTCTCTGCACTCTTTCTAGAGTCTCAACATCTTTTTTACATTGTGGCGAACAAAACTAGATGCAGTATTCCAAGTGTGGTTGGAATAAGGCATTATAAAGTGGTATTAACACTTAATGTGATCTTGATTCTATCCCTCTATTAATGTAGCCTAGGACTGTGTTGGCATTTTTGGCAGCTGCATCATACTGCTCATATTTAAGTGATTGTCCACTAGGATTCCAAAATCCCTCTCACAATTATTACTATTGAGCCAGGTACCGCCTATACTATACCTGTGTATTTGGTTTTTCTTGCCTAAATGTAGAACCTTACTTTTTTCACCATTGAATTTAATTTTGTTAGATAGGGCCTAGTGTTCAAGTCTGGCAAGATCCTTCTGTATCTTAAGCCTATCATCTGGAGTGTTGACTACTCCTGCCAGCTTGGTGTGGTCTACAAATTTGATGAATTCCCCATCTATTCCCTCATCTAAATCACTGATAAAAATATAAAATGCTTTACTGAAGTCCAAGTAAATTATATCCACAAGATTTCTCTGGACCATTAATTTTGTCACTTTGTCAAAGAATGCAATAAGATTTGTCTGGCATGATCTGTTTTTGACAAACTTATGTTGGTCTTTTAGTTATGACTTTGTTTGCTAGGTGTTTGCAGATTCATTGCTTCATTATCTTTTCCAGAATCTTCCCAGGTATTGATGTCAGGCTGATAGGTCTGTAGTTTTCTGCATCCATTTTCCCCCCCTTTTTTGAAGATGGGAACTTTTCCAGTTCTCTGGTAGTTCCCTGGTGCTCCAAGATCTTTGAAAAATATGGTTCAGTTTTTCTGATGTAGGAAGAAATATCCTTCTGTGTTCAGCTCCAAGTGGAGAAAAAGACACTGGAAACATGGAAACTTCTTGGAAAGATGGTTTAATGGTGGACAGGATCACATGATTTGAGTTCCTGAACAGAACATGCTGAGAGTCTCTGGGTTTTATGTCCTCTCTGGCTTTGAACTTCCTGGGGCCCAGAAAGAGTATCCTGATTGGTTGTCAGACTTCCAGGGGGTGGGGGTCTTAGCTAGCCTTGCTAGCTGATGTAATCTTCCCAGGTGCCATGCGGTGAGTTTCTGTTGCTAGATGGGTCCCATTGTGTTGCAGATGATGGTCCTTTGACAAAGGATTGGGTTTCTGCCTCTGGCCCATTGGCAAAAGTGGGGGAGGCAGGAAGGTGGGAGCGGCTTTGTCTTTAAAACATGTTTCTCCATTTCTCATCCAGAAATATATTCTGCCTTTCTAATATTTCCTAAAATATTTCATTCTTCTAGGAAAGGGGTGGGTGCTAACTTCCTACACTGAGATCACATCTGCCAGTTCCTTCAGAACTTTGGGGTGTAATCCATCTGATCCTGGTGATTTAAATTTGTCTAAACTGGACAGGTGCTCTCTTACCATTTTCTTGCCCATTTTAAATTGTGTTCTTAATCTATTTTGATAGTAATGTTTTTGATAGGTTGAACTGTTTTTTTGTGTGTGTAAAGTTAAAACGTTCAGCATTCTCCCTTTTGCTTTCCATCATTCTCTTGCCATTTTCTCCCGTTAATTGACCAACTGTTTCCTTGTCTTTTTTCTTGTTTTTAACATATTGGAAGATGCTTTTTTTGTTATTTTTTACTTTTGTCACAAGCCTTTATTCATTGTGAGTCTTAGGTTTTCTCACTTCATCTTTGCAGGCTCAGACTATTTGTTGATATTCTACCTTAGTTTGTACCCCTCTTTCCACTTTTTATACTTCAACAAACTGAATGAATGAATGAATAAATGAATGAATGAGTTTGATTCAGACTATGTATAAACTATAATGGTGAAACTTTAAGACGTCTGAATTTTATATTTTAAAAATAACAAGAGTAATAGATTTTAATTCTGACAAGTTTCAGTCAAATGGCTTCCAATATTCATTATTATACATTTTAAATATTCCATTCCATATCTTGCAAATCTTTTTTTTTTGCAATCATAATTTTTTTTAAAAATGCTAGTTTGACAAGTCCATGATAATTGTTCCCACCTTTAGGCTGGGGAACTCAAACACTTCCCCTTCCTTCTAAGTTAAATAAATTTGAGTTGGGAGGTGACAGGATGAAGCCTAAGTTAAAGGCTAAGTTAAAGGCTGTGTAGGAGGAGGGTTAGCAATAGTGCAAGATTTGTGTCTACCCCAAACTGTTTCTTAAATTGGTGGTAATTATCCTCAAGTGGGAGGGACATCTCATGGAGGAAATGGAGCAATCTGTAATTACTTGTTTTTGAGAAAAGATCCAGTTCTGAACTGCTACTGCCAAGAAACTGATTTTTATTTTATTTTTTTGGATGTGTGTGTATGTGAGGATAATGGCATTACTTAAGGCTGGGAAAATTGGTAATTGGTTCAAATAATTTAAGAATCATGGATTGCATAGCTAACGTTGGAATATTTCTATGTATAAATCTTGCAAAGCAAACCTAATCTGACTTATTGGTTTGGATCAAATCCCCATTTCAATACACGAATTTCATTCAAATGTATCTTTACCGAATCTCTAAATCAAAATTTTACATAGCCCTTGATAATATCAATGATTGTTACCTCATTTCTGATTGTCCATTACAATAGAAAACCAAAGCCAACAAAACTTCCTCCTCATAGGCTAACACTTCTTAATTTAATTTCTATGTTTTTTGGACAACAGTTGTCTTTGGCAAGATGGGTGGTATACAAGTTTAACAAATCAATCAACTTATGAAATTAATATTTGTCATTATAATTGAAAACCTTTATAGCTGGTCAAACTAGAAAGAAATGTAGGTGCTCTGCTTGTGCACACATAATCAGTATTGTGTTAGAAGGATTGCTGGCCCTGCTTTGTCCTAAAACATTGCTAGGTAAATAACCAACTGTGAATGGTACTGGATATGATGTCTATATTCTCCAAAACCAGTGAAGCTATATGTATAAATTACAGGAAAGAAAAGGTGGAGGCAATTGTAGGCATGGTTTTGCATACATTTATCCCATTTTAAATGTAAACCTACATGATGGGAAAACTGTTGACTTACTAAACTTCTCTGTCATGAATGCCTTCAGGGGGAAAAGGTCAATAAAAAAGAGAAGGAAGTAATGCTTCACAGTTATGGGGATCATGATGGCTACCCTTATAGTGGTGTTATAAGCATTTGTGATAATTGCATGGTGAAACTTTCAATAGTTGAAAAGTACAAGAAAAAAGATAACTTTGCCATCCCCTTTTGACATGTGGACAACTCAGTGTGAGATAAGTTGTGTTATTCTTTAATAGAATAGTCATATTCCTCAAGATACTGGCTCTATTGTTTTTTACTGGCAAAAAATTAGGCAAAAGTTTGAGAGCTAAAGCAAAAAAGTGGGGTGAAAAAATGTTCTACAGTAGGACAAAGATAAAGTTTGACTGCACAATGAGAAGATCGTGTACAAATAATAAACATAAGGAATTATTAATATACAACTCAAGTTAGTGTTGTTTCTTTTCTCATATACACTAATACTTATAATATAGAACAGTCTCTGTTTCTCTGCCACTACTGAAACCTATGGTGAATCTATAGAGACCAAGGATATGAATTAAGGAGTAATTCTGTTTTTCTGCTATGAAAAAGGACAGAAAGAGATATCTCAAGATAGGGAAAAAGAGTAGCCATGTGTACATTTTTATCTTTTCTTCTGTTTCTTTCTTCTTTTTCATGTGAACCAGAATAGAAATAGAAATATCTTAGAAAGATCCTGCTAATACAATTCCTCTATCCTAAAAAATTAAGGTGAAAGCTTTTGATGAATGCAATTTCTTATTCAGTTACAGCTAATAGCAGCTTTAGAGTAGATGAAAATGGCAGAAAGAGAAAAGTTAATCTTTAGTAGCATCATGATCCGAATAAATTGAATCATCTTTTGATTGCATTTGAATAGTTTTCTATATAATATCCATGAAAGAAGTTTGTATCTAATAAATTTATAGCTATATACAACTTCCTTCCAGGGACAAAAATATAAATCCCACATGGCTTCATATTTATATTAAAGTTTCAGTCTCTCAATCCTTGGGTGGGAATGTGAAAATATTTACTGATTGACTGAAAATGTTTACAGATTGATTGAAAGTTTTGTGTCCATATAAAGCTCTGTCAAACTGAAGACACATTCAGGTAAGCAGTTCAGACAGAATGGAGATGTTGCATATATGGGACCTCCCTAAATAATGAATATGAGCAAGTTATTATTTTTAAATAAATTTGTTCCCATTCATTTGGAATAAACTTTCTTTTCATTTAGATATTACTTGCATTTTACTATTGCTAAAAATTAATTGGATGAGATGGCAATGAACTAGAAATCTGCCTGTGCAAGCGTAGTATAGCTGTGTGATTTGAAATTGTCCAAGGGTTGGCACTCTGAGGACAGAGACTTTGTTGTATTAAAGCAGAAATGTACAATTTGTTCACCAGCATTCTTTAAATTTAACTTTTATTTTTACTCATTTCCCCTGATTTCTCCTACTTTCTCCTAAAATAAACCCTGTATATTTCTGTATTGATTAATCTCTACTAAAATTGCATGCTTTGGAATTTTTGTGATTATTTTTAAAAATGTAGAATTTCAGTAAATGTTCCTATGAACTCAAAGAATGGTTTCTGAATAAAAAAAGTCTTATTCTTTGAATAATTCATTTTGTAACTAACAGTCTGGAAATAATAGCAATAACTTTAGTAAACTGGCTTCAGTGATAACAGCTTTTCTGATCTGGAAAATAAGAGATGTGACTCTCCCAATATTTGTGAAAGACAGTTACAGGAAAATCTTGTTCTTATTCAGACTGCCAAGCCTAGAGGTGCCCTCCCTCTGCAATCCTATGGTTAAGCAGATTGTTCCTCTGAGCCTTTTTGGCTAAAAGGACCTTTTCCTTGTGACAGGTCCTAAATACCTGAGCTGAACTTGTTGCTGTTGTTAAGCCAGAGATCCTGCTAGATAATTTGAAGTCCCCAGCTAAACAGGACTTATCAGAATGGGAGAGATGTGCTTCACAGATAAAAATGACTTCCTCCCGCTGCAGATAACATCAGCAGCCTCATTATCCGAGCTGAAAAAGCCACACAACTGAGCACACGCTCTCATATCTCCACATTTAGCCAGAACCATCTTTCTTTCCTCCCCTGCACAGCACGGAAAGCTGATTTTTTTTCTTCTTTCCGTTTGTTTCTTTCCTCGAGATCAGTGATAATCATCGGCAAATTTCTCCACTGTTGATGATGTTACTTGGTTTTAGGATGCATCAATTTTGCACACTTAACAGATACTAAGGGGGGGAGAGGAATTTTGTTTCACGGGTTTTATACAAGCAAACAACTAATATTGCAATCCTACAGTCACCTGGGTAGCAATAGGACTAATAAGCTTAAACTCACATTCTTGGAACTGGGAAGACATGTAGAATTGCACTGCTGGCCCCACTAAATTAAATGAATTTCTACAGAAATACAGATTGGATTGTGCAATAATAAGATAACTGCTTGACATAGACTTACCATTACATATTTAAGAACTCCTCCCAACATTTATGTTTTCAGTGGAATTCTGCTCAACTTAATTAGCTTACATTAATACGATTCAGCCTTAATCTCTGCCCACTGTATATGTTTGCTTATCTTTCCTTTATTATTCCTCATTTTTTAGTCCTGCCTTATGATAAGAATTTGTATGATCTATTCCTTTGTTTGTGCTATGAATTGCCATGGGGAACTAAAATGCTGCATAAATTCCATGTTTAAAACGATTTATTTTTGAAACTATGCATTATTTTATCTTTTGAACAAATTACAAATCATAGCATCTATTTTTATTCGCAAGCATTTGTTTCCATCTATTGATTTAATCATTAGCAAAATTAAAGCAAAACACACTCAAACACTTGAGACAGGTCTGTGCCTTCACAAAACCTTCAAAACATCAGTGGACAATTACACCAATGAACATACAAAACAGAATAGATTAACAAAATAAAAGAGTTGAAAGGGACCTTGAAGGTCTTCTACTCCAACCCCTTCTCAGATAAGAAACCCTATACCAGTGATGGCTAACCTTTTTGCCGTCGCGTGCCAAAAGCGGTGTGTGTGTAGGGGGTCACGGGCACGTGTGCCCACATCCATAATTCAATGCACCCTGCCCTTCCACGCATGCACACACGACCCCCCCATGTGATCCCCTGCTTTTTGCATGTGTTGGCCCGGTGGGCCCTGTAGGCCCATTTTTCGCCCTCCCCAGGCTCCAGAGGCTTTCTTGGAGCCTGGGAAGAGTGAAAACGGCCTCCCCAACCCCCCCGAGGCCCTCTGGAAGCCAGAAACAGCCAGTTTCCTGACTTCCGGTGGGACCAGAAGGCCCGAAAATCAGGTGGCCGGCACGCACATGCATGCTGGAGCTGAGCTAGGGCAACACTTGCATACCCACTAATATGGCTCTGCGTGCCAACTGTGGCACACGTGCCATAGGTTTGCCATCATGGCCCTATACCATTTCAGACAAATGGTTGTTCAATCTGTTCTTAAAAGCCTCCAGTGTTGGAGTACCCACAACTTCTGAAGGCAAATTTATTCACTTTATTTAGAAAAGTTATACTGCTGCCTACTCGCACATGGTGACTCAAGGCAGCTTATAGAACATAAAAACACAATACAAAAGAAATAAAATAATTAAATAATTAAAATAATAACCCCCACCCCGGCGACAATACACATTCATACCAGCCATTTAATGGGCTCCATCTTGCTCTGGGTTCCCCAGACCCACTGGCGGAACCACATCTTCAGGGCCTTCAAAAGAGTGTTAGAATGGGGGCCTACCTAATTTCTGGAAGGATGATGTTCCAGAGGGAGGGAGTCACCATAGAAAAGGCCCTTATTATGGGTCCTGCCAAATGTATCTCTTTAGGAGATGAGACCTGCAACATTCCTTGCCTCCCCACTCCAGTGGGTTGGGTAGATGTGACCGGCAAGAGACAGTCCCTCAGATAACCTGGTTCCAAGCCACGAAGGGCTTTAAAGGTGATGACCAGCACCTTGGATTGCACCCAGAAGCAAATTGGCAGACAGTGCAACTCCCAAATGAGAGGTGAAATATGTGCAAACCAAGCTCTGCACAAAACAATGCAGACTGCTGCATTTTGCATCAACTGGAGCTTCCGGATACTTTTCAAGGTCAGCCCCATGTAGAACATGTTGCAATAGTCAAGACGGGAGGTGACTAGGGCATGAGTGACTGTAAGTAGGGATTTTTGGTCCAGGAAAGGGCATAACTGGTGCACAACCTGCAGTTGTGAAAAGGCCCCCCTGGCCACAACTACCACCTGCTCTTCGGGCAGGAGTCACAAGTCCAGGAGAAACCCCAGATTACGCACTGTGTAACCCCATCCAAGACCAAAAGGGGCAATTCTCTCTGGACCAAAGAATCCCAAATCCTGAGCCACTTGGTTCTGCCAGGGTTCAGTTTCAACCTGTTGCTCCCTATCCAGCCCCTAACAGTTTCCAGGCACTGCAAGAGGGAGGCCATGGCATCACTTAACTCAATTAGGCTGAGATATACAGCTGAGTATCATCAGCATATTGACGATATCTCATTCCCTGGTGACAGATCAAAGGCTTCATGTAGAAGTTGAATAGGATCAAAGGCTTCATGTAGAAGTTGAATAGGAGCAGAGAGAGTACCTAGCTCTGCAGGACCCTGCAAGCATTGGGCAAGGGCTGAATCTCTCACCTCCTATTAACATCAACAGAGTGGCCACAGAGGAAGTAAGTGAATCAAGATAGCACAGAGTCCTCCACTCCTAACCCCTGAAGCCACTCCAGAAAGATGCCATGGCCGATGGTATCGAAAGCCACCAAGAGGACAAGTAGATCAAGGATGGATGCACTACCAACATCCTGCTCCCATTAGAGATCATCAAAAACTGCAGCTAATGTGTTTCTGTTCCATATCCATGATTAAATCCTGGCTGTTCCACTGATTAAGTTCTAACTGTCAGGAAATTTCTCCTTAGTTTTAGGTTGCTTCTCTCCTTGATTAGTTTCCATCCATTGTTTCTTGTCCTGCCTTCAGGTGCTTTGAAAAATAGGCTGACTCCTTCTTCTTTGTGGCAACCCCTTAGATATTGGAACATTGCTATCATGTGTTCCAATCTGAGATGACCATTCCCAATAGAAGAAGAGGCAGCAAAGCTTCATGTGAGGGAGTTTCAATTATGTTATAAATTCCCAGTACAGTTTGAAGTGATACAAGATTAGGAATCTCTGCCATGAGCTTGGGAGTATATAAGTTTAGACATAAGAAATCAGTCTGTTCTATACTAGCTAGCATTTATAGAATATGTTGCTTTTGTTAAGATAGTGACTAGATGAACAGTATTCTTCCCAAACAAATAAACCATATTTCTCAATCAGGAGAGAACATTTCCTCTTTTTCTTTAGCATGTATGACTTTTTATTTTGTCTGTTGACCTATATTTTAGAGATTCTAAAGAGGAGAAAAAGGAGGGTAAATGCCTCACTGGATTTGAGCAACAGCAATTCAATTATTTGTTTCCTATATTACACTTTGCTGTTGTAGTAATATAATAAAAACCTAAGCAACTGTTTTTGGAAAAAATAGGACCTTTCCCATTGGAAACAACAAAGCAACAACCCATGAATATTGGCACCTAAAAAATATCTGGTCATAATTCCTTTATGGTTGGATTCAGGACTCTTACACAGTGCTAGAGTTCTTGATTTTAAGGGAAATTAAAGCTGAATATAAGCAAATCCAAAAAGTGATTTTATCAGAGTAATGATAAATACGATTGCTTGGGAAAAGGAATTCAAGATGGTACTCAAGAACATAAAATGGAAGAAATTAATGCAGTTGCAATGAAGAAAAAAACCCAGAAGACATCCTTGTGCTTACAGAAAAAGCAAATGAATATTTGAAAACAAGAGAGCATACAGGGTATAGAAGGGGAGGCAGAACTAGATAATTCAGAATTATAGTGGTGTTCTCAGAAAGGATAAAATTTAGATAGATGAAGGATGCTAAGGATAGATGAGGATGCTAAGGATAGATGAGGATGCTAAGAATAAGGAAAATGACTTTTTGAGATATTTTCAAAATAATGGAAGAGTTATACTGTATGTTATTTAAATGCAAAAAGTAACTAAAGAAAAGTCAAAGCTATATATCTTCTATTTTGGCTGCTTTCAACAAAAGACTGTTTTGCCAGGCACTTGAGAACAGCATAAAGCACAGAACTAAAAATTAAAATTTATAAAAGCATGGCCAGGAAGAACATATTTACTTGAATGAGTTTAAATCACTGGGATCAGATATATTACATCCTAGAGTACTGATGGCCTGGCTCAATCTTTAGATATCACCTTTGAGAAATCCTGGAGAATGAATGAACTCTTGATGACTGGAAAAGGAAAAAATATCTGTGCCTATATTTCAAGAGGAAAGCAAAAGATCTACAAAGTTATAGACCAATTAGCTCAACATCAATAATTGGAAATTCATAACATTATTTGTTAAGCATTTTAAAAGCAATATGGTGATTACTAGATGTAAACATGGATTTGCCAAAACCAAGTATCTAACTTTTAATTGGATAACTTTATAGTTTATAGTTATGAGAATGCTGGAATGCCAAGTATCTTCATTTAAGCAAAATATGCCCCAAAAATGCCCCATGATATTCTCATTAGCAAGCTATATATGTGTGGACTGGATGGCATGACAATCAGATATATAGCTCATTTGAAAACTGAACCCAGAATTGTTTCTTACTAAACTAGAAGGAATATCCTGTGGAATGCCATAAGATTCAGTCCTGGATCCTTTATGTGTACAACCAAAATGTAAGGCATAAGATGGACACTAGTAAATTACTTTATGGAATTTCTTTCATATATAGAGCCTTGGCCTCATCTGTTGTTATTTTTAGACTACTTTGAAAAGCAATTTGTTCTCTTTAGCTTCCAACTAAAATGTATTATTATATATATACAATTTATATTTATTGGTTAGTAATCGGCTTCCTTTAATGCTTCTTTAAAGATCTGGAAACTATGATTTAAGGGGGAATTGTTATACCAAAATTGGTTGATACTGTCAGCTGCTTATAGAAGACCATACATCCATACATATGTATGTATGAACGTACGTACATATGTATGTATATGTATAGTCCAGGGATGGGTTCTACTTACCTTTACTACCTGTTCACAATGGGATCTGCGCACACGCAGATCGCCGATGATGATATCCAGGATGGTGGGCGGAGCCTCCTGCCAGTTTTACTACCAGTTCTTGTGAACTGGTCCGAATCGGGGGCAACTTAACACTGGTATAGTCTTTCTATAAGCAGCTGACAGTATCAACCAATTATATACAGTATATATGCTTTAGGGGGAATTGTTATACTAAAATTGGTTGATACTGTCAGCTGCTTATAGAAAGACTAAACCACATATATATGCTTTTGAGTCTGTGGGTTCCTGATGACTGTCTGGACAAATCCCTACAGTTTTCTTCTCGAAAATGATTTGGCTTTGTATTCAAGGGGGAACCAGGACTTACTGTCTCTAGGTTTATAGCCTTATATCTTAAAAACCACACCAGATTTGCTCTCTTATGTAAACTGGATAAAAAACTCTTAAATGTATCACATTACCATATTTCATTATATTTATATTTCATAAACCATTTGGCAAAAAAACTCCTGAAAAAATGTTTAAGGAAGCTTTTTTCCTTTAAAGAAGCCTCTTTCTAAAGATCACACATGATCACTACCAACTTGAGGTATTCATATGTCTTTGTTAAAATGCAGTAAACTAAATCATCATCATCATTTTAGCCATGGTCTATCCACTGCAGGATAGGACTTTTCCACATGTTTCCAACCAATATGGTCCTGACCTTTCTTTTGTCTAGAAATAAAAAAAGAAAAACATAGTGAAGTAGAGAGTGATGGAAAAGATGGAAATCCTATCCTGTTTCCCCCAAAATAAATCATCCCTTGATAAGATGGCAATAAGACCAAGCACTTATTTCAGGGTTCAAAAATATAAAACAGGATCTTATTTTCGGGGAAACACGGTAGTTACAAAGTAGAAGATATAAGAAACATGCCCAAGACCCATAAAGGACTCAAATGCCTATATATTAACACTCAGTTTAGTGTAAGTTTAGGGAACAAACTTGAAGTATTAGTACATGAAGGCAGCTATGATATAGTTGCCATTACTGAAACTTGGTGGGATGAAATTCATGACTGGAATGTACTGATGGAAGGATACAAATTATTCAAAAGAAACAGACCTAACAAAAGACGAGGTAGAGTTGGATTATATATAAAAGATCACTAAATCTGTAGAAAAATACAGAAAACCAAGGATGAAAACCTCCTAGGATCCATATGGATCAATATAAAAGAGGGGAAATTAGATTGCTATAGGCGTATACTACAGGTTACAAAACCAAGCAGAAGAAATAGACGAACATTTTGCTAATCACTTAATAAATATTAAGTGAATATTTATTAGGAATATTCTAATAAATATTCAAAAAACATATCACAATAGTAATGGGAGACTTTAACTACCCTGATATCAACTGGGAGACAAACTCTGCAGCAAATGGGAGATCAAACAGATTCCTAACCAACTTAGATGACAACTTTGTCATCCAAAACTAGAGGAAAAACTATACTGGACCTAAATTTTACTAATAGAGAAGAAATGATAGAGGAAGTTGAAGTTGCTGGAACCTTGGGTGAGAGTGACCATGTCATACTGGAAGTATACATAATGCAAACACAAGCAACACAATATAATTCAACCAGTGTCTTAAACTTTAAAAGAGCTGATTTTAACAAACTCAGCGAGAGCCTAAGCAAAATATCATGGATAAAAATCCTAAAGGGGAAAATAACTCAAGAAGGAAGAAGAACACTAATAATATTATAATAAAAGCCCAGTCCAACATAATACCACTGAAAATGAAAAACAAGAAATCCAAGAAGAAACCAGCATGGTTGCACAAACATCTCTCTGATAAGCTAAAAGGCAAAGAGGATAAGTACAAAAAATGGAAAGAAGGACACATAACTAAGGCAGAATATCAGGAGATAGTCCAAATCTGCAAAGATGAAGTTAGGAAAGCAAAGGTTCATATTGAACAAAGACTTGCAACAAAAGTCAAAGATAATAAAAAAGGAGTTTCTTTCAACATATAGATAACAAGAAAAAAAGTCAATGAAACAGTCAATCCATTAAAGAGAGAAGATGGTAAGGAAGTAATAGGTGGTAAGGAGAAAGCAGAGCCACTTAATTCATTCTTTGCAAAAAGAGACTATAGCCCAACCTACCAAAAACCTAACTGTAAAAGACAGACTAGAAATAAAACTTAAAATAAGCAAAAAAATAGCAATAGCACTTAGTCTTATATACTACTTCACAGTGGTTTACAGCCCTCTCTAAGTGGTTTACAGAATCAGCATATTGCCCTCAACAATCAGGGTCCTCATTTTACCGACCTCGAAAGGATGGAAGGCTGAATCAACCTTGAGCCTGTTGAGATACCACTGCACTGCAGCTCAAATGGTAAGAGAAGATCTGTCTGACCTTGAGGAATATAAATTACCAGGACCTGATGGATTACACCCCAGAGTTCTGAAGGAGCTGACAGATCTTATTTCAGAACCATTGTATCATATCTTTAAAAAAATCTTGGAGTACTGGGGAACTACCAGAGAATTGGAAAAGAGCTGATGTGGTTCCCATCTTCAAAAAAAAAGCGGGGGAGGGAAAAGATCCAGGAAACTACAGACCAATCAGCCTAACATCAATACTAGAAGATACTGGAAAAAATAATAAAAAAACAGATCTGCCAGCATCTAGAAAGTAGTAAAGTAATAACTAGCAGTCAACACAGGTTTGTTAAAAACAGATCATGCCAAACCAATATTATTTCATTCTTCAACATAGTGACTAAATTAGTAGACTAGTAGACAATACAGCGAAATACTGTGGACATAATATACTTAGACTTCAGCAAGGCATTTGACAGAGTAGACCACAACCTACTTTTTAGTAAACTAGAAAATAGGGATAGATAGTATCACCACCAGATGGATTTGTAACTGTGCAAACTATATTGAAGGAGTAGTTCTTACTGGTAGTACATTTACATGAAGGGAAGTAAGTAGTGGGGTATCACAAGGTTCCATGTTAGGCCTAGTACTCTTCAATATCTTCATAAATGACTTAGATGAGGAAATAAAAGGGAAACTCATCAAAATTGCAGACAACACAAAACTGGCAGGAATAGCCAAACCCCAGAAGACAAGCTCAGGATCCAAAAAGATATTGACAGACTTGAACAATGGGCCCTATCAACAACATTAAATTTAATGTGGAGAAAAGCAAGGTTTTATATCTGGGCAGGAAAAACCAAAAATACAAGCAGTGGTGGGTTGCTCCCAGTTCGCACTGGTTCACAAGAACCAGTAGTAAAAATTTGTAGTAGTTTGGAGAACCAGTAATAACATTGGCTGGCCACGGCCCCGAACCGGTCCCTGGCCTGGTCACCGCTCGCTTACCCCACCCACCTCATCAGAAGTTTTTCTCTTTTTTTTACTTTTAAAAGTATTTTTTCTACAATCTCTTCAGCTGAAAAAATGCTTTTAAAAGTAAAAAAAAAAAGCCTCTGATGATTGCGCGGCTCAGCTGGGATCGTCAGAGGCTTTTAAAAGCATTTTTTCTACAACCTCTTCAGCCAAAGCGGTTGTAGGAAAAAGAATGCCTTTAAAAGCCCCTGACGATCCCAGCTGAGTTGCCTGATCATCAGAGGCTTTTAAAAGCATTTTTTTCTTAACCTCTTAATGCTTTTAAAAGTAAAAAAAAAAAGTTGGCCACGCCCACCCAGTCACATTACCCCATCAAGCCATGCCCACAAAATAAGCCACACCCACATAAGAGGTAGTAAAAAATTTTAGAACCCACCCCTGGATACAAGTACAAATTAGGCGAAACCTGGCTCAAAAACTGTAACTGTGAGATGACAACTTAAACGTGTATCAGCAGAGTGCAACAGCAGCCAAAAAAACTAATACGATCCTCGGTTGTATAAACAGAGGCATAGAATCAAAATCACATGAACTATTAGTACTACTTTATAAAGCATTAGTAAGGCCATACCTGGAATATTGCATCGAGTTTTGGTCACCACATTACAAAAAAGATATTGAGACTTTGGAAAAAATGCAAAGAAGAGCAACTAAGATGATTAAAGGCCTGGAGACTAAAACATATAAAAAAACATTACAGGATTTGGGTTTGATTAATCTAGAGAAACAAAGGGCTGGGGGGGGCATGATTTGAGAGGCTGCCACAAAGAGGAGGGAGTCAATTTAGTTTCCAAAGCACCAAGGGCAGGACAAGAAACAAGGGATGGAAACTAATCAAGGAGAAAAGCAACCTGGAATTAAGGAGAAACAGTGAGGACAATTAATCAGTGGAACAACTTGCCTTCGGAAGTTGTGGGTGCTTCAATCACTGGAGGATTTTAAGAGACTGAACAGTCACTTAAATGATAGGGTCTCCTGTTTAAGCAGGGGGCTGGACTAGAAGACCTCTCTTCCAGCTCTATTTTGGTTGAATTCGGCCCACAGTACTTGCTGATGTCATTGCTCCATCTTATTGGCCAAGGTATATGTTGTAGAAGAACATCTAGTTCTTCTCCAGATATAATTTTCTTTCTTTCTTTGAGGAAACTAAATAAAAATACTGAACAATTGGTAAACTTCATCTGTCAATGGTAGTACTGACCATATTTAAGATATAATTCTTGTTATTTGTGACGATAGATTTATTCGTAAAATCTGAGCAGATAAAATTGTTTTAATCCCAAACTACTATTCTACATAATAGTGATAAAAGGAATTCCCAAACCTATAATTCATTTATACATTAACTCTGCTTGTTCCTCTGAAAATAAAGAGGTAAATGTTTTTATAAACATTAGCAACTTTATCCATTACATTTACTGTGTAAGAATGTTTCTTCATGGCTGTGCTGCAACTGTCATGATAAAAAGTTTTGTCTTATCTCTTTTCTACTTATCTTGGAATCAAAAGAAACATAGAGTGGGAAGAAACCACACTAATTAGTTCATAGACACATGCACATTCACATGTAGCAAAGCAGGAAATCTCCCAATATGGCCATAACACTGTCATAAGGAATTATTTGCATAACTGCACTTTAGGAAACATGGGAAAATTTGTGTAACTATGTAAGTACACACACTATATGTTCTCCATTTCTACTATCCACTGTCCTCTAAACAGTATAGTGTAAAGTAGTGGTTTGCAGATTCAATCAAAACACAGCAATATTTAAAATAATATGTAAAGGATCCCTACATCTTTGTAAAAAATAATAATAATAATAAAGCAGCAAATTTACTTTGAAGGCCTCTGGAAATGTTGCTACGGATAATTTCAATTTATAACCACAATTGCAACAGAAACTTGCAATTTCCATAGCTAAGTGATGTGGTCATTAAATGAGTTTCCCCCGAATTTTATGATCTTTACGTTGCAGTTGTTAAGTGAGTCATGCTGTCATTAAGCAAATCCAGCTCTCCCCATTGACTTTGCTTGTTGGAAGACCCCCAGGAAGGGTGCAAATGATGATCATGTGATCAAAGTTTAAGGCATTGCAACCATCATGTCGGTTCGTTGCCAAGCATCGGAATTTTAATCATGTGACCACAAAGATACTGCAACAGTCATGTAAGGACTGTTTGTAAGTTACTTTTTTTCAATGCCATTATAATTTTGAATAGCCATTAAACAAATATTTTAAGTCAAAGACTAAGGACTATCTGTACAGATGAGACAGGCCTCCGTAGACAGAAACTTCAGAGTCTAGATGCAGCCACTACAAAGGCACACTCCTCAGTCTGAACAGGATCAATATCAAGCAGATTGAGGACACGAGTCCTCTTAAGAAGACCACCCAAATTTTGGGAGATTTCTAATTGAAAAAGTAGTTTTATTTTGACTCTAAACCATTCTGGCTTTTTACCTGGAAAACAAACTGGATGCCATACAAGTTATTTCAATAAAGGAATGACATGCAACGCTCTTTATGAGCATCTGGTAATAAATGGGTTTCAGTCATCTGGACAACAATAATTTCCAAACAAACTTATGCCTGTCAGTTTTGTCCTGCCTGACTTTGCCATTTTCCCCTCAATAACAGGACTGATCTCAAGTTAGACGGGGTTTTGCTCTGATTTCTGTTGCTAGCTAAACAACAAATAATTGAAGTTTAGGCTTCTGCATAACTAAATTTAGAGTTGTTAATCTTAAATACATATACATACATGCTGTATAGATACTGCATACACATATATGTACATTTTGAGTTTATGCACTGAGACAAATACACACACACACACACATCAAATTAAGTAGAGGTATGTGTATACTAGCTGAACACTTAGCTATCTTTTTTTAAAATATGGATACACTCTCTTATTTTGGACACAAATAGAGGAAGAAATCCATAACATGGATTTAAATAAATAGCCTATATATATATTTTTTTACCTTAGGTACTTATAATTAAAATTAATCATTAGTAGTTTTCCCCATCTCTTTTCTCTCTCTCTTTTATCCTCCTCTAATGCAATCTTTTTACTGTTCTCTCCCCATTCCATCTATCCTTTTTCTTTTATGTGACTTCTTTTTTAAAAATGTAAACAATAGAAAAAGCATCAATGAGTGAAGCCAACCGTGAGTTTCAATCCATTAACTGGAGACCAAAAACTTATATGACTTGGCATTACAGATAAGTATTCCAGGTACTCTCTCTATTTAAATTAAAGATGTTAAATTTTTAAAGCATAAGCCAAGTTAGCTCTAGAAAAATTTGTATGCCTTCCACTCCTCTCCCCTTATAATCCATGCTTTTATACATTTAGTTCTTCATTATGACATCATTTTGGAAAAACTGAACATATTTTTTAAAAAAATTAGAGTGTTGCCTGATATTTTCTTTAAATATCAACTTTTGAACTTTTTTAAAAAAAATTCAGACAGAAAAGAAACATGAAAAAGAGGCTGTCAAAAATGAGAGTACAGGTTTAAAACATCTTTCTCCCAAGTATAAGTGAAGCATCTTATGCATGACAGAGTAGAATCACCCCATGTATCAACAACCTTACCCAAAACTCTTTCATTTCTAGAATTTGGCAATCCTCCTGTGCTAGTTGAAAGATCTTCTGGTACAGGCATGGGCTCATCAGTGTCATCTGGAGCATCGCTTACTGGAGGACTTTCTTTCCCTGATAATACAAGAGCAACCCCACCAAGTTAGGAAAGTTCTCTGTTTATTTCTTTTCAAATAAGATACAGATAATATTGATAGTGATTCCAAGACCATAAAAAAACAAGGCAAATCATGATGTTGGCTTTTGATTAGCAAGAATTTTAGAACTAAAGGCAGATTTTGAATTGAACAAAGCCTAAAGATTAGTAAGTATATTTGCTGCTCTCTCCTTTTGTATCAAGTCATAATGCAAATAAATTTATTAGTAAGTATATTTGCTGCTCTCTCCTTTTGTATCAAGTCATAATGCAAATAAATTTATTATTCTTTTCAATTCTTTTAACACACTGAATTGAAGCCAGGCTATTTTCAATTAAATCTTATTGAAATCAACAAAAGTTGTAGTAATGATTAACTTTTCATATTGATTTGTATGGCCCTAAGAGCAATGAAGTTAATATATCAGACAGATGAATAAGGAGAAACAGATTACGGAGAATTTGGAATATCTTTTTGAATCGATTTCTATTTTGACTCTACATTGTTTCATATATTAATCTTCTATTTATTGAAAAGAAATGTTAAAAAGGACAGATAAGGGAAGTGCACATTCTTTTCCACATTTATATTCCTACCTTTTTTGCACATAAACAGTTGAAGTATATTTTTGGGAGAATACATGTATAACATGCACTTTTTAACCACTTATACTGTGGCAATTACAAGACGTTAGCCTCCTTCTTGTGCAAATAGCTTTAACATCAAAGCAAACACTGGTGGTTATTCCTAAATTCTGTTTTAAAACTACCTGTCAAATAAATAGAATTTGTTTTTCTAATCTGGGTATTCCTCAGCAAAACCTTCCTTTGAAATATATAACACGTTTTATTTAATGTGCTACATATTGGCTCTTCTCCTGAGAACCAAAGAGTGTTTGGTGTTCATATTTCATGCCTTAACATCGTTTACATTGTTATGCCCACATAAGTCAGAGTTGTGTGGTAATTTTAATAGATATGTAATCACACTAACATTTTCTAGCAGATGACTTTCAAAGTGGAAAGATGGGAGAAATAGTAATTCTTCATTTAATTTTTAAGAAGCATGTTCAGAATAATAACTGGGACTAGCTGTGCAATTGCAAACATAGAAGTAAGCAAGGGGGCCAAATATTTAAATGGCATCTAAATATCTGAGTCCCAAACATGTTTCTTTGCTGCTTGATAGAAATCAGTCCCAAATACATGTTTCAAGTCTGCTCCATGCATTTCATTCACTCTGTTTAGTTATAAGAAATTTTCTTATACAAAACTATGAGGCTAGTTTTTTAGCAGTGCCACACCTGCTATCGCCATGCCATCTCAGCTTGGCACATAATATTCAAGTCACATCAAACAATTCTTTTAGCCAAATAAAGAGTCCCAGAAGGCTGGTCTGATGAGTCTGCTTTTTGTTATCTGACTGACAATACTTCAATTAATGATACTAGATCTTGGCTGTAAATAACCATTTGATTCCTAAATGGCAGGGAAAAAATTAATATGTCTTGCTAATGGTAACAAGACACCTTGATTTCACTCTGTAAGAGAAGATAGATCACAAAATAACAGAGAAGAGTGATATGATAATTTTGAGGGAATAGCAGACAAGCTTTTCCTTGCGTACATCTAGCGGCCTGCAGAATTTTTGCAGCCTAAGTACGATAGCCCTATTCTAGTATCCTTAGCAGTGATGGGTTGCTACTGGTTCTCCCCAGATTGGGTGAACCAGTAGCAGCGGTGGGAGGTCTGCCCACCTGCCCGGATGTCTCTGTGCATGCACAGAAGCGTTGCGCACACGTGCACCCACAAGCAAACCGGTAGCGAATGAAATTGAAACCCACTACTGATCCTTACCCTTCATTTTTCAAAAGAGGCTATAGAACAGAGTTGTCTAAACAAGTTGTAATGTGTTTATGAAAGAGATCCCATTATAATACACTTTATTTTTCACCAGTTAGAACAAAAGCAAAAATTAAGCATACAGAAAGAAATCACATGAGGAATATTTGCTACATAAATCAGATAATAACAGTATACAGGGAGCCCTCCACAATTGGGATCAGAATTTCCATCATTAACCAATATTGTAATAAAGCAAGACATCATATGACCACATCACTTAACAATGACAGTCCTGGCAGGACCAACAAACATGGTTCATTAAGAAAGAACCCATCTATCTTAATACAAACCATTCTGAACTTGCTCACTCCCAGCCCCAAGCCTCAGTAAGGTACCAGATTGACTTAAACTCACCTCAACTCTCTCTGCATCCTGCCTTGTGGGATGGCAAACAACTCCAGAACTGTGTGGCTCTGGTGCTGCTTACCACACTCAGGAAAGCCAGCACTGCCTCAGCCCAGTTCCAGCCACAATAGCCCTTGCCATCTGCAGTCTGAAACCCCTACTGCCCTGCGTTCCACTGCTACAGCTGTACCTGGCCTGGCTGTTGTACTGGCTGGGCCTAGGTTTCACTCTATGAAAAAAAGCAATTCTCAGGAGTGCAGCACAATGGAATTTTTTGGCATGCCACAACTCTGGAGCAAAGCCCAACCACCACCACCACCACCCCAGCCCAGCAGCCATGCTAGGAACATCTCATCATCAGTGGGAGTAAAAAGACAAGGTGAAGGTCACCTGGAACAATGCAGCACAGAAAGGAAGGGGGAGGAAATGCATAGATGGGGGAGAGATAGATAGATAGATGGAGGACTTGAAACACCTCTGTGATCCTAAGTGCAGGCAGGGTACCAAGTGCCAAATTTTAATCCTTTGATCACCAGGACTCTTTAGAGCATAATTTCAGGTATAGATCATAAGTTCAGCATAACTGAAACTTTGATTGAGGAGTGGGTCAACTTATTTTTCAAAGCACCAGAGGGTAGGATAAGAAACAATGGATGGAAACTAATCAAATAGAGAAACAACCTGGAATTAAGGAGAAACTTCCTAACAGTGAGATAATTAACCAGTGGAACAGCTTGCCTTCAGACATTGTGGGTGCTCAATCACTGGAGGCTTTTAAGTAGAGATTGGACAGTCACTTGTCTGAAAAGGTATAGGATCTCCTGCTTGAGTAGGGGTTAGACTAGAAGACCTCCAAGGTCTCTTTCAGCTCTATTCGGATTGAATTGAATGGTTGCTTACTGAATGGTTATAAATCGAGGACACCCTGTAATCTCTGGGCCTCCCACACTGGTATGACCTATTGTTGAATTTTCACTGTCATTACATTTTCAATTGAGTAGGGAAATAGCTCATTTCAAAACAGACTGCTTTCTGGAATGGAATAGAAGTGTGAATGGGAAGCTTATCATGTAGGAAGCTCATTTCAAATCCATCTATGGCTGTATATCTGCTATTTTAAATATAAATTTACAGCTATTTTAAGGCATGGAACCATTCTGCTTTTTTCTTTTGTCAGCCAATATGCTGTTGATCCTTCTCCTACTTACACAGCCAAAGGGAGCAGAAGGATTTCCCTGTTGTTCAGTCCCATGTTGTTAGGAAGTTTCTATCTGTTAGGCATTACCTGTTGAATGGCTCATATGTATTACAATTATTCCTGCTTCATAAAGGAAGGACGGATAATATTGTTGACTCAGAGGCAACTAAGAGGATCTGAATCAGTTGTTCCGGGACTATATTTATGACCATGCCTATCTGGACGCTTGCATACACAATGCCCCTTCCCACAGGCATATATACATATCTTAATCTACACATATATACAGAAACATGACATCTTAACCTTCTTTAAGTGTAGAAAGAAATGCTATAAATAAAATATAATAACACTTATCTGTTATTCCAAATCAAGAAGGTACTTCAGGTATCTTTATCCATAATTTTAGCCTATCTTTTCCTAAACAGTGAAATCACAGTGTTTTGTTGCCATTAGCAGCAATAAATTAGGCTCAGGTGATAAAGAAGAGGAAATTATTAATTTATTATTTAGTTATTAAATATGGATTCTTACTCAAGACCTATTAAGGAGTGCACATGATGACAGGCATAGCATATTGCTAAGATATGCACATTTCCAAGCAGACACATCCATTAAATGTGATGAATATACACACTGAGTTATTATATATTTTATCTGTTAACATGTATTAACATGGCACTTAACATGTATTCATCTTAATTGCATGATCTGTAGATCATCTAACATCGTAGATGCTCCTGGTTTCTAATATTTTTTGAGAAGCATTTTTTCTGACACTATATATAATTTTATATATATCAACATTATCTTACTTCACTCATTTTTTAAGCTAAAACCACCAATTTTGTAATTTTTATTGATGATATTTCTTCCAACTCTTTGATAATTGCATATTCTTCAGTGCTAGATTACAGAATGTTCTTTTGAGGTGAGATGACAAGTTTTCACAAGTCATGACTTTTATATGCTTGTGAGACATCAGGATCATCACACCCATTTACGTTGTCACTTTGATGAAATCACAGTTTGCTAAAGATGCCACTTGTAATGAAAATGACTGACGGAATGCAATAATGGCAGATTCATTTTTGATTTCTTACCTAATGACAGCTGGATGTTCTACTTTTCTGCTGTTTCCCAAATTATTTGCTATATATATAAAAATGTATTTGTGTGTCTGTGTATGTATATGTGTGGGTGTGGGTGTATGTATATACCGTACATACACACACACACACACACACACACACACACACACACACGAACACAGTGCTCATTCTCAAAAGGCATCTTACAAAAACAGACACTAAACAGATAGCAACATTAAAAAATTTAAAACGGTATAACCTGCTTTGAAATATATATTCTGAATCCTCCTCTAAACAAAAAAGGACCAGTCCTGGCTCAGCTGCAATAACAGATCCAAAAATAGTAATCATTATCAATTTAATGTTATTTGTATCATGATTTACAAAAGGTATTCCATTGAAGATTTGAGCATAGTTTGGCCTGTATAGGAATAGGCAATCTAGTAGGTAATTTGGGCTAAGTCATTTAAGGCTCTGTATGCTGAAGGCAGCACAATTTCACTGAGCTATTTCCATCCTCTCTTAGACCAAATGCCTTTCATAATCCATCACTGTTGCTGTTGACCCTATCATTTAGTATGTGAACCTGTAATGGGAGGAGACTCCCCAACGAAAACACCTGCTAAGGGATGAAATAGATTTTTCCCTCCTTTCTCTTTCCTCATATGATGGACTTCAGGTGCTTAGGAGAGACCTGGTCAAGGGAAGTGTTATTCTATCTTTCTTAGCAATAACTTTCATAAACAGGGGCAATAACTTTCATTTTTCATAAAATGTCCTTCCACTCAAATTAACACAAACCTGGCACTCAATGAAATGTCATATGGAAGGAGACAGATTCCTTTCAACTAGTTATAGAGGCAAAGCAGCTCCAGCTTTGAAATAGGAACCACATGCCATCCAGATAATTTGCCTCTCTGTCGTTCCTCCAACTGTCAATTAAGAAATGGGCATTTCCCTCTTCCTGACCTACAGCCCCTGTGTCAGGGTAAAAAGGATAAGATCTCCTTTGACCTGGCCAGTCAAAGGATTTTTATTAAATGTATATTTCTGGTGGGTTTTTTTTCATATAATTGTGCAATTTGGAAGAGAGAATACTTGTTACAATACTATAAATGTTTGTAGAAATAATGGAAATGTAATGCACTTACAATAAGGAGCAACAAGCAGGAGGATGGATGCTTATTAACCCCTACTCTGCTAAGCTTAGTATCGTTTCTCTGCATGTCCCACAATTTATTTCTCCAGTAATTTACTGCAGCTGCACGGAACAATAAAAAACTATGAAAAAAATGGGAAATGGGATGTGTGGGGGAGAACTGCAGATGGTCAAGTATTCAGCATTTCTCTACTAAATTTCCCCTGCAAGTAGATCAGCACTTGTTCCATCTGGTAAACATGGACTGCAAGGCATATAAAAGTTGTGTTCAAACACAGGCTACAGTTTATGTTAAGTCTTGGGAAATGATGATTCCAAATGGCACTTGCACACTAGGTGCTGATTGGACTATCCATAAAAGTATGGATAGTAAAAGTCTAATTGGAAAAGTCTAATTGGAAAGACCTCTAAATCCATCCATTTCCTTGGCCATGCACACCTCCTTCCAGCATAATATCCAGGGAATTCTCCTCATAAACCTGATAATTAATCTTGCCTTTGACAATCATGTTTATTTCTCTTCTGGTTTAAACAAAAGCAAACAAGCAAAAACTACATCCTTTATCAGCCAGTTGCATTTATCTACTTGGTAAAGAGCAAGGAAGATTATTGAATGTGACTATGCTGTTGAATAAGCTGTTACCTAGACAAAAGAGACTGAAGTTTTTTAAAAAGTTCAAAACAGATAACAGTCAGAAGTGGTTCAGGCATATGCCTCCCTGATTCACTGAAGTATAAGAAGGAAGATAATAAACAACACAGACCTGCAATATTCTGTTATTATAGCTAATCCCAGTAAAAATAGTGTTAGCCTTTCTTGTGGCTTTCCTAGTCAGGTTTATCTAATGGGGCTGACTAGCCTACTTACAATGTTAAATTTGATTTTTATGGGAAATAATTGACAACATTAATTATCTTTTTTTTATTTGCATTCCCTCTGGTGAAAACAGACTCTACTTCTCATAAATATTATACTGTCCATAATATACAAAGAAATCAGTTTTATTCTCTATCTGCTTAAAATAAACAGTAACTCCATAATGAATTCAGATTATGTCTTTCTGTGGGCAAGGTGCATTGCCTTTTCAAACTTGTGAGCTGAAGCATTCACCAATCCCATAATGAATAAAGCCATAATGGATAGTGCAGTGGTGCTGTTTTTAGCCAGCATTCAGTATTGTAAAAATATATAGTTTATATTATTTCATGCTGAATATCCAGTTCACGTAGTCCTCGCCTTATGACCCCAACTGAGCCCAAAATTTATGTTGTTAAGTGAGAAATATGTGAGGTGAGTTTGCTCCATTTTACAACTTTTCTTGCCTCATTTGTTAAGTGAATCATGGCAGTTCTTAAATTAGTCACACAGTTAAGTGAATCAGACTGTCTCATTGACTTAGCTTGTCAGAAGATTGCAAAAGGAGATGACATGACTCCATGCAACTGCAGTGACATGACTCACTGCAACTGTCATAAATGAGAGTGAGTTGGCCAAGCCTCTGAATGTAAATCACATGACCATGTGGATACTGCAAAGGTCATAAGTGTGAAAAATGGTCATAAGTCACTTTTTTCAGTGCCGAACAGTCACTAAATGAAATGTTGTAGCTTGAGGACTACCTGTACTAGTCAATGGTAGCTAGTTCTTTCTATGATGCTTACAAGCTGTATATGTGCCCAGGCCTAGTGCCTGTCCCCTGCAGTTGGAATTCAGAGAAGTATTTCTTTGTTAAATAGAAATTCTATTACTCTTGATCTAATTTTCTCTATTAATTTGTTCCAATTTTTTATATCAAATCTTAGAGAAAAATAAGTGATGTCACAAGTCAGTTGTCCCTCTCCTAACATCCGGTTTACTAAAGACTTGCTAAAAACTTAATTCTTACTCCACCCAAGCCCTATCCTGCTTTCTGATGCAGGTGTTTTTACAGGAAACCACACACATGAGATACTGCAGAAATTGAATTTCATTTCCTCCTCAATTTGGTTTTAGCTGAATTTGCCACTTATATATAAATACAAGATTTTAAAATTCTTTAGGTTCACTCTTCGAACCTCCCTCTCCACATTAAATTTTATATTAACATAGACCTATGGAAAGGGAAGCACAAAGTGAAATGAAATCAAAAATAATTATGTAGGCTTAGATTAGAAACACAACTCTAGGCTAGATCTAGGTGATATCACAGGCAGAAATTTAACAAGTGGGGTATAATTTATATTGGAGAAATTTAAAACAATTTAACACAGCCACTGCTACCTTTCCACAAATTTCAGTAAACCTTCAGAACTATTGAACAATGGCCCATAATTGTTTTCATTGAAGGTACCAAGAACTTCATGAAAGAGAGATCAGCCCAGCAATGGAAAGTGTGACAGTAGCATTCTGGCTGGGGCATACTAAAGTGTTGAGGAATGGGGTAAGGCAAGAGTTTCTGCAGCAAATAAAGCAATCTATCCCAAGTTGCATATAATTCCATTGTCACAAATTGAAATCTGGAAATGTATGTATGTATGCCTGTATGTATGTATTTATTTAATTTCTATCACACCTTTATTATTTCTTCAATAAACAACTCAATACAGTGAAGATACTTAATAATCCTTCCTTCTCCTATTTTTCTCCACAACAATAACCTTGGGAGGTGGGTTAAACTGAGAGACAGTGACTGGCCCAAGGTCAACCAGTTGGCTTTTATGGCTAAGGAGGGACTAGAACTCATGGTCTCTTACTTTCTCTCCAGGTGCCCTAACCACTAGACCAAACTGTCTCAAATAACTCCTTTTGACTTACATAGCCAAACTGGCTCTATCTCAAAATAGTATTGACAATCTGGGATCACAGTGGCTGGGATCATAGCTAAGAAGCATTCTAAATGCTAATCTGTGAACTGTGCCAAGAAAAACCCTAACTGATCTACTATAGGTTTGTACATAACTTTACAGATCTTACTCAGAAGAATAATATCTATTGCACCATTTGAAAAAGACAATCTGAAAAGTCTTATACAATTGACGTACCACCTGCTTTTCATTCTTTTTCAAAATGCAATCTTAAAGAGTGATCTGGGGTTTCTACATCTCAGAAACAACCTTATTAAAAAGTCTAAACAGTAAAGAACCTAAGAGTGTCTAACATAAAGAGTAATACTTGCTGACATTCTTAAGATTATGTCCTGTTATATTGTTAAGTTGTTATGCAGTTGGCTGACTATCCACACTTCAGTGGAGTAGATCTGATGGAGGGAAGAATGCAGTGGATTACCTCAAGGTTTCATCTTGGGTCCAGTACAGTTCTACTTTTAGGCAAGAAAAACTAAACGCACAAATATAGAATAGGTCGTAGCTTGCTCAACAGTAGTAACAGTGAGAGGGAACTAGAGTCGAGATGGCGCAATGGTTAGAGTGCAGTACTGCAGGTTACTTCAGCTGACTGCTAGCTGCAGTTCAGCAGTTCAAATCTCACCAGCTCAAGGTTGATTCAGCCTTCCATCCTTCCAAGATGGGTAAAATGAGGACCTGGATTGTTGTGGGCAATATGCTGACTCTGTAAAACTGCTTTGAGTGGGCTGTAAAAGCACTATGAAGCGGTATATAAATCTAAGTGCTATTGCTGTTGCTATCTTGGAGTCCTAGTGGACTATCACTAAATATAAGCCAGCAGTGTGCTGCAGCTACCAAAAAAGCCAACGCAGTCCTAGGCTGCATTAACATAGGGATAGAATCAAGATCATGTGAAGTGTTACTACTGCTTTGTAATGCCTTGGTAAGACCACATTTGTAACAATGCATCCAAGATGTTGCAGACTCTAGAAAAAATGCAAAGAAGAGCAACAAAGACAATTAGGGGGACTAAAGGCTAAAACATATGAAGAACGATTGCAAGAATTGGGTGTGTCTAGTTTAATGAAAAGAAGAATTAGTGGTGATAAGGTAGCAATGTTGAAATATCTAAGGGGCTGCCACAAAGAAGAGGGAGTCAATTTATTTTCCAAAGCACCTGAGTGCAGGACAAGAAGCAATGGAAGCTAATAAAGGAGAGAACCAACCTATAACTAAAGATAAATTTTCTGACAATTAGAACAATTAATCACTGGAACAACTTGCTTCCAGAAGTTGTGGATGCTCCAATACTGGCGGTTTTTAAGAAGAGATTGGAGAGCCATTTGTCTGAAATGGTATTGGGTTTCCTGCTTGAGCAGTGGGTTGGACTCCAAGGTCCCTTCTAACTTAGTTTGTTATTTAACATTTTCATAAATGACCTAGATGAGGGGATTGAAGGGGCACTATCAAATTTGTGGATGACACCAAACTGGAGGGAATTGCCAACACTTTGGAAGATATAGTCAAGATTCAGAAAGAACTTGACAGACTTGAGCATTGAACTCCATGCAATAAGATGCAGTTTGGTGGTATAAATACCAATCAGAATAGAGCTGGAAGGGACTTTGGAGGTCTTCTAGTCCAACACCCCCCCCCCACTCAAGCAGGAGACCCTATATCATTTCAGACAAGTGATTGTCTAGTAATTTAGGCAGGAAAAACAAGAACAGGTACAGAATAGGGAGTGACGGGCTCTACAATAGTGCCTGTGAGAGTCCTGGTGGACCATTACTTAAGTATAAATCAGCAGTGTGCTGCAGTTGCCAAAAACCCAATACTGCCCTAGACTGCATCAACAGAGGATAGTATCAAGATCACAAGAAGTGATAGTACTTAGAATACTGCATCCAGTTCTGGTCACACCAATACAAATAGATGCTGGCATCCTAAAAAGTATGCAGAGAAGAGCAACAAAGATGATAAGGGGTCTGGAGTCTAAATTGGATGAGGTAATAGATATTGGAACTAAGTATGTTTAGCCTAAAAAAGAGAAATTTTATAGGTTGATATGTTAGCCATTTTCTAATATTTGAAGGGCTGTCACAGGAAAGAGGGGGTTAGTTTATTCTCCATAGCACTTGAGGGCAGGATAGGAAGTAAGGATGGAAGATTATCAAAGGGAGATTCAACCTAGAACTAAGGAGGCATTTCCTGACCATGAGAACATCTAACTAATAGAACAGCTTGCCTCATGGAGTTGTGGGCCACTGGAGGTTTTCAAGAAAAGTTGGACAATTATTTGTTCAGGCTTATATAAGGATTCGTGCCTTGGGCAGGCAGTTGGACTGGAAGACCTCCAAGGTCCCTTCCAGCAATATGATTCTGTGTTTCTAAAATTCTGTGATTATGTTCTGTATTGGAATCTTAGCTACAATAAAAATCTTAATTTTGTCTTCTGCATTTGGGTAAGGATATTATTTACTCTTTAATATGTACATTTTAATGACCATCTCTCGAATGTTTTATACAGTTTTTAGAAATATACATTGTAGAGGTATCGAGAAGGATTAAAATTCCAGCTTTAATGGACTATGAAATATCCAGGTCTTTAGTAGATCTCCAATTCGCATGTTATTTTCTGTCTCCTCATACAGTATTGCTCCTTCAAGTGTCTCCCCTTACAATTGTTTCCAAATGTAACAAATCACTTTCACAATAGAATTGTGTAAGACAATTTCACTGCATAAAAATGAAAATTCAAGTCTAAGGAAATCTAAGGAAGGAAATCTAATCAGTCTTAGACTATTTATAAAACTGAAGGTCATTAAGTTTAGAAAAATATTGACAGATAAAATAAGAATTATATCTCTGGTTTATATTTGCTGTGTTTCATATAAAAAAACCTGCAATCTGGTTTTGAATTTAAAATGTGTTACATAGGCTCCTTGTTACGTGAGAGAAAGTAGATCTATGCATACCAACAGGTATACTTCTCCTTTTTCATTTTTCCCCAATTTTTTTTAAAAAATCCATTACTAGGTTTGATATGAAATGATAAACCTTAATGATATCCTGATCTGCATTCAATCATTACAAAATATTGAAGCACCTGTCCTGACAATAACAAAAATGCTATGGTCTTGTAGAGAACCAAACAAATTTGAAGTTGGATGGGAGATTCCCCACTTTTTTTTAAAGTCATATTCTTTATATATCCCATCTCACCAGAAACTTGGGACATATCTTGAGCCTCATCTGTTTCCATTTTCCTCAAATTATCTGGAAAAAAAAAAGAGAAAAAGAAAAACCTTAAGCTTAATGTGAAATATAAAATCATAGGAGAGAACTGAGAGAACAGAAGGAGAAGGGAGTTGCTATTTAACTATGAGATTATCTGCCAGGACTAATGTTTTTTTCTCCTTTCTTTCCTATCCTGCATATTTGTGGGGTATCAGCCTGGTGCAGACCTTGATCCTTTTAAAAAGAGCATTACAAAGATTTATAAAAATATCATTACAAGCACAGGAGGACCAAATTTGTTATTTATTGTTAATTTCCTACTGCATAATAACCCAAAATGCAAACTGACTGCAACAAAATTAAGCAGAAAATTAAATGGCCCTGGGTCATTGTAGGCAAAGAATTCATTCTCTTGGCTGATCCATAGTTATGTTCTTTCTAATTTACTGAGCATGCATCGATGAACCTTGAGTCAGCTTGGTGACACGCGTACAATCAGCAATCAAAAACCGAAGCAATTTGCTGAAGAATGTCTCATTTACCCAGGCAGGCCTGCATATCTGAACAGCAACTGCTACTACCTCCATTAATAATGAATACACCTCAAGCAGTGGCAGATGGGCAAAACAGCAGCTTCAGTCTTTTGGCCCTCTCTTTTTCAACCATCTTTGCTTCAAACCACACCAGCTTTCTTCCACATGGGGAATGGAAGCCCTCCCCAAAATAGCAAACTGAACCCTGGAGAGAAAAGGAACTTAGGTTTTTCTGTTTTACTGACAGATGGCTTGACTCCACAGATATGCAACAAATAGTGGGAAGCTGCTTGCCCTTCTGTTACAACATGTAATGTTCCAAAGAATAAAGTTGCAAAGTGGTCACAAACACCAGGGAGAAGCATGCCCAAGGTAGTGAGGCAGAAATAAAGCCTAGCTCTGGCCTTGGAGCATAAGGCTAGAGGTCTGAGTTCTCAAGAGTCTATATAGACATCTGCTAGCTCTTTGGCAAAATAAAAAATAAATAAAAATCAGGTATTCTCAGCACACATAAGAATGAACTCTTTCAGTAACACAGGTAGCCTCTTTTCAGAAATGCAGTTCAGATCAGGTTCCCTTAGCTTTCTCACCTTCTTTAAACTACTAAGGGCTTCATCCAGTAACTTTTTTTCAGACACTTACAGAATTGTAACTTGATAGAGTTGTCACAGAAACTTTGGAAACTATCTTTGAAGACCAATACACAAATGATTTCTAATAGAATGCTGTTTTCTTCAGTTGGCTAGCTTGGGACTTACCAAGCTGAAAAAAAAATATGAAATCCTTATTTTCCTTAGATTACAAAAGAAAAGTGTTGTCAAGTTCCAGTAAACCAAAAATACAGTTTGGTGAGTCAAATGTTATGCTGCTCTGAGTTGTTGGATCTGGATGTTGGGAAGGCTATATTGAATTCTGGACAAACTATTATGACTTGGTCTCAACTTAGGGGATTTCTATAACTTCAAAGTGTAGAATGTAGTTGTCAGGAATGGCTCGTGGAATCCATTTAACATCAATTTGAAAGAAACCATAGGCCTTTGTTCAAGACATTTAAAATTCTAAATGGTTTGGAATATGTAGTACCTGAGCAAAAAATGTTCTCCCCTTGGACTGAATAATTGACATTATCTAAATAATCAAGTTTTGAATTGAGGTCAATCATTCCTGAGTGCGGCTTTTAATATTTTGACTTTTTTTATTAAAAATGATAACATTATAGTGACAGTAATTGTTTGGTATTTTTAAAATTAATTAAATTATTTTCAATTATGTTGAATTATTTTGTTGAGTCTATCTCATGCTAAAATTCACAATACTGGGGTCACTTTTTTTAATGAATAAAATGAATAATAAAATACAGCTCAGAATTCCTTTAAAGAAGACATGATACAAGAATTATATAGACCTTTAGACCTGAGAAAAGACCAATCTCTATTTTCTACTTCAATTTTACTCAATTGTCACTCTTTTGTTCAGACATATACTTCTGAATCTATTATGGATTTTCCACCCCTACATTGTACAAGGTTTGGATATTTTTAACACACATATCTCTTGGGCACTGGTGAAGCTTTAAGCAAACATTTATCTGGCAAATGCCTACACAGAATTCAGAAGGGGGAAATTTAGGGGTTTTTCTCTTGCTGAAAGTTAAGCCCATTGACATCCTACATATAGATGGCACTCCTGGAAAAAATGAAGAATGGAGTACTCCATGGCTTGGAAAAGGAGTCTTGACCTATGATTTAAAATACCACAGAACCCATAAGTAAAAGAGATGAAGATGCATAAAAACTTGTACACTTCACTATCAGCAACACAACAGCACTCTCTATCAGCTGAGGACAGGAGTCTTATTTAGAGCAGCAAGCCAGCTCCTCATTGTCCTCAATGATAGGACTTATCGCATATGGAAAGATTCACAGGAATAGAAGGATGGAATATATGTTATATTCATGCCATAAGATATCTATATGGATCATTATGAGGCTATATAGCATTTAATGTTAAGCGCTTGTAAGTGATTAATTCAACATGAGTTAAACTGTTTAACAACAAATGTAAAATGTTCACATTTCCATTCCAGTCCTCTACTTTGCTTCTATCCATAATATTTTCACTAGCATAAAGGATTAATATGTTTAGATATGAGAATAATGCAGATATGCCTTCTTTATTGTTGTTCCTGACTTTTGATAGACTTCAGAAAGATCTGGATCTTCTAGCATACATTTGACCAGAATGCTGAATGAGTCCATTGTATGAAAGTGTACATTATCATCAGTGACTTTCAGTATATGTTACTTATAATATATATTAGTTATAGGTAGTCCTCGATTTACAACAGTTCATTTAGTGACTGTTTAAAGTTACAACAGCACTGAAAAAAGTGACTTATTACCATTTTTTACACTTACAACCTTTGCAGCACCCCCATGGTCACATGATTTACATTCAAATGCTTGACGACAGTTGCAATGTCCAGAGGTCATGTGATCACCTTTTGCGACCTTCTGACAAGCAAAGACAATGGGGAAGCCAGATTCACTTAACAACCATGTTATTAATTTAACAACTGCAGTGATTCACTTAACGTATGTGCAAGAAAAGTGATAACTCAATTAACAAATTTCTCACTTAGCAACATAAACTTTAGGCTCAACTGTAGTCATAAGTCAAGGATCACCTATATTTGTTTCCTTGTGTTGTTTTCACTTTTCCTTTTTTTGGATCTTGATTTTCTTTTTATCTTTATTGTTGTATGCCAGCCACAGTTACAAACTGTGAGAAGAGATGCTTATAATTTTTAAAAATCAATAAATAATAAAATAAAAGTTGATTTTTCTATAGATACAGAGCATGAGCCATCACAGTTGTGCATATGAAACCAGCTTTGTTTCTGCAGATTTCACTTCACTATACCTGTCTTGTAATAAATATTCCAAACTAGCAGGCAAACAAAAGGAAATAGCTCTCATTATCACGGTATTAGCAAAGCTACAATTCTATCAAAGAACCTTGATGTCCATGAGAGAGTTGTAAATATGCAATACCCTTATACTGATTCAAGAAACTTAAAACAGTTCATCTTTGGTAATATTATAGTTTGTATTTTTAATATATATATCTATATTTATTTATTTTATAGTACATATGAATGTCAATTATCTTTAAAAACTAGATTTGCCTGGTAACCAAATGATGTTTTTTCCAGAATCTTCTGACAACTGAAATGATATTATGTTTTTTATAAATGTACATCAATTAAGTTGTACATAAACGGAAAAGATCCACTGCTTCAACATTATTGCTTTCCTTCTTGTGCTATGGATAAATAATAAATATTTTATTATTGTTCTGTCTTTCTGATAGTTCTTGTTATTACATTTAAAAATAGGATACAAATGTATTTAAAACATCCACAGCCCAAACTGCAATATATGAAGCTGGAACTGAATATCTCAAATTTTGTTTTCCACATTTCCAAATTTCAGCCATGCCCAGCTTTCCCATAAAGGAAATACATAATTGTAAAATGTATGTAATTATAAAATCTTGGAGTAATAAAGACTGCTAGATTATTGTCACTCAATCCTGCAGTTCAGGTGTCTGACTAAACTGGGATCCCCCACCCAATATGAGATTTGAAACATTTATTCCATTAGTAGTTACCTACTGTTTATTGAGGAGTGGGGCGAGCACTTTATAATAGACAAATTAGTATCTAGGCAGTGACCAAAGGCTAAAATTTCATAGTCTCTGAGCCAAGATTCTCACCCAATCCTAGTTAAGAACAAAGAAAACATCAAAAACTATTTGATCCTGAGATGTAAGATTATTAATATCCAGGTGAGGGAGTGTCACACATTAAGAATACTTCATACAACAAAATACTTTATTTTTGCAGCAATGTATGTTTCATATATGTATCCCAATTGGAATTCAACCAGAATAAGATACAGCTCCATTTGTACTTTTAGATTTGCTGCTATATAAGTTCCAATCAATATCAAGATCCTTGAATTTCTCAGTATATTTAAAGATTGGAATAATATGATCCTCCATCCAAGTCATTTGGAACACTGGATTCTATTACCTTAATTTAAACAAGATTTGCACTCCCTCTTTTGTGATTTCTCCATTTTCAGTGGAGCTTATTTGCAAATCTATAGTATTGTTAGTAAGCTTCATTAAAGACAGTAAGAATTTCTCCTACATAAATGTGTATTACCAATCAGTCTGACAATCCTGTCTACCTATATAACACTCTAGCAAAGCAGATATGATCTCTAACCATTTAAGAGAGTAACAATTATCCTTACATTATCCTTAACTCAAATGTGAAAAGATGACTTTATTTTACCCATCAAAGAAAAAGAAACATATGCTATGTGGAGAATGAAGAGAAAATAAAAGTCCTCCTTACAACAATACTTTTATTTCAAAGATCACAAAACATTGCTTTAGTACTGTAAAGCAAATAAGTTACAAAAGGGGAAAGGATGATTTGACTTAAGCAACACAGCACCTGATCTCCATAAAACTCTGACTATGTAAACTTCATGATATTACCATTAATTTGCATATTTTTATTTAATCTGCCCTAAAATGGTCTTTGGAATTTAACTTGTAGAGTTGATAATAAGTATTTTTATATTCCACCTACTATATTGATGGTTTTGCCACTTAGAAAAATGGGAATGAATTGCAAAGACATAGTCCACAGTATAGGTGTGTATTTTGACCACTTTCGAAGGAATTTTACACAATTTATCATACCTAAGCCAGAACTCAGATGCACAAATTGTCACCAGGCCTTCCCCAATTTGGTACATTTGAAAATATTTTTTCCAAAATATTGAAAAAAAATTTCAATAGTTCATAGTGAGTTACATCAGAATGAATGGCAATCATGGGAATTATCCCATGGCTTCCCTAACCTTATTCACAGAACTCTAGATGTTATTTAAGGAAAAAAGAGAGTAAAACTCAGGAAATAGGCAATGAATAGCAATCTTTCAAAAAAAGCCCTCTAAATTTATATCTAGAAATTTGAAGTTGTATCAAATTAATAACAACAAATAAATTATTAACCACTCATGGAATTATCATGAGTCTGCCCGAAGTTGAAAGAACCTACTGCAGTGATGGCTAACCTTTTCCAGACCGAGTGCCCAAAGCGGGTGCCCGAACCCCCAAAATGCAATGCGCAAATGGCCCCCGTGCATGCCCCCCACCCCACGTGCATGTGTGCGCAACCCCTGCACGCCCCACACACCCCATACATACAGAGCAGAAACCCAAAGACCAGCTGGCTGGTGGGAGGCACGTGTACATGCACAGCAGAGCCGAACTGGGGCAACGACTCGTGTGCCATCAGAGCGGGCAATGCGTGCCACCTCTGGCATATGTGCCATAGGTTCGCCATCACGGACCTACTGCTATCATTTTTCATTTTTAAAAAAGTTTCTTTTTAAAATCATTATTTTAAAAATTATAGCAAACATTCTGTGACATCTAGTGGGCCTCATTTAAACAAAAAAATACACCATGTATTTAGTTAGGGTATAGGGATGTGCAAAACTGTTAAAAGTTGCCCAATACAAATTGTCACCCAGTACAAACTCTGAATAGATAAAAGGAAAAACTGTGATACATATCATTGAGCTTCATATGGAATTCACTGCCCTAAGAGTTGATGAGAGCCTGCTATTTTAAGGAAGTATTAAGCAAGTGTATTTATGGATTATAGGATATTGAGAATATGTTGATTTATGTTCCTTTACTTCATGTAGCAGGAAAGAAAGCAGTTCCCCTCTATTTTCTTTTGCTTTTTTCTCTGTGTTATTAGCAGTTGTGGTCAATATGTTGATTTGAAAGGTTTTTCTTCAGAGCAAACCGCTTTGGCAAGAAAACCTGGTACAGATATCAAAGGTATTTTATGATGCAGTATCTTTACCACCAAAACATATCACTCAGTGAATCCAGTCATTGTTGCATAGAACTGCATCAGCCATCGTAATAAACTTGAGAAAGGTTCATGTGGCCCAGGTTTACTGGAATTTCAAGGGCAAGTGATCACTCCATGTTGTTGCTGCTGCAAGAGGCATAGCTATTTTGAAAAGGCTATTTACTTTCTGGCTATTTGCCAGAAAGGTTACTGTATCCACCCCATTTTCTGCCCACTGAAGATGTTTAATGCCATTCTAAATTGTTTTTATTACCTTTTTCAGACTGACATCATTTAAATTTTCTAATATTGTCTATGTGTATATGTTAATGGTTTTTTAAAGAATGGGAAGCAGTTTTCCAGTTTTTGTTTTTTACAGTTAGTCCTCCACTTATGACCAGTGGCCAGTGACATTTTGAAATGCTGATGAACCTACCCAAAAGAGACATACAACCCATTTTTGAAATTCTGATGTACCCTCCCTATGGTCACATGAGTGCATTTTGGGCATTCAGCAACTAGCCCATATTTATGGTTGTTTGCAAGGCCCCGCAGTCTCATGATTATGATTTATGATGTTTTTGTCAGAAACTGGCATTTACTGATGGATTCTGGCAAAAATTTTCTAGTAACAAACAATGGGTTTTGCTTAACAACTGCTCTGTTCATTTTCAAACCATTGCATTTGCTTAATGACCTCCATATTTGCTTAACAACCATTGCAAAAAAGATTATAAAAATCAGGCCTGGTAATGTGGTGACCTGCTTTATAACTGTCATGACTTACAACCATAATTGCCAGCTCAATTATTATCATAAATCGAGGATTACCTGTAAAATAGGTAACACAGGTGACATAGGGAAAATATGAGGCAGCAAATGATGTATTTACCTTTATTATGTATCAAACAAAAAGTTAGCCAATTAGCAGGGAATAGAAGGGAATCCTCAGCTGTACTGCCTGTTCCCCAAACCAGGACTCGTGGGTAATGCATTGGGAGGAATCACAAAGGACATTTACTTGTCAATCTATCACCAGAAGAATCATCACACACTGCACTTTTCTAACTTATAGTGCTGGCACTGTTCCAAACAAAGAGCACCAGACTTATTACCTGGCCCCAAAGTTTTGATTTGTGTAAAAACTGCTCAGAACAAGATGTCAGTATTTGTCAGCTATTCTGGAAAACCTTTGGCCATTTCCTGCTCAGGAAGTTGCCACAGCACTCAACAGCGATGGGATCTTCAAAATGTTAGTTTAAAGCAGGTCTATACAACGTGCAATCTACCATGCAGCGTTGGGCAGCCCACTGGCAGTTTTAAAAAGTAACACATTTGCCCTGCCACCCCAATAGATTTTGCTCAAGGGCATGATAAATAATGTCAGCAGAAAAATTAAGTGGCAGCATTTTTTGGCAGCAAAGAGGGGCAGGGGCAAGAGCTTCCAGCTTCTCAGTTTGTTCTCTCTGGTTTATAGAAAAGTCGGTCCCTTCTGGAGAGCAAAGCTTGGGATGATATCTTGATAATGATAATAAATAAGAAGCACTTGGGCTCTTACATTACAGTTTGCTGTAATAGTTACGGCTAGAAACGGGGATACTGTGAGCTCTGGCCCTGTCTTAGGCATAAAACCAGGCTAAGGGTCAGTCACTCTCCTGAGAAGGAGGTAATGGCAAACCACTTCTAGAAAACCTTGCTAAGAAAACTGCAGGGATTAGTCCAGGTAGTTGTCAGGAGTCAACACTGACTTGAAAACAAAACCAAACCAAACCAAACCAAACCAAACCAAACCAAACCAAACCAAACCAAACCCAGGTTTTTATTATCTTAATGGCTCTATCCACCCATATAGAATGAGACATGCATTTATAAGTTTGGACAGTCCTACACTTAGACAATTTTGCCGAACTAAATACAGATTCTTATGGATGAATATGCTGGAAACCTTTGTCCAAAATTGAAAACTGTCTTTAATTAAAAGTATTCAATATCTCTACTAGCAGCTGATAATTAACTTTATTACTGGAATTTAATAAAGTAGACCTCTCAATCCCTGTGAAAGATTCTACTTTAGAACCATTTTAATTCTATTTTTAATTTCCTCTCCAGCATACTACAAATAATAACTAACAAAAAAGTCCTTTCTAGAAACAAAAACTGAGAGACATGGTAGTCTTTCTTTCTCAAATTTCCATTAAGTAAGTTTTCTCTCCAAGATTATCAAGATGTGCAAGAAACAAAATTTGTAATTAAGATCAATTCATTTCCTCCTCTGCAGTGTTAACACATCTATATGGAACTTTTCTGTAGAAAAAAAGGGATCATATTTAGTCATAGTTTCTTTTCTCAGGAAGTTACATGAATTGACGGTTATAGCAATAAGCATACTGTTTCACATCAGGCATCTACCTACCTAATGAATCCAATTTGTATCCCTTTTTTTTGCACACACCCCCAAATTGGAATATGACTAAAATCACAGTCATATCCATGAAAGGAAGCCCCACTGTATTAACTGGAACTCACTTTCAAGAGCAACAAATTTGAAGCTTTTGTGTGTTTCTATTTTTTTAAACAAATTAAAAATTACAAATATAAACACAAATATGTTCAGAACATCCTGTATAATTCATTATTCTGAATTAATTTCTTGTTACCAAATTCACATGTGAGCAAGATGTTCTGTGAAAATAATTTATTAAAAACATTTCCTTCTTTTTGGATTAATTCACATTACATCCTGTTGATAGAAAATATAGTTCCCTTTATAAATGGCATTTAAATTATCTTACTTGCTCTTCGCATTTTAATATTTGAAATATGGTACAGAAAATTATTACAAATGCCACATGCTCAAGAAAGCTAAATAAATTAACCCAATCCTATGCAAGTTTATTTGTGTCTAAGTATAGTGACATCAGTAACCGTATGCAGGTCTAACTCTGCAAACTATTATAATGTCAATCATTTTCCCAGGATAAAGAAATATGCTTCGTGCAGCATGAATTTGAGATCAGTACACTGTCCAATTAAAGCAGTTTTTCCTAGTCTTTGATTATATGAAAATTCCATAAGTACTGCTTTTATTTCAATTTAATAGGTAAAGTCAACGTCACACTAAGTGGGATAACCAGATGCAAAGTCGATTAGATTTTTGAGCATTTGGATAAAAGAAGACATTTTGACAGGTACAGCTTATGGTACAGGAGTAAAAAAATTGCACTTGCCACCTGCTAATTCAGTACAAAGATCAGGGATAAAGAAGTCCCATTTTGCCTTGATTTGGTTTTCCTCAGTACGGTCACAATGTTACCAATCCAGAAAAGTATCATTTTAAGTGAGATTGTACACTATCTTTGTTTGAAAAGAGCCTGATAACCCTCTCTTTAAAGAAGTGGCCGTATTTGAATTACAAAAAGGTCACATAAAAGGTAAGATTTTAAAGAAATTGCAAAACATTCTGACATAACAATAACAGTGTACCTGATTTATTTGTATTCCAATATGTTTAATGGAATGCATTCAATAATTCTGACATTGCTTTCTAATTTCTCAAGACTTTTTTAAAACCTCCAGGTTTTTTTAAAAAAACACAAATCAGCTCTTAGATTTTCGTCTTTCAAATTGGTGAAAGGATTCCTAAAATGAATTAATCAACTCACCTTCTTCCTCCTTGGGCTAGCTCTTTCAAGTTAACTTATTTTAGGAACTAACTCTAACTCCAGGTCAGAGTTAAATGAGTGACATCCCACTAATTTAATGGGATGGATTATAGATGATTAATGCTATGGTCTCTGACCAGGCATCAGTCCTTTTCACTATTTCAATTAGCCACAAAAAAAGATTCATTCTTGATGAGGGAAGGGAAAAGACACGTTCATTTTAAATCTTTTCCACAAAAGTAAGTTAAGCTACTTAAATATTTGTTTTCTGTATTCAGTATTACTTGTTTCATTTGAATTGACCTATGATTCCCTTTAGGAAAAAATAATAATGTGCCCCTTTTCAGATCAAGAACTTGCCAAAATATAGATAGGACCAGGGCAAAAAGTTTATTTGTTTTAAATTAATTTAAATGAAAATTAATTAAATTATTTGTTTTTAACTCAAAATTTAGTGGCTACTTCTTGAGTAGTCATATATAATTTTCTGCATAGGACTTAGAGGCATCATCTGATAGCAGAATAATACTGCAGTTGGTGGAAAATTAGAAGTATCTTCTCTTCCAATTTCAACTCAATCTCAAGTCAAGCAACAAATTCTGTAAAAGTTGGTACATCAGTTCCTGTTCTAGAAAAATCTTCAAGTGATAATGGCATACTTTATAGTACTATTGGCATGATACCAAGTTCATAAAGGGCCACTATTGGACCATTAGGAATTATGTGCATAATATATTCAATTATTCTTAATTATATAATAATATATTGTAAATATAATTATTGATAGTATTTTAATCTGTAAATTTAATCTAATTTATTTGTACTTTTCTCTCTTTATTATTTTTTGGGGGGTATGTTTATTCTTTAAAATGCCTACCAATAATAATTTTAAAAAAGAATAATATCTGAGTGTCCAACAAAATGGATTTTTCTTAAAAATGAAAGCAGCAGCTCAATAAAAAAAAGGAGTGCTCAAGCCATGCTAAATGGGTGAAATGGGTGTGAGAGACATATGCTCATGAACTGATATCTGAAACACTAAGAATACAGGAAAAAGACCAAGGCAGTGAAGTCTAATGATGCATGATGTTAAAATTAAGTTGGCACCTGTTTTAGCAATAGTGACTTAGTAGGCTTTATTTCAGAGTAGTATTTACCAAATTTTGCACTTTTATTTGGGAGTAGGCAATTATCTTTGAGTTAAAATTATAGACTCACAGGGCTGGAGGGACTTTAGAGGTCTTCTACTCCAATCCCTTGCCTGGCAGGAAAACATATATCATCCTAGACAAAAAGCTGTCCAATGTTTGTCTTGAAAATCTCCAAAAATAGAGCACCCACAACTTTAATTATTTTCACTGTCAGTAAGTTTCTCCTAGTTCCAGGTTGGTTCTCTCTTTAATGAGTTTCTACCTAATGCTTCTTGTCCTGTACTCAGGTGCTTTGGAGAATAAGTTGACCCTCTCTTCTCTGTGGCAGATGTGCCAGTTGGCTCATGGAAGAAACACAACACTGATCTAGAAATGCATGTGAATGTGCAAGATTCATTTGCTGTGCATTTTGGATAGCCATATATTTGATTGCCTGCAATAAGTAAGCATTCCACGCATATTAATTAATAAGGAATATTTGTATTGTATTTATTTAAAGTGATACGCTCTATTTCTGATTATTATTATTTTTATGTAAAGGCTTAATATAAACTATCTGCTATTCTAAAGTGTATACGGCAGAGACTATTCACTGAGAAATCCTCATCACATACCATGACTTGCGTGGCATTTCCTTATTATAGGTGAGTGCAACATAGCTTTACTTGATCAGCATTCATAGAAACAAATCAGGCTGATCAACTAGCACTGGCATGCAGCTGATAAGCCCCTTTTTCCTCCTCTTCTGAGTTCCCTAAGATTACATCCACTGAAATTGAATTGACAAATTGATGAACAAATATGTATAGTTCACCCCATAAAACAAGACAACATGTTCATATCCACACCATAATTGTGGTGTAGATTAAGCACTTATTGCAAGTAGTTCTGTATGAAAATAGAGTAGAAATCTCCTAGAAAGTTATAGGCAGTTATAGACATTTGTGCACATGAGCTTCAATGCTGTTATAGGCATAAAGTTTAAATAATCGAGTTGAACAAGCCACAGAAGTTAATGCTTCACATATATTTCCTCCATAGTTATTAAGTTGACATAAAACTAATTAAGTTTTGCAGGAACACATCTTAATCAAGGAAAATTGGACTTGATTGAGACTGAAGAGGAGCTGAATTTTGAGGGGGTATATAAAGTCCCAAGTGATTTTAAGAGAGATGGCAAATAGTGATAGATATTAATAGAACTGAAAAGCACTATAGGATTATTGGTTTAAAAATGATTGTGTAAATTTTACAGAATATAAACTACAACCCAAAATCAAGGTATCTAAACATTTTGAAGAAATCTTCTGAAAAGAGGATAATATTTCTGCATTCCAGTTATTAGCTTCATACTTGTTCAACCATGGAGCCCCCCCCCCCTTTGGTATTCCTTATGGAAGTGAAACTAAACCAAATATTGGTCAGTAATTACTTTTAAATTTTACTTTGAATTGAACAGGGGCTGGAAATACAGACACAATAATCTATGCATGTCTGCATCTTTTTCTACTTCTACTGCAGGGTGATGAAATGGCCTATTTCAAACGCTCTCACAGAGCAAGTAATGAAAGCAGGGTTTAGAATCTGATGTATAGCAAGATTTCTTTTTAATACATATGCTTTGGTGTGGGAGGAGTTATTTGGATTTCAGGTTGTCTAAATTGGTTGCAGGGTCTTGATTTTTCACAAAAGTATGAGCAGAGGGACCTATTGGAACCCTTCTGTAAAAGTTATTGTGTGGAAGAAGATTTCAGAATCTACTGTCCATCTCTTTGGAGAATGGCTATCACTTTCACATAGACACTGGTCTTGCATCGCTTACCTTTGCAACATTTTCACACTGTTAGGCAAGTATCTTCACTACTTGTGCTCCAATCTTTAAATAACAGCAGCATTCCTTCTGGTCCTGGGAAGATCACAAAAACCAGGAGCGACCTGGCACACCCCACCTTTGTTCTTCCTTCACTATCTTTTCATTTCATATATATATATATATATATATATATATATATATATATATATATATAAAAATAAGTTTTTGTAAAACTTCAAGTGGCTGGGGAAAATGGGAGGAATGGAGGTAAATTGCCATGACACCCTGCCTGTAGAAGAAAAGGAGGAAAATCCCAGGAAGCAAGTGGAGTTTATACAAATGAAAAATACTGTATCCTTTAGTTCTAGAGGAAACACTGTAAAGATGTCTTTGGTTCTGTCGGCCAGCTTACATTTCTAACCTTCACATACTGTAAGTCTTGCAATATTATGAGGCCACAGTCTCAAAAAGTCATCTACACAAAAGGGCTCCACGAAGGAAACATTTCTCTTAACAAACTGATCTATTATTGAATATGAATACCTAAGTCAGAATAAAAAAGTAGATCTTGTTTACATCTAACCTCAATAGAAAGGGCTGAACATAAGTGTGACTTTAATGCAGGAGAAAAAGGACATATTGAACATAGTTCAGTGAACTAAACACTATATATTACCTATAAATTTAAACTGCAGCATACCTGTAGATCTGATCCAATGATTATTTAAATAGATATCTATTAATTTGATAAAAATAGTTGAGGTTTTTTTTCTATGGAGCCTCCAATACAAGTTGAAAATCATATGTGCTAACTTGCAACTGTCAAACCATCTACAGCATGATGAGATTATAAACTAAAAAATTCATTTAGTTGTTTGTTTTTCATTTAATTGTTCTTTGTTTCAATATTCAATTATTACAGTATAAATCATGATATACAAATATTTTAAGGCAGAAAATGAATCTGAATGTGTATATATTGACTTTGGGGAAACCTAAAGAACAATGCTTCTATCTACAGTAAATAATGTAAAATTGACAGATATTGTTTGTTTACGTCTAACAAAATTCAGATTCAAATCTTGCTCAGTTATGAAGCAAATTTGTGCAGTAATCTCTACCTTCAGAGAGAACACACAAAACCGTAGGCACTTTCCGCCAGTGAAATAAAGGAGGACTCCTGTTTTACACATCTTTTTCTGCATCTCAGAGCATCTCCAAAGATGGACTTTACCCAGGTTCTTCAACTTATTTGCATGACCCAAAGTCAGACATTCTCCCTTAACCTAATTAAACATTTCATAATGAATAATTTTGGTTAAAGAATATATATAACTATCCTTAATAAAGAAAATCCCAGAAAGATAGAGTCAGCAGCTTGTATTTCTGCAAATAATGTGAGAAGAATTTAGTTTTCCATCTTTTACATTATAAAAAAGTTAGTTTTATTCCCAGTTAATAAAGTTAGGTTAAGAAGCAAATTCAAGTAATCCTTCAAATTGGGAAACCAATAATAATTAAGGATATGCCCCATATCCCAACAGGTGTTATACTGAACCACAACAATTCATAAATGGCTGGTATCTTTTATGATTGATGAAATAGTGCCAAATTACCTTTGAGCATTTTGTCTTTGACTTTCCTATCACTATAACTTTCAGAATACTTGAATACAATATTGTTGTACCTATGTAATGAAAATGATTCATTTTTAACAAAAAAGAATGTAGTTGATAAGTTACTTTTGGATCCAGAAACAGCACATCAAGAAAATAGTGAAACACTACAGCCCTCCTCAATCTAAATCAGAGTCTAATAATAGGTGTTATATGATTCAGATTCAATATATTTCTGCCAGACTGTTTTGTAGTCCTTTTAATAAAAAAGCCACACTGAAATCTTTTTCCTTGTTTGAAAAGTTCCTATTGACATTAAAAACAACTAACTTCTTTAAGTGATCACCCTTTTGAGTTTCAATGCTTGTTTTGTTCTCTTCACATTCAGAAATTAAAGTTCAGAACTTGACTCATAGATTTTCACATTGGCTCTTCAAAAATGAACTTATGCTCTGAAAAGAGATAGCTAAATATCAGAAAACTTTCTAATGTCTACTAATAAATATACCTGGACTACAGAGAATGGAGTTTATATGTTTCAGTAGGTCTTCCCATTATATATATTTATAAATAATCTGTTAGTTTTGAATAATCTATTAGTATTGGATGCTTGATATATTTACTTTAGCACATTAAACTGTAATAGGGGTATTGTAATTTAATATGAATTAAATATTGATATTAAACTCATATTGAACATGCTTCTTTTCTGACAACATAAATTAAGTATACTTTTATTTTTAAGCAATGAATGAATTAGCTTGTTTTAATGTATGGAATTTTACATTTTCATACTTCTGTTTTACAGTGGCTTGCCTTATGTTGTGCACATTTATTTGATGCACTAGCTTATTTAAAAAGAGATGGTAATGAACCAAATATATTTGACAGCCTTAAAAAGATCTAACTCTACCTATGAAAGATCAGCTATCTTGGTGTGTCAGCATTCAAGCAATCTGAGAAAGTTTAGGACACTGATACTTAAATTCACAGTAAAAGGAAAATGTCCTTTACTTATACATTTCAATAGCTAAATATGCTATTGTGTTATATGCAATTTTATTTGCTCAAGCTAGATTAATTTGCGTGGTACATTTCCAAAAAAGAAATGTAAGCCTGATTTCCATATTGCAACTAAATTACTAAGCATTTAATCAGCATTCTAAGAATGCTGATTAAATCTTAAAAAGTTAAGATTTCATGTTATGTTTAATTTAAAATGTAGCTTTCTGTTTTTAAAAAAATCAAAATTATAAATTTGTGATACAAAATAACAATATCTTTTCAGTGTGAAACATTTAGAGTTAGTGGTGCAGTTAGAAAAAAAAACTTTTTTAAAAATGCTCATAGAAGATTTTTATCAAGATTCCCAAAGCTTCCCTTCATTGCTACTGTGGATTACTTGTGTGAAAAGAAAATTTATTTTGAATCTATGCAGATATAAAGGGAAACCTTTGCAGGGATGGGGTACAGAACAAACACTTCTCACAGACATCAGTATTTCTATATGAACATTCATGCATTTTTTGAAGAGATACAATTCAGTGCTTTGTGTCTAAAAACTACTTTCGACCTAGTGCACTTGTAGTAAATCTTTATATCAACTTTGATGTAAAATAAATGGTTTTCACTTTTGTAAGTAGGTGCATGATCTTAAAAAAATGAAAAAGCTGCAAGTTATGCATCACTACTACTATACCACTACTTGCTACAACTATTATTATTACCATTACTATTGCATTAATCCTTTAAACCAAGCATTTTGTAACTATGTTTTCCATCCAATTACTATAAAATAGAACATTTGTCTGGCAAGAATATTTGAGAAAATAAAGTTAAATCAGGGACTCAAATAGAATTCAGGGCATAAATAAATAGCTGAGAACTTGTATAATGCAGAGACTCACTGAAAATGGATGTGATTTCTTTCTTGAACTCACTCTTTGATGCTGCTGAATTATTATTATGGTTATTGTCATTCCATACCTATTCTTATCTGGAATAAATCTCAATCACCTCCAGGAATATTTTATACCAGCTGAATTCAAGGTGGTATAAAGATGGTTAAGGACTGTTAATTCAGCTTCTCTTGAACAGGACTTTCATTAAAAAAATCTGGGCATGCAGATAATCCCATTTTTAAAAACTTCCTATTCGATGTTGAATTTACTTATGTGCAATTGTTTGTGCAACTTAACTATGCATTTCAATTTAATGCATTTTTCTTGATTCATAAGTCACACTGGATTCAGTAGAGGTTCTGTGAAAGAAGAGTGCATAAAATTGCTTTATTCATTTGCCTGAAGTTTAATTTTAGCACTCAGTATATATTAAGAATGGATTAAATAGTACAAATTAAAGGTTTCCTGCTCATAGATCCAGAGATACAGCTTTATAAGGTGGGAAGGTGGTAGGGGGAGATTCTTAGAAACATTTAGCCACAGTTCTATTTCAATGTCTCCCAGTAAAAATGTTTAGATTTGGCTTCTCCCAGTAAAAATATTTAGGACACACTGAAGATTTATGGAAGCTAGTCCCATTGTCTTTTAAGGAGGCTTATAGTATATTCAGGATTGCAATTTAATGAATTTCTCAGTGGCTGAATTTCTAAAGTTAATTTTGCTTTGCATATGGAAGAAATGCTTATTACCCAGCTAATCATGTATTTTACCTGATGTTTTACTGACAAGTACACTGGATTACTCACTTTTCCATTGTTTTATATATAAACATATCAGGAGAGATCGGTAGAGCTGCATTGCATTGCCCATAGAAAGTAAGCTTTCTTTGTACAATAATTCTGTTTTTAAAATGCAGATTTAATAGTTATAACCTGAATCAATTTTATTTTTTGGTTCAGTGATTAATACAGTTTTAGAAATGTTAATTTCATACTTATACTTCATGGCCTTATAAAGTGTAGAAAATCTATAAAACTGAAAAATTCTCTATTGGGGCAAATATATTCCTAATCAGAAAACTGAAATCTCCCTTCTTTCAATAACTACATTTGCTGATTAGAGCATAAAATGCTACATTTCAGTCCTCACTGTCCAGCATATAATTTTCCAAACCTAACTTGTTTGTTTAAGCAAATTTATTAGTAATAAGCAGCCATTATTTGAAAAGGGAGACAATTTTTTCCCCAGTAAAATAAAAATAAATAAATTTAAAAACATGCTATCAGTATTTGGTTATGTTTTCTGTGTTGCATTACTGTGACAAATTCATTTGATATCAGTCTTTAATACGTAAGTTTAAAGAGCCCTAAAATTTAATTTTCCTATGGAATAAGCATTAACAGATTATTTATAGCTAACACTGGAAATGCATGCCTGCAACTCATGGGACTCTGTTGGTTTGACTCCAAACAAAGTGTTACATGGGCATTTTGTGGAAATTTGGGGTTTAACTTGTTTATTTAATGCCCAGTATTTGGGTATCCTAAGAATCCTTGATTTTTTTACTTCTTGTTTTTTGGGAGGGTGGGAGAGTGTGTAAATTTAAAGTTCAGAAAAAAAACCGTTCAGCTTCTTGTATTTGGGTGTTGCGACAGCTTAAAAAGAGGGGGAAATTGCCCCAATTAATGACAGAAAATATTTCTGAAAACAGCTTTTATTTCTTACAGCTTAATGTTTTTCATAGTACTCCACTCAGCCCTTCAGCTTTGAATTTGTTTTGAATTTCTTATTATTATTTCCCCTTAGAATTTAAAATGCAAGTATACAGAAATCCCTTTCCTTATCTCTTTCAGAAATTCAGGCTTTTGGGAGCAAGAGCAAAACTTCATAATCTCTTTTTCACAGAGTACAACTAACGGGTCAATTTGTAATGGGAAAAGAAAAAGAAGTAAACTCGGCTCAAGAAACAAACAACTATCTTCTCAGGTTTAGATTGGCGTTTGAAAAGTTTTCCCTCTTCCGAATAGAGAATTCAGTGCGATATTTTGTTCATTATACATTTGTGTGTATGTGTGTATGTATGTGTGTGTGTGAGAGAGAGAGAGGAGAGAGAGAGATCTAGCACTTGTTCGAAGCGCACGCACTTCACTCCTCTCCGTCTGCTTCTCACTACTCAATAAAACTTCTGCTTTTTACACCCTTCCCAAAAAAGTTTGCAGCCATAGAGTAAACAGCAAATTGAAGGGAGGGGGAGGGGGGACAGAGAGAGAGAGAGAAAAGAAAGAAAGAAAGAAAGAAAGAAAGAAAGAAAGAAAGAAAGAAAGAAAACCGTTATCTGTCAGAAAAGCAGAATAAGACAGGACCAATTTAGATGGGCGCGCTCTGGCGCGAAAATACGGTACCTGCTCTGCCCGGAGCTGGATGCAAAGAACTCGCCCAGATCTCTCCACTTCCATGTGCAGCGGCTCCTCGGCCAAGCAGAGCGACAGGAGGCAGCTCCGCTCTCAGTCCCTCCCCTCGCCACTCCACTTCCTCATTCCAGTGCAACATCTTTGCAGGCGGCCGGTGGCTCCTGCGGGCATTTCGCCCCTGCACCGGGGTGTGCGGAGCTTTTTCATTTGTGGGCAGGAGGGAGAGAGCGCGGGGGACTTGTCGTGCCTGTCAGATGATGAAGGCAACACCCCTTCTGCTGCTACCAAAGGTTCCTAAGCAGGGCAAGGGCACATTTTGCCCTCTTGGATCCTGATGGATGCACCTTGTGTGGAAGTATTGATTTACTTGGTGAAAGAAAAATCCAAAGAGAAAGATAGGTCTATTTTCATTAACTAATCAGCCTGGGAAAAAGGAGCCTTCACCACCAGTATACTTCAGAGTCCAAGATGATGGAAGGTTGCCTTTATATCCTGATTTTAAAAAATCCCCATATTAGTCTATCATTTTTCTCTGAATAGTCTTGGAAATGATGTCCCAGTTCTAAACCTAGTTAGTTAGAAAAGGTATATGATCCAAATTGAGTGATAGCTTTAGTCTTCAGATTAAAATAGCTCTTCTCTAGATAGGACTGTGTTTGGATCCAACTCACTGAATTCATTTCAAAACATTTTTGATTAAATGTACCTAAGACTGCACATTTTGCATATTCCAAAATTCCTATGTGGGAAGTATTATTAAGAACTATTGTTATATCTATAAACTGTCGAACAGTGGTGATGGGGTGTTGAACATATTCCAGAAAGCTACTTCTAATTTCTATTACTGATTTCTACACATAGTATGTCAAGATAAAATAGCTATGCAGCCCTGATAATTCACCAAGAAAAATCCTTTTTCTGTTGAGTTTTTAAGTGGATCTTGTTTAATGGATAAATGCTTAAATGACCCATAATTTTATTTATTAATTTATCAAATTTATGTGCACAAATTTTAATTGTGATTCATTCTGTGTTAGTTAAAATTCTGAAAGGTAGACAAGAAATACATCAACATTAAGCACTATATGGACATTTAATAGAAATGGGATTGGTGTCTATTCCATGGAAAAAATATAACTCAATTAAGTCCTGCCCACGGAGGTGGATCATTCCATGGAAACTTTATTAATTTATTAATCTTTATTAATTTCTGGTAAGATAGATACTTTGTAGCTTCTGATTTGTTTTCAAGTGTGGAAGCTCTGTTTAATTATTACTATAATGTAACTTATTAAAGAAATTTATTCGTAAGTATATAGGTATTTGTGTATGTGTACTTATTTAGTTTTATTTATCAAATCTAGCCACTGCCAGGATACTCGTGTGTGTGTGTGTGTATGTGTGGTTGTGTGTGTCCGTGTCCATGTCCATGTCTATGGTGATTGTCTGAAAAATAGTTAAAGGGAGTCTATAAAGGGAGCAAAAGACAAATAAGAAATGATATTGTAGGAAGCCCCTCCTCCCCAGAATAAGAAAAGAAGCAGAACAAACCAAGAGCTGAAACTGACAAAATTGGACTGACAGGATTATATCAGGGAGACAAACACCAGGGAGACAAACACCTAGGATTTGCGTTTTCCCTTTACTTTTAGGCTAGTCACAATCTTGCAGACCATAATAGACATCATGCAACAGAATTAAAAAATGAAGGACACACAGACCCAAACACATCAATTACAAACCTCCAAAATATATAAAAACTCATGTACTGACCAGACCAATTTGCCATCTATTCCCAGAAACACTTGCTGTTGTCACTGCTGACTATGGGCCAGTACAATAGGGCTTATCTGGGTATCAGTCATGGAATTTTTTAGGCAGTTTGAGGGTTTTAATTTGTTGGGAGTCGACCTATTCAGTTTCTAAGGGTGAAAGTCTTTCCAGGATACCAAGTACTGGATTTTTCCCTGATGTACACAAGAGTTCAAAACGTCTTTGACTTCAAAATTCTGCTATCCCTCGATTACAATGGGGTTGGGAGGTGGATACAGTTTGGGACGCAAGGAAGATGTGATTTCTGATTTCAATAGGCTACAGTGAAATACTGGGTGTATGCATCTGAGCGTTTTTGGCAGCTCAAGTTCTACAGTCACTGGGTTAATAATCCTTTTAATGGGGAAAGGTACAACGTTATTTTGGCCCCAATTTTTTGGACAGTTGTCTAGATTAGATAGACAACTGGTAGATAGACAGATCTTGTCTCCCACCCTAAAGTCCTTTGGCTTAATGCACTTTTTATCGGCCAGTTTTTTGTATGCTTTCCTAGCTTCATCTAAAGCTTTTCTCACCACTGGCCAGGTGTTCTGTAACTGGACAACCCAATCTTTCAATGATGCAGTTAATGGGATGGCCTGAGATATTTCAGGTTATGTCCTGTGGCCACTTTAAATGGAGTAAACCCAGTGCTACTGTGCACCAAGTTTTGTAGGTGACACCTGCAAAAGGGAGGAGGTCTGTCTAATTGTCCTGTTGGTAATTAATATAATATCTGAAGTACTGCTGTAGGACACCATTGGTTCATTCACAGCCCCCATAAGTAGCCAGATGATGTGAGGAGCTGAGCCCCTGAGTGGTCCCCAAAAGCTTTAGGAATTCCTGCCAAAACTGTGAAGTGAATTGGACTCCGCTATCTCTGGAGTACCATGCAACTGGTAGACATGCTGCACAAATGGTTTAGCCAAAGTGTGCATGGAGGGATTTTTTTTGATAGATTATTCAGCAAAATGCACTCACCTGGAAAACGAATCAGTTATCACCCAAATTACTGTATTACCCGAGCTTTCGGGCAGTTCTATGATACATTAATATCTCTTTTCATGGGGCTTGAGGTTCTGCTGCTGGCTAGAGAAGCCCAGGTGTTTTCCCTCATCTCCTCTTGGCAGAGACACAAATGGAGCAGGTAGCCATATAGTTCTCCAGGTCCTTTTTCAGTGACGGCCACCAAAATTGCCTCTTGATTAGGTGCAGGGTTTTTTTACAAAGCCAACACTTTTGAATCATAGCTTTTTTTTTTAAGAACCATCAATCATTGACTTTGTGAAACATGTAGTTTGGCTCACATCCAAACTAGACCGTTTTGCATTTACATTTCCCTTGTGCATTTGGAACCACTCATCCTGTCTTCAGGGCGTCCTTTAAATCATCAGCTATTTGGGGTTTCGTTTTGACTTATGCTCAGATGGTGACTGGGCCGCCAGTTGCCTGGAGGGGATGACTGGTTTAATCACCTCCGGCTTTGAACTATTGTATTGCAGCCTGGATAAAGCATCTGCTAGAAAGTTTCTCCCTCCTGGGAGATATAAGGTAAACTTGAATCAGTTAAAGTACTGGGCCCATTGGGCCTGTTTGGATGATAGTCTCTAGGAGTTTTTCAAGGTTTCTAAGTTTTTATGATCTGTCCATATTTAAATGGGGTTTTTCCTCCTTCTAGAAAATGCCTCCAAGTTAGGAGCACCCAGCGCACTACATAGGTTTTCTTCTCCCAGATTTCCCATTTCTGCCCCATCTTATTTAGTTTTTTAGAAGTGTAGGTGCATGGCTGTAATATCCCTTGATTGTTTTCCTATAGAAACACTGCACTCACTGCAACATCACTGGCATCAACCTGAATGATGAAGGGAGTGTTGGGGTCTGAATGTTTCAGAAATGGCTCTGAATCAAATGCTTTGATCCTAACTCGGTAGTATGCCTCTTGCAAATCCAACTTGGTGAAGACTTTTCCCTTGGCTAAATGGGCTAGCATGTCCTTCATGAGGGGAAGTGGGTAAACATTTTTCATACACATTGCATTCATCCCATGATAGTCCATGCATAGATAAAGGGATCCATCCTTCTTTTCCCTAAAAAGTACTCAAGACAGACTTGTCTTGGTCTGGCAGGTTGGATGAACCCACACATTTTTTTATAGATTTTTGTTTATAAAAGTCTGCAATTCATCCAATTCCATCTGGCAAAAAGCTATAGGCACTTTAAGCTGTTTGAGTCTCACACCCAGTTTCTTGACAGGGCAGGGTTGACCAGGGCATCTGGGGAACCCTGAGTCCAGGAGAGCTACTAGATTCCCTTTGTGCCCTGAGGATTGAATCACCAATCCTTTGGGGATGGTCACTGGGTTGACTGGGCAACTTACCAAGGGATCATCATTGTAGTCTGATTCATTTTACACTGGGCTATCCACTGTTGGAGTTCTCCCACCATCTTTAGGAGATGGGGAGAACTTTACGACTTCTACTGTCTTCGGGGCAGTTTCGCATGCTCACTGTGGTGGTTTTGCTGATCTTTTGGCAGGACCCTTAGTTGCCTTCTGGATTGGGCATGCAGTTTGGCAGTCGGCAGAACTGCCCCTCCTTCCCACACCTAAAGCAGCAAACAGATTAACGATGTGGGCTCTGCTCATACAGTCTCAGTTTCGGGGACCTCTTTTTTTTAAGGATGGGATTTTCACCATCCATGACTTGCCCAGTATTTGGATTGAACCAGGTTGACTTCCATTTCTTCTGCTAGGACAAATCAGCCAGATTGTGAAACTTCTGAATATACTTGGCCACTCCCCTGTGCCCCTGCCTGATGGTCTTTATGCAATGTTTGGCTTTGCGATCAACAAAAAAGTCTTAGAAGCATTTCTGAAGTGCAGCCATGAAGCAGTCAAAGTTTCTCAGCTCCAGGGCATTGTCAATGGGGAAGGTGATTGCAAAGGCTGATTCGGACTTTTGCCTACATTTTTCTGTGACTCACAACTTGACAGTAACAGGGAGGTGGGTAGATGGAACGCAAGGGTAATCTCAAGGACACACCGAACAGATGTCTTAGTATCACTGGCTGTTTCCCATAACAAAATGAATAGGAGTGGTGGACCATAATGTCCATTGGTAGACATTATGGTCTGTGGGTGGCCTGTAGTAAAAAGGGGGAATTAGCTATGCCTACTTTTGTGCAGGAAACCCAGAGCTGGATTCTCTTCTTGTGTGCCCATGTGGTTTATTCAGTAAAGTTTTTCTGGATTCGCCAACTGAACAGTTGACAGTGACCATGCATTCAGCTGCAGTTCCCTCTAATGTCATTGTTTGCACAGTCACATAGTAGAGGCGGTTTCCTCTCTGGGGTGACACAACTGCAGAACTGGCTTAATATCAGACATGCCCCTATCCAATCCCTTAGGAAAGAAGGCCCTTGACTCCATTTGGTTAAAGCAAAGGGTTATTTTACTAAAGGTGTTGGTTGCAGTAAAATCAAACCAGCTCTAAACTCTCCTCCGCTCGCATGGTATAAAAAAGGTTTGCCCACAGCCTATTCCTCCCTCCATGACCAGTCCATTTTCAACCAACCAGAGCTCATCAAGATGTTTTCACAACACTGAGATGTTTTGGGATAATTTGCATATTTCTCATGGGATGCTGGTACAAACAGGATCTAGCTGCTCTGGTCTTTATCACCTGTCATTCCCCACTTCCAATTTCCCATCACGTACACACTCAGCTTTATTGCCCTTTCATCCTACCCCTCCCTCCAGCCTTTAATGGTAGGATGTCTGTGAGGTGCCAAGCTGAATCAGACAGAGCTGATACAGAGAGAGCTCACACCTGGGCAGTTGCATCCTGATCTCTGAACAAAGTCCTGCTTAGAAGGAGGGGCCTGAACTCTGTGAAAAGAAGTCTTCTCAGACCATTTTGTCTGAAAGCTTCGTCTTGGTGAAAGGCTGAAAAAGTGTCTTTCAGTGCAGAGGATTCCAAGGGAGAGTCAATCTGTGGTTGAGGAGATCCAATAAAGGGAATCTCACTGTGGGAAGGTGGGAAGGTTGACTTGAGGAATATGGCCCAAAAATGGGGAACTCAGGCTCAAGGATTCTGCTGGAGTCTCCATTAGAGACAAATGGAAGCCTGGGATCAGAGGAAGTTGCCCGTCCAGGCGGAAATGCCCATGCAAAGATTCAGTAGGGTGGACTAAGTTCAGGATGAGGCAAGCAATCAGATTTGGCTAAATAAAGGTACTTAAAAGGAAAAAAATGTAATAACATTGATCTTTCTCTACTTCTTTGTATTTTACGATCACTGAATAATTAATATGTTTACTGAGATTTTTACCTTTTCTAATCTGATTTACAGTAAAAACGATCAGGGTGTGTAAATCTAAGAGTTCTGTTTTCCTTTTATTTTCTCCTTCCCTTGTATTTGTGTGTGTATGTATATGTGTTAAAGTCTTTGTGTATCCTTGAAGTAAAGGAATTGATATGAAAAGATGGGTTAATCAAGCTGATCATAACTGATTTATAGAGAAAAAGTATATGGAATGTATCTCCCCCTTGCCTGTCCAGGACCAATCAAATAGTCAGGAGAAGGAGGGAAGATTGAAGGGACCCTTTAACTATTCTGTTAACCCTCTCCTGCCCGGTTAAAGGTACAACAGGGAAATTGACAGAACTTTTATGTAACTGTTAAATGTCTGTAATCACTAGAGACAAGGTTTTTAAATTCTGTTAGGGGGGGGAAATGTTAAAATAAGCCATAAAAAGAAAATACCTTCACTCTTGTTTGCCTGGCCAGCAAATCAGGGTGAAGAGAACAGTGGTCCCTTTTTCTTCCCTGTGCTTTAAGAAGTGTGTCAGGAGGGAATGTTTTAAATTCATTTAGAAGAAAATTTTTATTTTTGCATTTACTGTATGCGTCGTAATTGGGTTTTATCTGTCTATCCTTCTTCTAAAACATAATGTATGTCCATCCACAGGAGCCTCATAAACCCAAGTTCGCTTGCGTAGGGAAATAATCTTTTTCTAATTAAGTTACTTTTTGTCTTATCAATAGTCAGTAAAATTCCTATGGAACTAATCCTGAAACATACGGTATAAGGACTTTTCAATCTCTAAAACTATGTGGTCTTTTCATCTGAACTGTGTATTGATAACACTGGGCCAAATGCTGTCAGGATGTTTAAATATTTTAAAACAAATTTTAAAGGTAGGCTCTCCATGCCTTTCACAAATTGTACACAGTAAAATATTATGTTTATAAACTTATTTGGAACTTTCAGAATTCTCAAGCTGCCAGTCCTTAAGTCCTCTTTAATATGTACTTTACAAAAATTTGTTACATTTGTTCATTTTCTAAGGTTGTCTTTTCTTGTTCTCTTCCATCACCTTTTTCTTATTACCAAAATCCAGCTTTTCTTTGTTTTTTATCTGTGGTGTCCTCATTTTTTTGTAACAGGTTTATCTGGTTCTATAACAACTGAAGTGTTCATGTCTTACATGGGTCTCTACCCCACTCCACCCCTTCATCTCTTCTGTGTTCTCCATTCCTCATCTCAGACTAACAATGCCTCTCTGGGAGGGTCACCCACAAAGAGGGGGGAGTTGATTTTGTCCTCATATTTTTCACTCCTGCACAGACAACTCCGCAACCTGTGGAAGCAGAGTGCACTGTCCCAGACACTGCTTCTAGAGGAGACTCTCCATTCATTGGAATCAGGGGATTTAGTTTTTGCAAACCAATCCCTTTCCCAAAAAAAAAAAAAAAAGGACTCCTGGATCCATTGGTCCCACATAAAGCCAGCCATAAGATTAAGATTATGATAACCTTTATTATCAAATTTTACTGTGAGCTGTGTACACATTAAAGAGGAAATTCTGTTGCCTGGGTAGAAGTATGCAAGTTCTGATGTATTTGGGTCTTTTCCCATGTAAGATTGAGAGTATCTTGGCCTCTCAATCTTACATGGGAAAAGACCTGAATACACCAGAACTTTTGGGTTTTCTCCCTTGTAAAATTGGAAGTGTCTTGGTAATGTTTCGACAAAGTCTCATTCGTCATCTTCAGGCTGGTGTTTTCAGCTTCGTGCTTCTAGGAGCAATGTGTGATTGCAGCTGTTTCTTCCTTTTAACTGCTAGTGGGGGTGTGAACTGATTGGGTGGGAGCTTGTCTGTGTTCTGATTGGGTGGAGGTGTGTTCTGATTGGTTGGGGGCTTGGCTGTGCTCTGATTGGATGGGGGATTGGCTGTGCTCTGATTGGATGGGGGTGTGTTCTGTTTGGGTGGGGGCTTGGTTGGGCTCGGGTTAGTCTGAGTTGCAGGGGGATTTGAACTGGTGAGCTGCGTTGCTGTTGTTTGGCTTTGTGTTCATGGTCGTGCCACATCTTCATGGTGGGTGTCAGTTTGCTTCATGTATGGATTGGAGGGGTTTAAAGTGACAAATGATGCAGCTGCGGTCTGGCTTCTGGTCCATGGTCATGCCTCATCATCGGTGTGGGTTTGAGTGTGCTTTCTGTGTGGATGTGTGGTGGTGACATCCTGTGTGGCCCTCATGAGTGTGAGTCTGGTGTCATTCCTCATGTTAGGGACTCGTTTGTCAATAAGGGCGGGTTTCCAAATGGCTGGTAGGCGGGCGGTATCATCTCGTTTATTCATGCTGTGTGGGCATTTTTCTATCTTGATGGCTTCTCTGATTATTCTGTTGTTAAAGTGTTCAGTTTTGGCAATAGTTCTGGTCTTTTTAAAGTCAATTTCATGTCCTGTGGCTTTAAGGCGTTGGACCAGGGAAGAAGTTGGTTCTTCTTTTCTGACTAGTTCTTGTGTTCTTCAATGCATGCACTTATTCTTCTGTTGGTTTGTCCAATGTATGTGGTGGGGCAGGCAGTACATGGGATTTCATATACTCCTTGGTTTTCTAACTCAATTTTGTCTTTGGGGTTTCTTAGGATGGTGGAAATTTTTCGGTTTGTGCAGAATGCTGTCTTGATGTTCCGTTTGTGGAGGATCTTGCAATTAGTTACACCTCCACCCAATCAGAACACAGCCATGCTCCCACCCAATCAGCTCTCACCCCCACTGGCAGTTAAAAGGAAGAAACAGCTGCGATCACACATTGCTCCTGGAAGCACGAAGCTGAGAACACCAGCCTGAAGATGACGAATGAGACTTCGTCGAAACGTTGCCAAGACACTTCCAATTTTATGTGGGAGAAAACCCGAATAACCAAAGACCTACATACAAACACCCGCAAAAACCTCAGAAAATATATACACACACACACACACACACACACACACACACTTTATACTGTATACTTTATATTTTTTATACTTATATTCTTTATATATATTTCTATTATTTCAAAGTATATATCTACACATAAACATACATTACATGCATATACACATGGTATATACATGTACATGTTCATGTACATGTACATGTACATATATATGTACATATACATATACATATAGCATTAGCAATAGCACTTGAACTTATAAACAGCTTCACAGTGCTTTACAGCCTTCTCAAGGTGGATTACAGAGTCAGCATATTGCCCTCAACAATCTGGGTTCTCATTTTACTGAACTAGGAAGGATGGAAATTAGTATAGTTCTTTATGGGCTGGAGTGTGTGTGTGTGTGTGTGTGTGTGTGTGTGTGTGTGTGTGTGACCATGGAAGCATCTTCAGACAATCCTGGCTCCTTTGCCTAGGAAACAGAGATGAGTATTGCCTCCCGTGTCTTTCTGTTTCTCTGTTTAGCTAAGGAAATATCTCTGAAATAAGGGTGTTTTCATTGTTCTTATTGCAATGTTTCTCCTTCTCATGACTCAGTTCTCAGTGTCAAAGCCCAGGAAGCTTGCAAGGAGAAAAATCAATGGAAATCATGTGACCCTGATTGATAGCGGAAGCATGGCAGTGGGTTTGGACTTCCATCTTGCTTCCTGGAAAGCTTGTAGAGAGAAAGTCAATGTGGTATCTTGCAGGGAAGATTGCAAGTTCCTTGGATAAGTCTCTCCAGCCTGTGCACTCTTGGCCTGTTCATACCTAATTTTTAAGATAAATTCTTACACGATAAAATAATGCAATAAATTCAGAGCAATAAAATTCCTGAAGAAAGAATTCCTCTCTCCCACATTATTAGTCTCATACGAAACAAAACAAAAAATAATTCATATCTGATGCTATTGTCTTTCAGAGTATGAAACATTTTGTAGACCTGAGAAAGGAGTAAAAAAGAATCCCTCCATACCCTGGGCACTGGTCAAAAGAGCTGTCTGCCAAGGGGTGGAGAAATAGAGCACAGATCCTGAAGATCTGAACTCTGCCTGCACTTCTCCAAAGGAGTTCCCTTCCACATGCAGAAGAGAGCTAAACTCCTTTAGTGAGAAGGAGAAATGGAACTCAGATCTCGATATTTTGAAATCTGTTTCTGCACCCTGCAGAAGGTCCTTCTGTTCATCCTCATTTTTTAGCAATCATATGCTTACATGCATTTTCTCTCATCCATAGCTTGTGTTATTGCACTTCCATACTGCCCACTAATGAAATTCTTGTAGAATTTTGTAAGATAATGACCTGGATTACCCAGTTTCGATCCAGTCAAGACAGAAATATTGTTTGTCGATGTTTTATCTGTCCAGCTGAATGGTGCCTTGCTGATCCTGAAGAGATCTGCACTTACGCTAAAGTGCAGGATTATTGCAATGTGTTATATGTGGGGGTGCTTTGAAAATTGTCTGCAAACTTCCTTTGGTTTAAAATAGAGCAGCTAGACTGCTCACTGGGGCTGACCAATGCAATTGTATTATGGCATTTCTTTGTTATCTACTCTGTCTGTTTCTAGACCTAATTCAAAGTACTGATTTTGACCTTTTGGGCTTTGAACACCTTAGGATCAGGTTACTTGAAGAAGTGTCTTCTATACATGCAACCCAGTTTTCAAGATTTTCCAATAACACCCTCTTCCAGAAGTGAGATGGACTGCTACAAATGGTAGAGTTTTTTGTGTGGTGCCCCCCACCCCCCGTAATCCCACAGCATTATCTCTCCAGAGAAATTCAACTGATATACACACTAGCATTACTTTAATGATAGCTGAAGACCTTTCTAATTTCCCATTGTTTTTAATTGGCTCGTAATTATATTTTTTGTGTTATATTTTAACCCATATAGCTGTCTAGTTTATATGATATTCTTAATTTCACATTTGTTTAATTTTATTATATATTTTTTTATTCAAAATGCTTTTTTGTGGTAAATTGACTATTTAGGGCATGGAGTAAATTGACTTTTCAGCTATTAAGTGTTTTTTTTTAAATAAATAAATATTCTTTCCATGCTGTTCTAAGCAGAACTTGACACTAATGAAAAGTGGTTGATCCCATATTCTCTCATCACCCTTGTACTCTTCACTAAGTCTCTCTATCTTTCATCATAAACAATCAAACCAAGAATTATTTTTCTCTTGGACTGTATTTATTTGGAATGTTGAATAAGTCTACACCCCCCCCCCCGTTCATTTCCTTTGTTATAATTCACTGAAGCATAATTGACACCAACCTATGGGTTCTACTTTCACCCCAACAACCCAGATGGCACTAAATCATACCTTCTGCCTTGGATTTTGGCCCTTTCATTCATAATGATATCTACATCCTACATGTATTAATTAATTCCACTCCACAAGATCTGGCCACCTTTATTTAAATATACTACATCTTGCTCTTTTCTCTTATTTCATAGACAAACAATATGCAGGTTTTTCTTTGATTCATTTTATTAGTTAACTTATGCACTTTAATGTTACTTCTCCTTCAAGTTGCAGTACCATACAAAAAGTGATAATCACTGAATGGTCCCATTATAGCTTTCTCTGATTGAGGCTTTCTCATAATGTTTTTCATAAGATCAATGAAGTTTAGTTTAGCAGCCTTAATTGCATTCATGTCATATACAACATTTCCTACTAATGGTAAAGCTAGTACTGAGCACTTTTGGAATATATCAATCACTATACTACACTACAATCAGAACCCACCTTTATTCCACGCATACTCACACTATTCTATGCCAGCTAGAATCTCTGTTCTAGATATTACCATTGCATACCAAACACTGTTCCCCTCTGTTCCACCTAAAAGGTGCTGTATGTGCAGTGCACTGACATACTTTTAGGATTGCACAAGCTATGTATGAGAATTGAAAGCTGATGAAAAGGCCATTGGAATGCTATCAAATGATGCCCAGAGAAATTGTATTCCAGGATTCAGTCAAAACAAATTTCTAGTTGTATTTAGAGAATGATAACACTATATGTTTACATTGTAGATGCTTAACTTAAATTTGCTACAAGAAAGCCATAGAAGTGGTCATCAACACAACATAATACAACTACATGCAAAGAACAAGATTGCAATGGCTGTTATAAGTTAAGATAAGCAGGATGAAAGGTTTATTTTATGAATTATGAAGAAAAAGAATTTGTGTAAATGGGAAGTGACTAGAAACAGTAACAAACTGGGAGTGTACTGAACTTTATTATGCAATATTTGCAAGCAAGTAAGGCATTGAAGTTGTTTTGTTTTGCTTATAGCTAGCCACACCCACTCATGTGCCTGGATTACTATCCATTGCAATGAGCTTGGAACAATGTGTGAATAATTTTATACTGTATGTGTTATCAAAGGAGACCTAGCACCACTATTTGTCCAAAATATTACATATGACCTTCATATTCTTCAGAATCTTTAAAATATTACATGTTCTTAAACGTGTAATATTTTCTTTGTTCTTAAAGTCATTTGAATAATCTGAGGGGCTGGACAATTACTGAATATTCCTACAGAGTAAAGAAATCTGTTGTGTAGCATTTGAGATGACTATCGTATGCCATAGTAGAAGCTATAAAATGCTGAATTACAAAATGAAATCATTCAGTCTAGTATTATACAATAGTATAGTTCCGTGATGGCGAACCTATGGCACGGGTGCCACAGGTGGCACACCGAGCCATATCAGTGGGCACACGAGCGTTGCCGTAGCTCAGCTCCAGCACATATATGTGTGCCAGACAGCTGGTTTTTGGGCCTTTCGGTCCCACCGAAAGTTGAGAAATGGGCTGTTTCCAGCCTCCGGAGGGCCTCCAGGGGGGTGGGGAAGGCCATTTTCACCCTCCCCAGGCTGCTAGAAAGCCTCTGGAGCCTGGGGAGGGTGAAAAACAGGCCTACCGGGCCCACCGGGCCATCACATGCTAAAATTGGGGGGGATGCACGCACATGCGCAGGGGCAGGGTGCATTGAATTATGGGTGTGGGCACACACGTGGGTGACCTCCCCGTGCTCCCCCCGCTTTTGGCACGTGACGGCAAAAAGGTTAGCCATCACTGGTATAGTTTGATCTAATGGTTAAGGCATCAGTGTAGAAAGCAAAAGACAGTAGTTCTACAATGGTCCTGCCTTTAGGCATGAAAGCCTCCTGGATGACTTTGTGCCAATCACCTTATCTCAGTTCACGGTGTCAGGCTGAGGTGACAATCCAGTCAAAAATGAAGGCAATCTAGTCAGTTTGCACTCTTTCCAGGATCTCAACATTTGTTTTTTTTAAACATGGTGACCAAAACTGGATGCAGTATTCTAAATTTAGAATATTGCATCCAGTTTTGATCACCATACTATAAAAAAAGATATTGAGACTCTGGAAAGAGTGCAGAAAAGGACAACAAAGATGACTAAGGGGGCCGGAGGCTATCACATATGAAGAATGGTTACAGGAATTGGCTATATCTAGTCTAATGAAAAGAACTAGGAGTGACATGATAGCAGTGTTCCAATAACTTCAATAAATCAATAATTAAATAATTATTTTTATTTAAATTATTAAAAATTAAACCATTAAAATTTATTAAATTATGTTTTATAAATTATATTAATATAACTATTAAAATTAATAATTCAATATTCCAATATGGTCTCAAAGAGATTGCTATTTTGCCATATGTTGTCTCAGATGAAGAAATTAAACTTCATTCAAATAAAGTAAAAGCCATTCCAGAAGACCCAACTGCTGGGTGCTAGAGTATCTATCTGATGAAATTTATTGCTTATTATATGAATATTTCAAAATTTTATTGTTAAAGGGAATTGCTTAGAACTGGATTGAGATAGCTAACTGCATTTCAGCAATTGTAAAATGCATTAAGGAAATAGTGTATTCTGGTTTGTAATCTGAAGGCACCAACTTTTGTGGTGACTGGTCAGTCCTGTGGGAATTGCTGCCATCTTGCTGCAAACTGGATGACAGAGTAAAGAAACCTATTTTCTATGTGTTAGTGTTTCATTTTCTTCTCTGCTCTATTATTATTTTGCCTATTAAACTGCTAACCAGTTCTTTACTTTAAGTTTATGCTATGGTCCTTCAAATAAATTAGCAATTAGCTGAACTCTGGACAGCATTCAACACTTTGTTTAGGGAAGATACTTATCTCTCCAAAATATTTTTGCCAAATGATATTGGTTTATCATATTACTACCAGAAATGAAAGATATCCATTATTTCTAAGAATATTTTTGATATATATGTGCCATTCTGACAGGAATCCAGTGCCGATGATGTATAATTGTTCACTACAGTTCTTGCATTGAAGCTGAAATGAATTCATCCAGTTTCCATAACTTCTACCAACTTGTTTCCTGAATGGAGTTACCAGGCTCAGTATCCCAAGCATCCTCTAATCCATATGGTGGATCTCCTATTTCTGATTACAGTAATAATCCTTAAATGTTTGAGATTGTTTCATTCAATGTTTTTTAAAAATATATATTAAATTCTCAAAATTAGTATCTGGTGATACTCATATAGCCTGGAAATGGTTTGTCATTATAGGTAATCCTTGATTTATGACCACAATTGAGACTAAAGAAGGCAAGTCATAAATTGCTGCGACCATAAGCTATAAATTGAGGCACTGGAAACAGGCAAATAAGAATGCTGCTACTGATAATAAAGATGAACTGGTTGCCAGGTACCTGAAATATGGTATTGTGATTATGAGGGGTGGGTGGGTGGGTGGGATTTTATAATGGCTGAAACTTTCAATGGCTGAAAGTAAGTACTTTCAATGAAAGTAACTCTAGGGCTGTTGTAATTCCAAATGGTCATAAAATGACCAATTGCAAATCTACCTGCACTTCCTTCTGTATCTCTAGCTTTATAATTTCCCAGTTTAATTTACAGCTCCAAATGTTTCCCATCCAAGTATTAACACCTAGCTATGCTCTATCAAATAATTACATAATTTTATGCCAATTATTTCTATGCATATATCAGTTTTCTGTACTTGAACTTCTAAACTTTAAAACAAGAATGTATTTTATTTTTGTACATACATGAAGAAATATACACATTACCATATATGTACAATGGATTCCAAAGTAGCCAGCTGATTTCACAAGAGATTAGCAATGAAGAAGATATACTGTAATTTTGACAGTTCCCTGGGTAAAGAGCACTGTGTACTCCCAATTTTTGGGCCTTGTGCATTGAAATTCTTTTTGTCAGCAAGCCTTTGGAAATTACTCTTTTTTTTTTAATTTGAACATATCTTTTCATACCCTCTCCCCTCTGTAGTTGACTCTGCTGGTATTTAGCGTTGTCCTCAGTCTGTTGTACTAATATACAACATATATTGTCTCTCTTTGTTTCTCTCAGTCCTAGGAAGGAGGCAATGGTGAAAAATCTTGCCAAGAAAACTAAAAGGGCTAATCCAGGCAGTTGCCAGGAGTCAACACTGACTCCAACATGCACACGTATAGTTTTTGTACTATTATATGTGCTAGATCAGTGATGGCTAACCTTTTTGCCATTGTGTGCCAAAAGCAGGAGAAGCTCGGTGGGGTCACATGCCCGCGTGCCCACATCCATAATTCTATGCGCCCTGCCCCCCACGTGATGGCGCGGTGGGCCTGGTAGGCTCGTTTTTTGCTCTCTCCAGGCTCTAGAGCCTTTCTAGGAACCTTGGAAGTGCAAAAACTGCCTTCCCCACCCTCCCCAGAGACCCTCCAGAGGCCGGAAAAAGTGTGTTTCCTGACTTTTCAGAAGGCCCGAAAATCAGCTGGCTGGCACACGCGTGCGTGCCGAAGCTGAGCTTACGTGCCCACCGATATGGCTCTGCGTGCCACCTGTGGCACCCGTGCCATAGGTTCGCCATCACGGTGCTAGATTATGCCTAATGTAGGCTCCTGTGGGATCATTTTCCTAAGAGAGAGAGGCGGGGGAAGGAGGGAGGGGGAGAGGGAGAGAGGGAAGGAGGGAGAGGGGGAGGGGAGAGAGAGAGAGCTATTTTAAATAAAGCTCTTAATTTTTGGGCTTTTTTAAAAGAGAAAATGAATTTCACTGGCAACCTAAGAATATGTGGAACCTCCATGTTAAGCCTCTTTCCTTCTTCTATCCATGCAGGATGGTGAGGGTTGGGAAGGATATGTGGGATATGTGAGGGTATGCAATAGGTGATGGCAGGTTGAGGAAGATGAGTGGTGGTGTGGTGGAAATCAAGAAAGATGCACAAGGGTGTGCAAGACATGCTCTGAAGTGCCAATGCTCAGGGCAGGGCAGGGCATGGTAGGGCAGGGCAGGGCAGGGCAGGAAGAATGTGCAGGGATGAACAGGGGTGCACAAATGTTCTACACAGATCAGTGGGGGCACAGGGGTGCATGAAAAATGCTGCATAGCTTGGGGAACGCATGTGGGTATGTAACATGGAGGTTTTTAAGAAGAAATTGAACAGCCATTTGTCCAGAATGGTAAAGGGTCTCTGGCTTGAGCAAGTGTTTAACTAGAAGACCTGCAAGTTCCCTTCCAACTCTGCTATTCTGTAATCTGTATTTCTATGACAACCACTTTGGTCTAGAGGTCAAGGTGCTGGCCCAGAAACCAGGAAACTGTGAATTCTAGTCCCACCTTAGTCATGAAAGCCAGCTGGGTAACTACGGGCCTGTCGTTCTGGCTGAGCTCAACTCACAAGAATTGTTGTTGTGAGGAAAAATGAAGAGAAGGAGAATTAGGAAGCAATTTCAGTTATTTATAAAAAATATCAAGGTGGTATATAAAGATTCTGGAAACAAAAGTCTCCCATTGTATAGAATCAGAGAGAGTTGGAAAATTCAGTTGTGGAATTTTTATAAGCTCCAAAGATTTGGAGATGTAGGCTGTTTTGACTCCTGTTTATTTAATAGCTGAATGAAATTAGTGGGGACTAGCATTAAAAAGATGAATATGAAGTCATTAGTACATTGATGATACTCAGTTTTATTTCTCAATTCCTTTAGCCTCAGAATAAATTGTTCGGTGGCAGGTTTGATATCCTGAAACAGTAATGGCTGGATATTATTATTATTATTATTATTATTATTATTATTATTATTATATTATATTTATATACCGCTCTACTCCCGGGGGACTCAGGGCGGTGTACAGACAAATGATAAAATACATATAATACAAATATTTTAAAGAATTGATTAAAATACAATTAAATAATTTGGTCTTAAACCTAAAATTAAAACTCTAAATTTATGAGATTAAGATTTAAAAATATAAGAGCAATTTTAGAAGAGGTTAGTCCAGGCCAGCCTGCTGGAATAGAAACGTTTTGAGGGCACGGCGGAAAGCGCGGAGATCTGGGATTGTCCGTATCTCCAGGGGGAGCTTGTTCCACATGGTGGGTGCCCCCACAGAGAAGGCTCTCCCCCTGGGGGCCGTCAGTCGACACTGTTTGACCGACGGCACCCTGAGAAGCCCCTCTCTATGGGAGCGTACTGGTCGGTGAGAGGGTACTGGTGGCAGAAGACGGTCTCGAAGATAGCCCGGTCCTAAGCCATGGCGCGTTCTAAAGGTGGTAACCAAAACCTTGAAGTGCACCCGGAAGAACACAGGAAGCCAGTGCAGCTCGCGCAGGAGGGGTGTCACATGGGAGCGCCACATCGCTCCCATAACTACCCGCGCGGCTGCATTCTGGACCAATTGGAGCCTCCGGGTGCTCTTCAAGGGGAGCCCCATGTAGAGAGCATTGCAGTAGTCCAGGCGGGAAGTGACGAGGGCATGAGTGACCGTGTTTAATGAGTCCCGATTTAGAAAGGGGCGCAACTGGCGTATCAGGCGAACCTGATAAAAAGCCCTTCTGGCCACAGCCGTCAGGTGTTCTTCTAAAGATAGCTGTGAGTCCAGAAGGACGCCTAAGTTTCGAGCCCTCTCCGTGGGGGCTAATGACTCGCCCCCAATAGTCAGCGTTGGCACCAACTGACTATATCGGGATGTCGGAAACCACAGCCACTCGGTCTTGGATGGGTTGAGCCTGAGTCTGTTCCTCCCCATCCAGATCCGTACAGCCTCCAGGCACCGGGACATCACTTCAAGGGCATCATTGGGGTGGTCTGGGGTGGAGATGTACAGCTGGGTGTCATCAGCGTACTGGTGGTACTTCACCCCGAAACCACGGATGATCTCACCCAGTGGCTTCACATAAATGTTGAACAGAAGGGGCGAGAGAACCGATCCCTGTGGTACCCCACATATAAGGGGCCTCGGGGTCGATCTCTGCCCCCCTGCCAACACAGACTGCCACCGGTCAGAGAGAAAGGAGGAGAACCATCGCAACACGGTGCCCCTCACTCCCAACTCTTCCAGCCGGTGCAGCATGATACCATGGTCGATGGTATCAAAAGCCGCTGAGAGATCTAATAGGACCAGGGCAGAGGAACAACCCTTGTCCCGAGCCCTCCAGAGATCATCAACCAATGCAATCAATGCCGTTTCCGTGCTGTGTCCAGGCCTGAAGCCCGACTGGAATGGATCCAGATAAGATGATTCATCCAGGTACTGAGGAAGCTGTTGTGCTACCACACTCTCAACAACCTTCGCAACGAAGCGAAGGTTGGAGACTGGACGGTAATTAGCCAATATTTCCGGGTCCAGGGAAGGCCTCTTGAGGAGAGGTCTCACCACTGCCTCTTTCAAGGCAGCAGGAAAGACACCCTCCCTCAGAGAAGCATTTATAATCCCCTGGAGCCAGCCTCGTGTAACCTCCCGAGAGGCCAGCACCAACCAGGAGGGACACGGGTCCAATAAACATGTGGTAGCATTCAGCCTCCCCAGTATCCTGTCCACATATTCGGGAGTCACAGAATCAAACTCTTTCCAGGTGGTATTCTCAAGACCTGCCTCCATTCTTTCCTCTGAATCTACTATGTCAGAGTCCAGGTGTTCCCGAATCTGAGCGATTTTATCATACAGATATTGAACAAAATCCTCGGCTCTACCCTCCAAGGGGTCTTCCCACGCTTCCTGAAGGAGCAGGGAGCGGGTCACCCTAAACAAGGCGGCCGGGCGGTTATCTGATGATGCAATAAGAGCGGGAAAATAGTTATGTTTTGCCGCTTTTATCGCCACTAGGTAAGTCTTAATATGAGATCTTACCAGTGTTCGGTCAGATTCAGATCGGCTGGCTCTCCAACTGCTCTCCAGGCGTCTTTTCCGACGCTTCATCTCCCTCAGCTCCTCAGTGTACCAAGGAGCCAGGCGAGATCAGCGTCGAGTCAGAGGCCGCAAAGGCACGACTCGATTCAAGGCCCCGGCAGCCTCCCTATCCCAGGTGGCCACCAGGTCTTCGATCGAGCCATGTGCCAGAGCCTCAGGAAATGGCCCAAGCTCCTTCTGGAACCTATCTGGGTCCATCAGGCGCTTGGGGCGGAACCACCTTATCGGTTCCGCCTCCCTGCGGCGGGGTGTGGTGGTTCGAAGGTCAAAGTGAAGGAGGGAGTGATCCGACCATGACAAGGGCTCAATCACTATATCCCCTATCTCAAGATCACTCAACCACTGACCAGAGACAAAAACCAGGTCCAGCGTGTTTCCCTCAGTGTGAGTAGGGCCATGAACTAACTGGGTCAGGTCCATGGCCATCATGGAAGCCATGAACTCCTGAGCCACCTCAGACGCCTCACCGACGGATGGCAGGTTGAAATCTCCCATGACTATAAGTCTAGGGATATCAACCGCCACCGTGGCTATAACGTTGAGTAGCTCAGGCAGGGCTGCCGCCACGTAGCAGGGAGCCATGTACGTAACTAGCAAGCCCATCTGTACCCCATGACCCCACTTCACAAGGAGGGACTCACATCCGACCGTCTGAGGAACAGTGGCCTCCTTCGGGCCAAGACCTTCTCTAATGATAACTGCCACCCCCCCACCCCTCCCCTGTGACCTTGGCTGATGAAATGCTCGGAAACCAGGTGGGCACATCTCTATGAGAGAAACCCCTCCCTCCTGGCCCAGCCAGGTCTCCGTAATACCTGCCAGGTCCGCTCCCCCCTCTTGAACAAGATCACAAATGAGGGGGGCTTTGTTTACCACAGACCTGGCGTTGCATAGCATCAGCCGAAGGTCCAGGGCCTGAGGGTCTGTGCAACCTGGGGAACGAGCAGAGCATTGGGGGCTGGAGCATGCCACCGCTTGAAGACAGCAAGCGCGTACTCCCTTCACTTGATATGGCCCCCTACTCCCGCCATATCTGCCCCTCCCACCTATAGTACTGATGTAATGTCTACCGATAGTATAAGCTCTAACCCCCTCCTTGACTCCGGATTTCGTATCACCTCCATCGTGCTCCTTAGCCGGACTAGACCCCGTCCCTTGCAGATTAACCCCTGAACCCACACAACCCACCCCCCTCCCGGGAGGTCCCCCAGCCTCCTTATTTACATTAGAAACCACCCTCCTCCCAGATCTTTTTAAAATAGAGTTTGAAAAACTATCTAAAAAACCCCAAAGCTTCCGGTTCTTAGCATACCACCTCTCGGGGTTCCAAAACCCGTCCTTGAGGGCGGCCCTAGATAATTGGGAGGGCCAAACCTGCGAGAGGGGGGAATCTCGCAGTGTGAGGAGTTCTGTTTTTGAATACATTAGAGGAGAGATGGAATTGGAAGTGATGAAAGGCTAATTTTCTTCTTAAAGGTGTTAAAGATGGTTTAAAATAGATGGTTAAGACAAAAAGGTAAGGTGGATAGTTGTACAAGGAAGCTGGTATACTATAACATCGGAATACCATCACCCTTTCATGGTGATGGGAAGTCTTGTGATTAAATAAGTTGGTCCAAAAGGGGGATAAGAGTCTTAATGACTGCCTTCTCATAGTGACCAGTCTACAGTTTCAAAAACAGTAGAGGAGATGGTCCATCCCATCCAAGTGAATAGATGTATAGATAAATCGTTCAAGACTCTCGATGTCTGTGCTTCCTCCCTTTTTGATACAAGCAAATCTGAAGGTAAGGTGGAAAAGTAAGGTGGAGCATCCAGGCAGAAGAGATGAGATCGAATAATCAGGATAGCCAGGACAATCAGGATAGTTGGGAGGAAAATGTTTAAAAATGTTTAAAATGAAGGCTGTAAATTGATCAAGCAGCTGCAAGGTTTCACTGAATGGCCCAAACTAGGTCTAGGTCTAGTAAGGGGGGGGGGGGGAGAAATGGTTGAGGGGAAGATCAAAAGAATTATGTCCTCATTTTTCAGCCCCCATCACCATCATGCTCTTTTAGACAGGGCCATTCAGGTAATTATGTTGAAACCTCTCCTTTAATATTTAAGGGGGAGTTGTCCAGGCCCCCTTCCTATTATAATGAGGGGGAAGTAGTCGTTTGCAGCAAAGCTCTCTCTATCATCACGAAGAGGACAGCCTAGTCTCCCGATGTTGCTGTTGTTATTGTTGTCGTCATCATTGTTGTGAGTGTCATGGCAGCCAGCTCCGCCCCTGTAGCCATGGCCACCGGCCCTGCTTCGCCGCCCACGGCGCCCAGCCTGCAGCAGATTAGATTTTCTGCAGCCCGGGCACCATCGCCGCAGTCTCCGCTGCCGCTGCCATCGCCATAGCCACATTTCTGATCGTTGCTTCAACCGCGTTAGCTTAGCAGCCGTTTGGATATGAGTCATTAAAGTTAAATCCTGGCAAGGTAGAAGCATTGTGATAATATACTTCTCAGGTCTGGATATTAGAGACTTTTCCTATTCTAATTGGGCCCAGCACCTAATCAGGGGATGTTTCTTAAATTAAGAGTACAAACTGGACACAAGACTACAAACATCTCCACGGGTTCCTCTAAGAAACAATGTAATATAACAATGTATATAACAATGATAATAACTATTCCTAAATGATAAGGAGACGTTTAAAAGAACATTGAAGAATGTGTATGATGTAGTGATAGAACAGTTGGAATAACTAAAGTTCAGGTCCATCTTCAGCATCGAGCCAGTCATTCTCTCCCAACCCAATTTATGTTATAGAATTATTGTTATGTGGAAAATTAGCAAAGGACTAAAATCAAAATCAAACAAAGAAAAAGTATCTTTTTTTTTGAGAAAGAAGTGTTTGCTGATTTTATTAAATGGCAAATTAGGAAAACAAAATTTAAAAATCCAGGAAATTTTAATGTGCAGCACAAAGAATGTACATGATAATCAACAATCACTATGGTATGCAAGATGATAGAGATGAGAGTGACTAAAATGTCAAGGCTTTATGATGGAAACATTCGGATTATATATGGGACCTATGAACTGCATTTTCAAATAGTCATGGATTCCACTTTAATTCACAGTCACATGAAGTTTCTACTGAATCTTCAATTTTATGGTACAAATTTTTATAAATGGATGATGATCCATCATTTAAAAAAAAATCCAATTCAATACCCTATAGATATGTTGAATGTTACTACAATAATCTTGGCCACTTAAATTTCCATGATGGCTGAGAGGCATAACAGATAATGTTAATTAGGATACTAACCTTTTTGAAGACACTAATTTGGGAAAGGGCTGCTTTAAATTTGGTCAGACTAGATAATCTAAAACAATCTGTTTAGCAGTAGGTATTTATACAATTATTCTTTATGTGTGATTTAGCCTCACAACAGAAGGTACACCTACAGAATCTTATTTCATATTCCAAAATGGGGAAGACTTATGAATGGTGTGCTCTTTTGCATGTTTTTAATCATACTCATTCTATTCAATGAAAATAAGTGATTTTTAAACTTTTTTTTCCCAAATGGAAAAAGGAAAAAAAAAACACTTGTTTTTTATAAGTAGGATCCAGGTTCTTTTTACTTGCTTAAATTAAGAAGTGGGCAAATTTGTGTAATATCCTGCTATCTCTCTTCAGAGATGTGCAAATCCCTGACTTCTCCACTTCAATTAATTCCTCAAGGAGCTCCTCTCATTGGCCTTTTCCTAATCAGGAAAATGATTAGATATGTAACAGAGAAATAGGCCCAGCCTTCCCTGCAACTTGTACCAACAAAAGCAGCTCAAAAGCATTAGCTGTAGTATCATGAGACTGATGTATTGGTTTATTAAAGAGTGTTTTAAAATATATTTGATTTGTGATTTATCTAATCACAGTAGTCTCAATACATAGATATTCTGAATTAACACTTATGAACTGGGGTACCATCATTAATATAAAATAATAAAAATGAAGCACACATTTTTAGTTTCCTTTAATCCTAGTAAAACTCAATAGACTGGCGAAGTATTTTTAATCCACTTTTTCTACTGGATGTATTTCTCCGGATCTGATATCACTGCAAGCAAGATTCTCAAAATATTTTAACAAGGAAGATTCCTCAATCTCTACAGGCAAACTATTTTCATTGCTTAACTCACAATTTCTGGAATTATGAAATTTTTCTGGATAAACAAGTTGAGTCTTACTTTCTTCAGTCAGCTTCACTTCCTTAGTGGCAAAGCAAGAACAATTGCTTCATACTATGTTCTGAAAGTGGTTAAGTTAGTTTCTTTTGGGTTAAATGCAACCTACTCTTTAGATTCCCCTCATATGTTGCACTTTCATAACATGTGTTTTCTCACCTCTAAACACGTTCCAACTTCCTATTTGTGTGGTAATTAAATCTACACTTTGTTGCTTAACTCTGCAGTTTTCCTTAGAAGATCCCAAATTGCTTTATTACAAATGACCAAGCATATTTCATGTCATTTGGGAGTGTCACTTTACTTCCTATCAGAGTAAAGTTCAGGACCTCTGTTTACCTCAAAGCAAAGGAAATAATTGCCTATGTTTATGTCTGAAAATGCTTGGCAATTGTTGATGTGCCTTCTTGAATATAAAGGTTTCTTCTGTAGCATTTAGGACCAAACATAAGAACAATATATGGACAGCCAAGGGTCAAGAAAGAGGCCAAAGAGTTAATATCTGATAATAGAAGAACCAAGAGACCCTTTAAGCAACAATTCACCTAGACTAGAAGAAGAAATAGAACCAATCTCTTTACAATAGCTAGTGCTATTAAATTAGCTTTCTGTGTCCTCATTCCAGATATTATGCGACTACTCAGTTCCACCATCAGTAGATCTAGGTGTTCTGGGTACAAATCAGGGTCTTAGACAAAGAGATCCATGTGACTAATGCCTATGAAGAAATGACAAAATGAAAAATGCATGAGGAGCATCTCTCCATTTACCCCTCTCTGTCCAGAGTGCAGACTTTGTGGAATGTGGATAGAGAAGACCATTGGTTTGAAAGAGGGGTAAAAAAGGCTTTCTGTGTTAAAATTGAGCAGCCCACTCTCAACAGAGGGGGACGAATAAGACACCATCTATCTCCTATCTACAATGCAATCCTTTCAGCAATTCCAAGAAGATTATGCACTCTGTAATCCATTTGCACTCTGATTCATATAGATGTAGGTTGTGCATACAAAACCATCCTCCCCGCTGCAGCCCACTGCTGCTGCTGGTCTGTGGAATCAGAAAGGTTGGGGACTGCTATTGTATTACATTTAGAAGTAAGCACACATTTTTTTTAAAGTACAGAATTGGGACAAACTAATTACACAGGACTATAGTGCATAGATAAATGTCTATGGAGAACCTGAGGGGACAGATAAACTCCCAAATATCTCAATGGCACTCAGAGAAAGCGCTAATGACTGCAAAGAAATATGATTCTTCAATTCCCCCCCCCCCAATCCTGTCAGAACCGATGAAGTTTCTTGGATGAGAAATGAAGCTTCTTAAGGGAAAAAAATAAAGAAAATCCAGTTGCGTTTTGATAAAAAGCACCTTTTAGACAACATGACCTGGATGAATATCCATAGACATTTAGCTATATACTATTATCCTATGTAATTAGTTTGTCCCCAATTCTGTTTTTTGTAAATTTGGTATGTGCTTATTTCTTTTTTCTTTTTAATTATTTTATTGATTTAAAAAAAAACATGCACACAGAGAAAAAGAAAAAATACAAATATAACAATACACAACATATACAACATTAAAAAGTAATGACTTATTTTTTAAGATAGTACATCGGTAAATTACATTTCTCAATATCTATATCCCCATCTTACCTTATATAATGATATTTTTTGAAGTTCTATTTTAATTCTAATGTATCTTGTTTGGTACACAAGTTGATTCAAATCTTTTGGGATTATCTTTCATTTGGTTTTCCTTTTTTCCAACCATTTTTTTTAATAAAAAAAGTTTTTTATTTTTTTATAATTCCACCAACCAAACATTACATAATAAGTTGTCATTCATCATTTCCCCTCCCTCCCTTTCCCCTCCCCCCACCCCCCAACCCCCCTTCCCACCCTCCCATCCTGACCTCCCAGAGCAAAATACAGGGTAATTCAATTGACAATCATAAGCTAAATTAAACTAACTAACGTTAAAGTAATAATTCTCCCCTAAAACCTTAACTCCACTATAAATAACATAATACATCTCAAATTGGCATTTATTCGTAAGCTATTTGATATCTTTTTTCCAACCGTTGATACCACTTTTGCCAAACCAGGTAGTATTCAGATTCTTCCTTTTCTTGGATTTCTTTGGTGAGTTTGTCCATCTCAGCACATTTCATTACTTTTGATATTATCTCATCTTGTGTTGGGATTTCTTCTGCTTATTTTTAAATGCAGTACAACAGCGGTCCCCAGCCTTTCTGGCTCCACTGACCAATGGCGGCGGCAGGTGGCAGTAGGGAGGATGGTTTTGTATGCACAACCTACATCCTGCTCATGTGCAAAGGAAGCTTTGCATGCTCGACCACTGCTTGTGTGGTCTGGTTCCCAACAGGCAGTGGTCTGGGAGTTGGGGACCCGTGCAATACAAGACCGATTTCCCCCCGCCCAACAATCTATGTTTATTGCCATCCTGGTGCTCTAGAGTACAGGTGGTCCTTGACTTATGACCACAGTTAAGCCCAACATTTCTGTTATTAAGTGAGAAATTTATTAAGTGAGTTTTGCTCCATTTTACGACCTTTGTTGCCACAGTTGTTAAGTGAATCGCTGCAGTTGATAAGATAGCAACCCTGTTGTTAAGTGAATCTGTCTTCCCCACTGACTTTGCTTGTCAGACAAAAGGGGATCACATGACCTTGGGAAACAGCAACGGTCATAAATATGAATCAGTTGCCAAGCATTGGAATTTTGATCACATGACCATGAGGATGCTGCAAAGATCCAATTGTGAAAAATTGTGATAAGTCACATTTTTCAGGACTGTTGTAACTTTGAACAGTCACTAAATGAATTGTAATACAGGTCTACCTGTATTAGTGCACTTAATACCTTTAACAAAATGCAAATTCCTCATTCCAACACCTTCAGCTTTACTTTGTTTCTTTAACTTTTCTCCTAGTGCCATCAAAGAACTGGCTAGAGAAGAAATCAATTTATATATGATCAGAACAGAAGAAAACCTGTGCTGAAAGATTCATGTTATATGAATGGGCCATCTATTGGAGCTGTGAATCCAGTGATATTAATTCTTCAGAATCTCAAGACCTGATGACTACACGAAAAGTAGAAAATGATTTACTTCATGCTCCCTATTTGTCTGCTACTTTGCCTTTTAGTCCAAGAGATTACTAATTTGAGGTCATTGATCCTGTCTTTCTTTCCAGGCACACATGCACCAAAAAAGATGTTCTTGGATTTCCCATCTGATAATTAGCTGGGTAATAATTGTCTAGAATGGGATTTAACTGCATATAAATAAAATAAAGAAATGCTGCAAATCATTTTGGGAGGTTAAATAACACATAGAAAAAGAAATATTAGTTGTCTTCATCTGAAATTAATTGCTTAAATGATACCAAGCTATGTTACATATAATAGAATTAAAAAAGGAAGCAGATCTTAATTTCGTGTTAAATAGTTTATAAACCTGTAATCTTCCTAAATATGAAGATTAAAATGCAATTCTCTATAAGATCAGAAGAAAAAAAAAGAGGAAATGTTTCATTTGCAATGGCTTTGACCATTTGCAAGCCAACAATCTTAGAAAAATCAAACATTTCAGACTGCATTCCACTGATTATAATTCACCACAATTCATGAAAGAAAGAGCTAGGAAGAACAAATGCCAGAATAAATGGATCAACAAATGCCAATTTTGCAGCAATTTCTAATTTTATTAATGATAAAGAAAGGTTTACAGAACTCAGCAAATGAACAAAATAGTACCTCAGTCTAGGTAGGGTTGTAAGTTTCTGTGGTTCATTAACAGAATGAGTTTGTTAGTCAAAGAAGAGGTGCTCAATTTTACAATTAAAGATGCCTTATATTTATCTCATTGGGAGCTAGTTTGCTCTTTGTAATTATATAATCTTTTTTATGGTCACTGACCAGCAAATGTGTAATTATGTGTACAGTAATTATGTCTTATAGAAAGATATTATGTAAGATTTAAATGTAATCATTACTATGTGACTGAGGATAGAGAATTGTGTATAAAAGACACCTCCAGAAAAATGGATTTCTTGAATTAATCTGCCAGAACATAAAACAAGGGCAGCAAATAATTCCAGTTCTAAAAATTGCAAAAATCCATGGTAATGAAGAATAAGATGCAGAAATGCAGATGTTGTTCATGAATTAGAGATTTTTTAAACCAAATGATTAAAATTACACCATTGTGAATTGATCAATGCATAAACTATATAAAAGGCAAAGGTATTAAGCCAATGAATGTGAGGAGACAGGGAGGGCTGAAATTCCAGGCAAAGTCACAGGAATGCAAATTTACATGTACAATTTGCTGGTAAGAAAGCATGGTGTGTGCCTGCACATGCCTAGTTTGCTGAAAGTAGTAGGTGAAATTTTGAGCAAACTCAAGTGATTTGAGATCGGAGAGTGTAGAGAAGGGAATAATAATTATATTTTTTCCAGTAGCTATTGACAATAGTCTGGTCTATCTTTCCAGAATGGGAGCGACTTTTTGAATGACTGCAAGGAAGGTATGTGGGGGAAGGTTTTCAAAGCCTAGAAAACAAGTCAGTAATTTACAAGGTATTATAAGTCTAGAATATTTGCATATTTTTCAGGGAATCAAGTTGCAACCTCCTCAATGCTTCAAGTGGTAATCAGCAAGAGGATCAAAGAAGCTATGTCCTAGCAAACTTAACTGATAAATACAATGCCAAACTCCACATAGCCAGTTTGCAAGGTTCTTAATACTAACCATTTTACATATATTCTGAGAATCTAGTCTTCTGGATGGTGTGCTTGTTAGAGGCCTGATATGTTTTTAATTCCATTAGCCACCTTCTCATTTTTGTCCATTGTCATTTTTGATTGATTTATATATCAAATTTATATGGCCACCCATCTCACAAGAAATTATTCTGAGAGGTATAGAAGAAAGATATAAAATAAACAATTACATGTCATCAAATAAGTGCTGACTCTTACTGACGCCATAGATGGATTTTCTCTATGAAGAACTGTCTCTATCTTGGTCATTCAGGTCTTCTATTGGCACCCACTTCTACAGTAACTCAGTTCATCTACCTTGCTGCTTGTCATCCTCTTCTTTCCTGCCCTTCCACCTTTCCAAATATTAGAGTCTTTTCCAGAGAGCTTGATGAGTCCAAAGTAGGATAATTTGAGCCAACTAATTTGTGCCTGGCGTGAGAACTCTGAGTTGATTTTGATTTTTCAATGATCCATTTCTTTGTGTTCTTGGCTGCCCACAATATTCTCAGGAGTATTCTCCAAAAGCAACATTCAAAGGCCTCAAGTACACAACCTACCGGTATGTTTCAAAGTCCAATGTTTCACTTCCATAGAGTGTCACAGGAAATACCAAGTATATGGAATTTATACATGATTAATGCTTATTTCAGAAAATAATTTTTTTCTACTTTGCAAAATAGAACATCATGCTTAAATTTTTATATACAAACAATGCATAGCATACATTTATATTTATTTAGCATCTAACAGGATATTTCAATATTAAAACAGCTTAAGTACAATTTAAAAGGGGGAAGAGGGAGGATTAGGATCTTTCCTCTAGCTCCCTCTCCCAAAAAGCTGGTGAACAAAATTGTAGCTGTGTTTCAGCCACTTAGAAAAGTGGTCCTAAACTTTTTAATAAAGTTAAACTTCCATTACAAAACAGTTCTAATCTGCCACATTTTCCTGTTGTTTATTTGTTTAAACATGAAACACAACACATTGGCTGAAAACATAATAAAATCTATATCCAAAACATTTAAATTAAAAAAGAACAATTTACTGTATATTATTTACATAATTCAAAAGCAATGCAGCAGCAATATAATCATAACACTCAATGTTTCCTATTCCTTTTATATCACAATTATTCTTTCTCCCTAGATATTTCTTTAAATCGTATTTATTCTCATGGGAAACTATTTACCTGAATTGGGGTACTATTTATATGGGCAACAACTGATAGATGTATAATTCTCCCATATGGAACCTGAATTTGTTTTTCTTCAGACCTAGAGGTGGAAACTGCCTCATGTGTACTATTAAAATATTCACAGTATACCCCAGAAGCAATCAAATTTAATAGTTTTATGTGCTAACAGTACCAGGAAGCTGTTACTCTCCTTCTGGGTAACATCTTCAGAAACCTCTAAGAAATTCTTATCATAGCCATAACTGTTAGAAGCAATCAGATCCCTCCTTCATGTTATTAATTGTTAGTTGTTAATTGTTTTAGGATTTTCTCACAAATTTTAAAATATTTTTATAGCTATTGTACTGTTGGTCTTTTTTTTGTGTTTGGTCTTGAACTCTAATAAAATTTTGAATACTTGTTACACATTAATCTGGTGCTACCTGGAGTTTATGAATTATCTTCAAAAGCAATCCTAAATATAACATATTGAAATAATCTTACAATAATTATACAATATTATAAAATATTGTAATTAAATTACAATTTTTCTAGCTAAGGATATAGCTGGCACATCATTTTATATTTCATTTCATGCTCTTTCACTTTCATGTCATGTTATTTTCTCATTTGCCTTTCAATCTAAATATGGATCTAGAAGTGCTCTCAAGAGATTACATTTAATGCTTGATGAGGAGATCAACCTCTTCTAGAATAGACCAAATGTCCTCCTCCAGAAAGACAAAACATCCATCAGTTGTTTGGTCTGATGTAGATTAAGTTCACTAGCTTTTTTCTTGTCCATTACTGTAATCATATATTAAGCACTAAATGTCCAGATTATCTCAACCAATGGTTTGATGTATCTGTTAAACACCATACAGGAATATATCAAGGACTGAATAGAAATTTCCAGAATCTTGAAATACTAATTCAAATCTCAGCAGAACCATCATACATTTGTTCTATCCAACCACAATCTAAATGGAGAATGCCATATCTGATGATCCCAAAAATGACAAGAAGTCTAGAAGCAACAACAGGATTGCTCTCCTCTCTGTTTCAGCAAATACAACCCCAAAGGTGACCACTGTGGCATTAGTCCTAAAACCAGATCAAATTCTCACTGATATGGAACTATAGAAAAAATAGTTTATGTATTTGTCATCCAGCATTTATTGAAAAAGATTAACAAGAAAGTAGATTTGAGCTTTTCTAGAGAACAATCCCTGGGGGGAAAGCTGTAAACCAGTGTTCTGGTCAGTGGATGATAGACTGTAAAATTATTTTTCCCTTTTCTTTTTTTCCCTATCTCCTTTAGTTCAAATTTGTACTTCTGAACATTTGCCCCCAGGAGCCATTTTAAATTCATTATATAATTTAGGTAATATAACTAATTCTTGATTATTTTGGTACTAGAATTATTATCTTGGACATGAATGTTCAAACTTGTTAAATATAAATAGTACAAAATAAAAATGGCAAAGTTTTATGAAGTAGTTTCTTTTTTGGAGGATGAATGGATATTGATTGCAAGATGCAATAGAAATGTTCTCTTGCTACATCTGGATAGCTCCATCTCTTCAGTCCATTTGTTCAAAACTGTCCTACTCCAAGACATGTATAGACATCAAAGACTGTGACTTTCCTTTACTCCTCATGCAGGTCTATTTACAACCTCTTTAACAGGAATATTATCAAGCTTCTTGTATCACTTCCTGGAAACCTAGCTTTGCAGAAAACAATGACTTTCTCTACTAAGTAGAGATTTTTAAACAACATTTACAGAACGTTGCTGTTTATTTTTATAGAACATGCTTGTATGGATCCCAGAAGCAATAAAAAATACTGCAGAATGGTACAGTTTCTCATATAATACCAGTACCAATCATTTTGGTTTGTGCTCCTTGGCTAGCATGATGAGGGAGAGTTTTATGAAGAGGAAATTAGTTGCAGAAAGGAAATCAGCAGAGGATGATTAATATAATATTGGGACTATTAGAAGGTAGAGAGTAAATGTCAGAAAAAGAAATATTTACTACAACTGCCCCATTACACTATAATTAGTTTATATAATTCAAACTTACTTCTATGTAATTTGTATGAGAGGAAAACTAGAAGTGCCTGAGTGGATGAATCACATGAGAACACAGCTATTGAGTTGCTGGACTTACCTTCAAACAAGCAAATAATCTTGAGGTTACCTACTTACACTGTATTGTGCTGACAAATGGATCTTGACAGCTCACAGCTGAATTTGGTGAAAAATATTATTCATCTGAAAAGTCATGAATAGTAATTATTTTCCCTGTTTCTCTGACTTCATCTTCCTGTGTGAAGGCTAGAGTGAAAAAAAAACAACACCAAAAGAAAGTCCATCAAACATTGCAGCCTTGAAAATTAGCAATTCTGGGTTATAATACCTCTCTTTCTCTGCTTTCTTTTTTTACCCTGTATTCATTTACTATGTTAATCTTATATTTATTGGTTTATGTAAAATCATAGATCAAAGTACAGAGATAAAATAGAAATATTCCATCATAAATGTCTTTTTTGCTGAAGAAACAAGGATACTGAGGTCATATTTAGATCCAGTATTGAATTTGGTCAATTTTCTGATGACTTTTCTGATGACATGGTCATTTAGGATACACACAAATTTTCTGTTGGACTAGTCAGGTCAGATGAAGAATTAATTTTATGTTCCAGGAATGAAAAATACATGTTACGCACAAGAGTATAATTTTGATGTCACTGTGAAGGGCATAGTATCTAAGTGTGCCAGCAGTGCTTTCTATGGAAGGCACAAGGATATGTTAAAAATATTTTGGGATGGTAAAAGATTGATATATGAGTTTATTGTAGCAGAAATGTGAGGTGTTAATTTTATCCCTTCACACATCACATCACATCAAAATCTAGAATTTCCTGCTTGATCTCACTTTAACCTTTATTCAGGTCTATCTTAGATAAAGAGAGGGGGATAAACAGACAGATGTAATTTGATTTTTCCATGGGGAATTATATCTGTCTATCAATACAAATGGACTGGAGACTCATGCCCCTATTTTTGTTTGAACCAACAGTTTTGCTTGCCCTCAATAAAGTCACATCAAAGTTCAAACTGGAAACTCTGAACCTCATGCTGCAGCAGAAAAAGCTAGCATACTAATATGATAAACTGACATATAAACTGTGAGATTCATGATTATGTGCCTGCAGCCTTCCAATTATTTGAACTTAATTTGCTAAGTCTTTTGTAATATGGCACATATTGTTGTGTGAGTAAGGTTATCACTCCATTAGAAGGAGTCCAGTATAAATTTCCAAGATTTATGCTCCAAGTTCTTACGTTAATTGGAAATACACTATACTAACATAGGTTTTTGTTTTTGTGAGGAAGATAAACTCTGGTGTACTGAAACCTCTGTCCTTATCAATACTGCTACCACTTCTACTTAGGCTAAAATATTTAAACTGTACCGTTAGTATGTATTATAAACATTCAAGGAATGTATCAGGGGTTGAATGCCAGAAATGTGCAAGGCAAAGTTGATTGGGTAACTCTATGGCAAGCTTGTAGTCCAGGATGTGGTGCCTTAAAGTGACACTGTTACATTCTTGGGGGGAAAAAAACCTCTCAACTCAAGGCAATTGCATTCTAAAACAGGAAGAGAGTTATTGGGCTTAGCTCCTTTCTCACTAATAGCAACACCTTCCCCTACACATATACTATGGTGCTGCTTAAAACTAAACCTGTAAAGCTATTCAAATATTTCAATATGGAAAAAGATTTTTTCTCGTCACAGAACTGAACTTTTTTTTTTTCTCCTAAGGGCCTAAAGAGAGTCTTAGGGAAGAGGATTGTAAATTGGATATTCATGGGTTTAAATTCCATCAATTTTAAATTTATGTACATATGTGAAGCAAACTCCAGTATTGCTTCCTGTTGAAACTGATAAACTGTTAAACTGTAGACCAGTGATGGCTAACCTTTTTGCTGTCGCATGCCAAAAGCGGGGGGAACATGGGGGGGCGTGCGCGCATGTGCCCACACCCATAATTCAATGTGCCCCGCCCCACCCCCACATGCATTCGCACGCGACCCCCCGCGCGACCCCCGCTTTCAGCATGCAATGGCACGGTGGGTCCGGTAGGCCCGTTTTTCACCCTCTCAAGCTCCAGGGGCCTTCTAGGAGCCTGGGGAGGGTGAAAACAGCTTGCCACATCCCCTAGGGGCCCTCTGGAGGCCAGAAACAGCCTGTTTCCTGACTTCCGGTGGGCCCAGAAGGCCTGAAAATCAGCTGGCCGGCCCACGCATGTGCACTGGAGCTGAGCTAGGGCAACGCTCATGTGCCCACAGATATGGCTCCACATGCCACCTGTGGCACACCTGCCATAGGTTCGCCATCACAGCTGTAGACTATTCAAGTAGGAAGAGAATTTTGAGTTACTATCAAAACTTAGCTTCTCATATGTAATATCTACTGGTATATTAAAATATTGCTGTTGCTTGAAAGATGTGTTTATTATGACATAAACATTTGTGAACCAGAGGCAACTTCGTTAGATACATGGAATATCACTCTGAATTATCATATCTACAGAAGTATACAAGTAAAAGTCTCTCTGTATTTATCTATTACTCAAACGTAAATTCAGCTCTATGTTTTTGGAAGAGGGTAGTGGTATAATGAATCTTATATATGGGTGGATGGATGGATGGATGGATGGATGCTGATTAAGTGCCATCATGTTGCTGTCAAGTCTTAGAGATCATATGAATAGATGTCTTCAATCTGATTTTTAAGTCTCTCAATGGTGCATTCACTGATATTGTAATTAAGTCCATCTACCTTGCCACTACCTATCCTTTTCTTATTTTCTTTTGATTTTTCTAAGTATTACAGATTTCTTGATGGAATTAGATTTCTATATTATATGCCCAAATATTGATATTCAGTGCTTCAAATGAGAATTTTGGTTATTAGTCCTTCAAATGAGAATTTTGGCTTGATTTGTACTTTGATTCATTTATCTGTTTTCCTGGCTCACCATGGTATCCTTAAAAATGTTATTCATCCTCAAAGTTCAAAAGTGAATGTACTCTTTCTATCAGGCTTCTTCCAAGTTACAGCATGTCACAGGAAAAAAAGTCTGAGCAATTCTTGGTTAGTGTAGACATATCATTGTATTTGAATATCCTTTCCAAAGTCTTCATTGCAACCCTGCAAGTGCTTGTCTATGGTAAATCAATCAATTAATCAAGCAAGCAAGCAAGCAAGCAAGCAAGCAAGCAAGCGCAACTCCTTGCTCAAACAGGAGACCTTATATCATTTCAGATAGGTGGCTGTCTAGACTTTTCTTAAAAACCTCCAGTGATGAAGCACATACAACTTCTGAAGGCAAGCTGTTCCACTAGTAAATTGTCCTCACTGTTAGGAAGTTTTTCCTTAATTCCAGGTTGCTTCTCTCCTTGATTAATTTCTATCCATTGTTTCTTCTCTTGCCTTCTGCCCATGCTAGACTTAATCTTCTCTCATTTGTGTAAAGAAGGCTAAAAAATGGGAACCTACTGCTGATTTAATCCTTTCTCTGTTTCTCAGTAGCTCCTTGTGGTCACTAGATAAGTGTTAGGCAAATCAGTCAGAACCACTAGTAAATAGGTAAAATAATATTGGAGGGACACTGACAGAACCAGGGGGAGAAGTCAAGCAGTCAGTTCAATTAGTTTAGAACCTCTACATAGTCACAAGAGGTTGAATTCAACCCCCTGATTGCCATTGAACCTTATCTAGTTTTATCCATGTCCAATTCATTAGTCTGAGAAAATTCCTGTGCATAGGCTTGAGCAATAAATCAGAAATTTTGAACCTTTCACCTATGGACTTGGTTGTTTCTGCCTGACATGTAAACAATTTTGTTATCTTTTACCCATTTTATAAGAATCTCCATAGACAGCTTGCATTTCCCTGGGAATGACCACATGAGGTTTCATGGATCTTGTGGGAGGTCAAGCTTATCCCACTTGTGCAATGATTCCAAGCTGGCTCTCTGCTTGAACTCTCCTTCCAGCCTAGCTGGCAACTTCCCAACAACAGGCCCTTTAATGTAGAGATAGAATGTCTCCCCTTCTTGTATTATCTGTGCCAAAATTCATTGTCATCTCCCAACCTTTTTTTCAACCTACTTGGTAAGTCCTGCAACCAGAAGTGGATGGAGCTGGAAAGTCTATTCTTCCAGAGGCTAATCTCTCATGTCTTCTGTTGGGCCATGCTGGGAATCATAGAGTTCTCTTCATCCTGATATCTACATCTGCAAAGTCTGAGTATTTTTCTGACAAGACAGGAGAGTTATCAGGTGTATATGCCTATGGAGAAGATGAGAGTTAAAAGCTTCTAACAAGACATTTTAGGGATGGAAAAGAAATTTCTCCTTCACAGAACTCATGTGGATTATGTAACTGTAGCCAGTTAATATGTAACACAATCTGTGCTGCACAGAATGACAAGAGTTCTGTGCGACTTTCAATAGTTAGTGTTAAGAACACTAACATTATAACATTGGGCTCAGCTAAAACCATCTTCCTATTTTTTTTCTGTCAGCATTGGTCTTTCTAATGCTGAATAGATAAATTAAACTTTTGCACTGTGAGCTCATCTATTAAATTAACTGAGTCCCCGATCCCCACAACCCTGAGGGCAAAGAGTTGTATATTCCAGCATGAGTTCTAAAGAAAAGGTAACAGAAGCAATATGAATTGCTTATCCGCTGTCAGTGCCCAATTGTTTGAAGCTTCCCCTGCAGAGCTCTAGGGAAGGGAACCTGTGAAGTTTCTCAGCTTTGGGTTGCCTGCTACATGCCTGTAGGGTCTAGGACAATTGGTGCCAGTCACATTTCCATGTCCACGTCTCCATGGGACACTCACCACAGCCAACCCAGCACCAGCATTTATGCTCAATGGGACCTCCACCAGTGCTCTTCTGCCAGAAATGGTCTTCCAGCACTCCTGTCCCAATTAATTGTCCCTTGTCCTAGTTAATTCACCAAGGGATGCTTGTCCCTGGATGATTCACTGTGTGGGACAATTAAACGTGCCTCCCAGTGGTTGGGTGGGTAGTAGCCTTGGGCACTGGGCTAGGAGGTGGGAAACGTGGCAGTTGCTTTACAGGGCAACTGGTCATGCAGCACTTCTATCCAAGGGCCTTTAGAAGCAGCAAAGGGAGCAAAGAGGGGCAGGAAACAGGATGGTTCCCTCCCTCCCAGTCTTTTCCCTTTGCAGAACAGAGAGAAGGGCCTGCCCATTCCTGCCCGAGCCAGGCCACTGGAGAAGGCAACATGGACCTAGCATGTGGCAGTGGTGGCATTGGCAGTAGCCCATCCAGCCATCGCTCCCACCATGGCCAAGCTGCATTAACTGTTTTGGCTGACACAGAAACAATTGAAAAAAGAACTATTTAGACTAACATTGCCTTCTTTCCCAGTCCAGCCCTCCCTGATTTTAGACCATTGCCAAACTCAGGAATTTGTCTTGAAGAAGTAAAGCATATTACTTGAGGTATTCATGTAATTTCATTTTATTTATTTTGAAACCTAATAATGCAAATATCTCTGCAAATTTTGGAAAATGTGGTTGCTGAAAGAGCAAAATCCTGGCTCAAAGTTGCTGTCATTCAGTGGTTGATCTTGAAGCTTATTCCATATGGTTAGTTCCAGGATGGGAGAATGGGGAGAAAAAAGTTTCTAAAATGCTATCTTTTCCCCCTACTGGAATCCAGTAAGAAAAATACAAACATTTGATTAAAGGTGATTTCCTAGTTGGTGCTGCCAACTTCTGTGTCTTCATATTGGCCAATCTATTAAGGAATCTTCTGAAACTCTGGCAAACCTCAAGCTTTCTTACCATCTTTTTCTTTAGGGAGTGGACCTCCAGTAGAGTGAACTGTTGTAGTGAGTGTCTCCTTTTATCTCTTAGGAAAAGTTTTTCCCTTTCCTGTAATTTAAAAGCATTTTGAATTGATCTTCTCAGCTGTCTCCTACTAAGCTGATTTTTCTTCTTTCTAGTCATCCCTCCTGGTTAAGTTTCTTCTCCTCTTTCCTCCCCCATGCCACTTTGGGCCTGCCTATACGTGCATCCACAGTTTCAGATTTTTTATTCTTTACTAAACTCTATCTTGCCTTGTTACTCCTTGGGACAGACACCTTTCATTTCCTTTCTGTACTGACTCCAGATTCTTGGACCAGCAACTTCCTATATCTTCTCTTCATCTCTTCCATTTCCAGGATTCCTACTTTGTTTTTGAATTCTTCCAGAAATGGCACTACACATCAAATTAAACTTTCTTATTTGACTAGCAAACCATGTTTGCATCAGATTTTATTTATCTCCCATTTCTATTGTATCCAGTGGTTTTCCAAGCCACGTGGTTGTTTTATTTTAAGGGCAAAGCAAAATTTATTGATTTGCCTAGCCTAATCATATGCCTAGAAATAACGGAAATCAATAGAAATATCAAAGGCTTCATGCAAAGATGAATGGCACAATGGAAGATACAGTTCATTGTTGATAGATTGAGAAATTAATATCAAGAGATTAATCTTCCAGGGACAGCCGCTATCACTATTATTATTTGACATTGCACTGATTTCTCTATCAACCATACTGAACAAGTTAGGCCATAGTTATCAAACTTCAAAAACATCTGCTAGGCTATCCCATTGATATCCCATATTTTTTACATGGATGATCTGAAGCTGTATGGAAAAATAACTTGTGAAATTGAATCACTGTTCAACACTCTCCATCTATACAGCCATATATTGCCATTGATTTTGCAATATATTGCAAATGTACCATCCTCACCATCAACAGGAGAAAAATGGAAGGAATCAAGATGTCCTGTGGAAATACAGGTATTCCTCAAGTTACAAATGTAATGGAACCTGCCAATTACATTCATAACTTGAGGATTTGTTGGAGTAAGTCATGGAAAATGAATGTGAAAACTCCCTGCTTTTGCCCACACATTCGCTAATTGAATGTGCAAATTGTTGAGTGCACTTGAGATATCTCAGGGTGGGGAAGGCCATAAGAAGACCTGGTCATGGAACAGATCACCTGCTTAAGACCACCCAAGGCCTCCCCTGATCCACTGAGATACCTCATGCAATTGCTTCCCCCCCCCCATCCTGCTACACCGGGTCACTGAAGATCTAGTGAGCTATTTCCTCTTCAGCCTCTCTGCCACGCAAGATCATGAAATTGTGCTGCCTCGAAGCATCCCATCTGTTTGCAAATGTTTTGCATGGAGACTGGAAGCTTCTGGGTACAAAGTTCTCATGGCCTGAATTCTCATGCGATCATGGAACCTAGAACATTTCTCTCAGCACAAACCATTTGCAAGGCGTTCGAATCCTGGAAGTGAAATCATCCCACTCTCAAAGAAACTGCAGCACAGAGGAGACAGATCTTCACAAGGTAAGTGAGTCCATTGCAGGGTGAGGTGGGGGAGCAATTGTAGGGAGCAGGGGGGAATAGGCAGGGTGAATGTTGCAGTACCTCTGCAGTCATTCATAAAGTGAATGACTGCCATGGTGCTGCAACATTCGTAATTTTGGGACTGTGTTGTAAATACTTGGGGTGGGTTATCCCATAACTTTGAATGGTCACTAAGTGAACTGTCATAACTCAAAGATTACCTGTAACATCAAAGTCTGGATGAAGATGATGACTGCAAATATCTGGGCATCCTTCAAACCAACCACATCAAGCACACTGAAGTCAAGTAGAAGATTAGAAGTGGATATCTTATAAGAATGAAGAAGATTAAATCAAATATCTTTATTACAGTCTTTGACCAGCCATTGCAATAAAAAGTGTCCAATAAAAGAGAAATAGTTTAACACTACAAATTTGTTGTTGTAGAATGGAAAAAATAATATGACAATAAAACAATATATTGAATATATCTTCTCTGTGAAGTCCAAACTCTGAAGAAATATCCTCAAAGCAATTAACACCTGGGCAATTCAGTTGTTATATATACAGCTGGAGCAGTGGCCTGGACTCAAGCAAAACTAAAAGCTCTGGATAAGAAGACCAGAAAAATAATGATAATGAATCATTCCCTTCATCCACACAGTGATACTAATAAACTGTACATACTAAAGAAAATAGATGAGCATGGGATGTTGCAAGTAAACCAGACAGTTGTAAAAGAAAAAAGGGTGTTGGAAGCATGTCTGAAGGACAATGAAGAACATGTACTGAAGCTAGTACACTATAAAAGTTTGTTGAGTTCCAGAGAGACCAACGTGACCAGCCAAATGAAGAACAGAAAAGAGACATGGCAAGGCAATGTGGCCAATACATTTAAAAAAGATTTTTTAAAAAAAAAATAGCGGGCAAAGCAGATAACACCAGGACGTGGCAACAACTACTGTAAGAGCAGGAAAATTGAAGAAAGAGTCAGGGGCTAATTGCAATGTCTACAATCTCCTGAGGTTCTGGAAAGCCCTTAAGACCTGGCTTTGACCCCAGGCCTGGTTCCATGTGTTGAAGGGACGGACCCCTGATATGCACTCCTACTATTGTTATGATTGTTTCAGTCCAGGCTGTCTGTTTTGTTTTGTTTTTAACTGTTTTTACTGTTTTAAGGTTTTGTAAACTACCCAGAGTCTGCTGGAGTAGTGCTATAACAGATTATTATTATGGTTGGTTGCATAGTCAACCAGATGTTTACATTGGATTTGACATTTTATCCACTAATGAGTCCTTCCCAAGGACCTGGCAGATGTTATTGTTTGATGGTATTAAAGGTACCATTGCAGGATTTAAGCTGTTCAAAGTAAAGCTGCATATAATGGCTCTTGCACATTTCTTTGAAGGCCATCTTCTTTATACTCTATGCTGGTTGATACCCCGAATCACAGAATTGTGAGTGTGGAAATATAATAAAGGAAAAGCTTCCATTTAAGCTACCTTTAGGTACTATAGAAAATAAAGGCTATAAATCTCACAAATACTGTGGGTACTTTTCACAATGTATATAATATTTAGTCAGGTTGGACAGCAGAAATCTGAATAACAAATAAAGGCAGTGCATATTCTCTTTGCTGCCATCTAATGATCATCATGATTTTTGCAATCCCCACTTAGCCACTTTAAAATTTTAGTTTTTATTCAACACTATTATTCATCATTTCTGCATGCTGATTCTCAATATTCCTGTTTTTTTTCAGTTGAGCAACATTTCTTTTAAGTAGTTAATTCATTTTGAAGATACTTATAGGATCTCCATTTTTTTTTTGAATGACATAAGCCTCAATAAATGAAAATGCATCTAAGGTAGGCAAACAACTTCCTACAACAATTTTAGGCTGTGAGTTGCAAATACACTAAAAGCTGCAAGATTGTGTTGTTGTCTCCCTTCCATCAAATCTTTCTTCCAAAATCTAGTACAGAAATAAAGACTGTAGCATTAAAAAAAAGTAAGATGGCTGCATACAAGCCAGTACTGGAGTCTTAGGATGATATTCATTTTATTTTGTGTATCTTCTAGACAGTGATTTTAATGTTATGTAAATACATCTGGCAATTTCTAATCTTTATTGAAATGCAAGTGTCAGAGCTCTTCTGTAGTACAGGTTACCAATGATAAAAACAAGATTTGTTTTATACAAGGAAGAGCATGATTACCAGCTTTAGAAATTCAGTTTTTTCCAACTTCGTTACAAATTTAAACTAAGACAAGACAGTGCAATAGAAATGAGGGGGTGGGAGTAATAGCATCAGAAAAGCAAGTATTGCTTTAAAAAAAAAGTTTGACAGGAATTGTTTTCCTTCCTTTCCTAAATCCATCAAGATATACCAGAACTCTGCTGCACGGAGAAAGCCTCTATTAATTGTCCAAATTAATACATTTAAAACTGGCAGGAATAGCCAACACCCCAGAAGATAGGCTCAAGATCCTTATAGATCTCAACAGATTTTTTTCACCATATCTAATAAAATAAAATTCAATGGTGAGAAAAGGCAAGAAAAATTAGATGTACAGGTACAGATAAGGTGAAACCTGGCTCAATAGCAGTGACTGTGAGAGGATCTTGAAGTCCTAGTGGACAATCACTTAAATATGAGCCAACACTATGCAGCAGCAACCAAAAAAGCCAATGCAACCCTAGGATGCACTAACAGAAGGAAGAATCAAGAATTATTATTGATTCTTGAAGTATTAGTAATGCTTTATAAAGCCTTACTATCACTTTGTAAAGCCTTAGTAAGACTACACTTAGAATGCTGCATCCAGTTGTTGTCGCCATTTTATAAAAAAGATGTTGAGATTTTGGAAAGAATGCAGAGAAGAGCAACAAAGATGATTAGGGGTCTGGAGGCTAAAACATTGGATTTGTCTAGTCTAGTGCAAAGAAGAAGAAGAAATTTCCTGATAGTGAGAACAATTAACCAGTGGAATAGCTTGTGGGTACTCCATCGCTGGAGATTTTTAAAAAGAGACTGGACAGCCACTAGTCTGGAATGATATAGGTCTCCTGTAGGACACCTCTAAGGTCCTTTCCAACTCTGTTACTCTGTTAAATTATACATTGCTGTTAAACTTGTCTTTTTAAATGGAAGCCCAAAGGATATTTCCAGATGCATTGGCTTAGTTTTTGCATGGGTAATTCTTAAGGAAATAGTGATGAGTAAGTAATTCTTATTGGCAATCATGCTGAACAAAAAAAAGGCAATCTGTCTAATCTCGTGAGACTGAACTCATCAAATGTCATTAGCATAGTCTTTTGATAGTAGGAACTAGCCAAGGAGTGGTGGGAAATTCACCAAATAATTTTATTTAAGATAAATAGAAGTTGGAGATGTCCCTTGTCTCATTCCCTAAATAACAGAATAATAGAGTTGGACAGGATCTTGGAGGTCTTCTAAGCCAATCCCCTGTTCAAACAAGGAGACCCTATAGAATTCCAGATAAGTGGTTGTCCAGTCTCTTCTTAAAAGCCTACAGGGAGGGAGCACCCACAATTCACTTTTTCCTGAGGGGTGAAGGCTCTGCATCTTGTGACCAGTGCGCTCATAGAATGTGCTCAGATCAATCTTGACTTCACTGGCCAGGTCATGAGCCTCCGAGTCTTTTTTCATTTTTTAAAAGCATTTTTTTACTACCTATTCGCCCAAACCGGTAATAAAAAAATGCTTTAAAAGATTTTTTTTAAAAATTCCAATGATTGTGTGTTGCTCAGCTGATCGTCGAAACTTTTTTTTTTACATTTTTTTAACTACCGGTTTGGTGAACCAGTAGCATTTTTTACTACCGGTTCGGATGAACCGGCCCGAATCAGTAGCATTTCACCCTTGCTCTTTCTCTCTGGCTCCTTTCAAGAGAAGGACATGTTCGCAAAATCTCCATGATAGGTGAGCTCTCTGGATAGATTGCTGTTTCACATCCAGCTTAATGTCAACCGAACCAACTTGGTCAGTTAGAAAAGAAAGACTTTTGAGCCCATGATTAAGCCAAAAGTACACTTTACTAAAACCAAGAGGTTACAGAAGAAGCAAAGCTGGATCTGATGTTTTTGCGCCCAAAGCATATGGATAACTTTCTCCTGTTCCCACCTTTCACCCTGATTATCAACAAGCTAGTTTAACTTGTTTAGTTAGCTGCTAACAAATTGTTTGGGTAATGGTCCCAGTCTTTGTGGGCTGGATGGTTCTGCATTCCATAGTGTGATCTTGGAACAGCTGGTGGTGGGACAGTCTGATGCTTAGTTTTGATTCTTCTAATCCTCCCTTATATCACCCTGCAGTTCTCCCACACCATTAAGTGAGACAGCAGCAATGCATAGCATAGCAGGATGGCAGTCCTGACAGTCAACTAGGACTCCAAGATCATCTTTCAGTTGCTGCTATTGAGCCAAGTTTCACCTAACCTGTACCTGTACATTTCGTTTTTCTTGCCTAAGTATAAAACTTTACTTTTCTCTCCATTGAATTTCATTTTGTTAGATAGGGCTCAGTGTTCAAATATGTCAAGCCCCTTCTGGATCTTGAGCCTATATTCTGGAGTGTTGGCTATTCCTGCCAGCTTAGTGTTGTCTGCAAATTTAATGAGTTCCCTTTCTGTTTCCTCATTTAAATCGTTTATGAAGATATTGAAGAATACTGGCCTAAGATCAGCTCTTTTCCAGTCTTCTGGTAGTTTTCCTGTGCTCCAGGATCTTTGAAAGATATGCTTCAATGGTTTTGAGATTGTGTTTGCCAGCTTCTGGCAGAATTTTTGGCAGATGGAAGAAGGATGTACATGCCCTGAGAACAAGGATTAATTTTGAAGGAGGACATATTGCCTGGCATTTAATTTGAAGGACCGGGGATAAAGATATGAACCTAGAGAGCTCTAGTATATTTGGCAATATTTCCCAGAGGAAAGCCATGATATCACTGGGTTGTCACAAAATTAAACTTAACATTATTTTTTAAATAAACATATTAAGAACTAAAAGCATGAAGATATGAAGTCATATTTTGTTCAGGCTTAATTTAAGGCTAAGGTCTTTTCCAGCCCTGAAATCTTTTATCATGAGATATCTAAGGTTGGAACTCTTGTGGTTGTAACCACATTGATATAAGGCTAAACAATTTTGGGACAAAAAAGGAAGGAAGGAAGGAAGGAAGGAAGGAAGGAAGGAAGGAAGGAAGGAAGGAAGGAAGGAAGAAAGGAAGGAAAGATAAACAAACAAATAAATAAATATGGATTGGATTGAACTACATTTAAGGTCAAATATAGTGTGGGACTCAACCAGTTCGCACCATTTCAGCCAAAGCAAACTGCATGCAGCTGGGAGCATGACTTTCGCTCACCTTTTTCTGGGCACAGGGCTTCTGCTTGTTGGCACCGGCAGCAGGTGGAGGCAGAAGCATAGGGGAGGCAGGCAATCCTGATGCCCTGTGCTGGTGTTTGTTCAGTGTGGCCACAGGCAAACTGAGAGACAGTGGGATGGAGTGCTGCCGATGCCCTTCGCTTGCCCTTTTGCCTGGTTTCCCTCCTCCTGCTACCTGCACTCTCCCTTCCCAGTCTATCTTGATGCAGGAGGAAGCTTACAATTGCCCTTTCCAAGCCCACTGTCGGTAAAGCTGGGTGCTGGTGAGGGCTGGCTTTTTGCCTACATTTGTCCAGCTGTCGGGGGGGGGGGGGATAAACAGGGGCCTGGGGAGGAAGCTTTTTTTTTGGCTTGGAAAGGGCAATTGTGAGCTTCTGCCTGCTGGGAAGGGGAGGGATTGTGGAGGGAGAATGCAAGCAGTGGGAGGAGGGAAGCCAGGCAAAGGAGTGAGTGAGGGGCATCTGCAACATGCTGTAGCACATGCATGTTCCCTCAGTCTGGCAGATTTTCTAAGGTAGGGAGAGAGAGAGAGAGAGAGAGAGAGAGATATCCAATCCAATCTTGGAGAGTTATATCAGGGCTGGCGGCAGTGTTCTCTCTCCCTCTCTCTCTCTCTCTCTCTCTCTCTCACACACACACACACACACACACACATGTTGGATCTTTCTTCCTTCCTTCCCTCCCACCTCACCCACCAGAGACCCCTAGATTTCCTCCCCAACACTGCCTGGCCCATACTAGCACCCCCCACGTGAGTGTTGTAAAGTTGGCCACGTCCACTCAGTCATATGACACCCAGCCATGCCCATCCAGTCAAATGACTACCAAGCCACCCCCACAGAACCAGTTGTTAAAAAATTTGAATCCCACCACTGGTCAAATGGATATGGAAGCCAAATATGAATCTTATTCAGTCCAAGTCCTGAATCACCATGACTTAAGTTTCAATGTAGCCAATTCAAGACATTTCTATACACCACCATTTCCATACCTAAATCTCTGATTGTGCAATCATTTAAACAATCATCTTCAGTATTGCATACCTTAGAATTAATATATCACAAGGAACATCATGAATAAATCAGTTCTCTTCCTCCAGCTGACCACAAAAATCTTCATTCAGTGTCACACCATAATTTACTACATGTCCTGAAACAATAAAATTTTTCTACCAGCATTTCTCATTAAATGGCCTATAAAATAATTTCTAATCACAGTATTATTTATTCATTTAGAACATTTAATTGGCTACCAAGCATGTAAAATAAATTTAAAGAAAAACAATGAAAAATACAATTAAAAGCAAGCATAATAAATACAAAAGCTGAGGCATCTCACAGGCAAGTTGCAATGCTAACGCAGATACATCAAGCTCCACTTAACACCTGAGAGAATAATAAGATTCTTATGGCCTTCCAGAAGTGTTAGGTCCACCTAGCTCTCAACGGGGAAGCTGTTCCATAGGCAGGTGCTGCAATAGAGAAGGTACTTCCTTCTCTATTACATAATGGCACGATTTTATATCTACAAAATGGCACGATTTTAGTAAGAGGAGATGGAGCAGGCCTATCCTATTGGATTTGGTAAGGCAGGTAGAAATGACTGAGATTTTTGTTATTCCAGGACCTGTTGCAGCCTGAGGAAATGCACTGCTTAAATAATATTATTTGTTCCTCATTCTCAATGTTTTGAAGTCAACAGAAATGAAGACATTCACATATATTTTTCAAATGAACTTTGAGGTTTGATGAATGACAAGTTTGTGACAGCTATGGTATACTTGTTTCAAGGAACTATCATGTTTCAAGGAATTATCCCTTTTTTAGAATGAAAAATATTTCAAGCAAATAAGAAATGCTCTATTACTTTTCAAAGTTACAAAAAAATCACTGCATCCTTTTCTGTCTTCCTCAGTCTTGAGGAATGAACTAGGATAACTCAGGAACTGTTGTTTTATATGGAAAGTCTTTACAAAGCAGTCAAACTTAGAGCCCTGGTGGCACAGCAGACTAAAGCACTGTTATTAACATTCAGCTGTCTGCAATTACTGCAAGTTCAAATCTCACCAGGCTCAAGGTTGACTTAGCCTTCCATCCTTTCTAAGGTACGTAAAATGAGGACCCAGATTGTGGGGGCAATAAGCTGACTTTGTATAAATATACAAAAGTATGAAGGCTATTGCTTAACACATTGTAAGCCGCCCTGAGTCTCCAGAGAAGGGCGGCATATAAATCAAATTTTTTAAAAAATCTGTGGGCCAGAGAACAAATTACATTGCGATAGATACTACAGTCCCCAAGAGCCTTGGGTTGTGAGCTTAACTTTCACAGTTGCTTCTGTGAAATATTAGAGGATGGTGGCTAATCCTTGAACACATAACAGGCCAGTCTGTAAAGAAAGTCTTGCTTTTTCCAAACTTAACCATTTTTGGCTTCATCAAGGTATTTTCTTCTATTCCACCTTAATAAAAAAAAAAACCTGATCAACAAATAAAAATTATTGGGGAAATGCAGTTACAGTATGAGGGAAAAGGTACTAGGATAAATGTTCTTCAACTAAACAGAACTAAACTGCTGGAACAAGGGAGCATGCTGTCATGAGAACACTGATTTCTAGATCATGATTTTCACTACATATAGGACAGAATACTTTACAAGTAAATTGCTAAATCAAACGATGTATCATCATGAGAACTTTCATTTCTAGACCATGGTTTACATTATCTACATGAAGAACAGACAGTCTGTCTAGCAAGAGACAGATTACACTTCACAAAGACTGGAAAGATTGTGTTTGGGGAATAACTGGCTCAGTTTACACAAATTATACCTGGAGGGGGAAGGAGACCAACTTACAGGACTAAATCCAAATCATAAAGCCCAACAAAACAAAGCAGATAATGAGAAGGGGGTAAGAAAGAGACACACAACTATAAATCAGGTGAAGCAGAAAGCAAACTAAGGGTTAACTATAAAAGGCTCAGATGTCTATATAAACTAATGCTCATAAGTATGGGGAACAAACAATGAGAGTTTGAAATCCTAGTCCAAGAGGGCAGATAGGATATTGTTGCCATTATTGAAACATGGTGGGATGTAACCCACAATTGGAACACATGACTAGAAGGATATAAACTGTTCAAAAGAATCAGACTCAACAATAGAGGAGGAGGTTGCATTGTATGTAAGGAATTATTATACCTCTACAGAAATGCACACTAGAAAGAATGAAAGCCTCTTGAAAGTATCTGGGTAAATATCAGAGAAAAAATAAATAATTTTGCTGTAGGTGTGTATTACAATCCACTCAACTAAGAGCTGAAAACTCTCTAGGAGTCTCTGGAGGCTGGGGACAGCAAAAAGTCACTTCCTGTCCTACCAGGAGTTGGGAAATGGGCCCTTTCAGGCTTCCGGAGGGCCTCCGAGGGAGTGGGAAAGGCTGTTTTCACCCTCCCTAGACTCATAGAGAGGATCTGGAGCCAGGTAAGAAAGAAAAACAGCCCTTCCCCACCCCCCACCCTGACCCTCCAGAGGCAAGAAACAGCCTGTTTCTCTACTTCTGGTGGGCCCAGAAGGCCCGAAAATCAGCTGGCTGGTGCGCGCATGCGTGCCAGAGCTGAGCTGGTGTGCCCACTGATATGGCTACGCGTGCCATAGGTTTGCCATCACGGAACTAGAATTTAACATAATGCAACCTCAGGTAAATGAACAGTCAGACTACTATTTTAGCCTTTAAGAGAGCTGATTTCAACAAACAAAGATAGAGATTAGGAAATTGGAAATCCTAAAAGGAAAAACAATTCAAGATGCTTGGGAAATTCTGAAAAATGAAATAATAAAGGCCCAAGTAAAAACAATACCATAAGAAAAACAAGAGACTCCAGATAAAACCAGCATGGTTGCAGAAAGACCTCTCTGATGGACAAAAAGGACAAGCATTAAAAAGGAAGAAGGTCACATAACTAAAACAGAATACCAGCAAATAGCCAAAGAGGAGTTAGGAAAGCTAAGGTTCAGAATGAGCTAATAATGTCAAAAATAACAACAACAGCAACAACAATAATAATAGAACATCCTTTCTTATAGTATTATGTTAGGAATAAGAAGAAAGTGATAAATCCACTCATGAAAGCAGATGGCAAGAAGGTGACAGCAGCAGGGAGAAGGCAAAACTGCTTAATTCCTTCTTTGTATCTGTCTTTACACAAAAGGAAGAAATGGCCCAATCTATTGAAAGCAGAACCAAGAGAAATAGAACAGGTATGCAAATCAAAATAAACAAGGAAATAGTAAGAGAATACCTATTCACCCTGGATGAATACAAATCACCTAGACCAGATGGATTACTTTAAGGACTCTGAAGGAGCTGGACTTCAGTGAACTTGGAATCACTGAATGTAATCCTTCAAAGCTCCTCTAGCACAAGAGAATTACCAGAAGACTGGAAAAGAATTTATATGGTATCAATCTACAAAAAGGGAAAAAATGGACCCAGGAAACTATAGCTAACATCAATGTCTGGGAAAATCCTCAAAAAGATAACCAAGCAGCAGATTTTGAGCACCTAGAAACAAGCAAGGCAATTACTAGAAGAAAGCATGGCTTTGTTAAAAACAAATCATGCCAGACACATCTTATTGCTTTTTTAAAAAAAGTGACTAAATTAGTGGATCAGGGAAATACTGTTTATTTGGAGTTCAGTTAGACATATGACAAAGTAGATCACAGCTTTCTTCTTAATAAGATAGAAAAATGTGGGATAGAGAGTATTATCACCAGATTGATTCACAATTGGCTAACCAACCAGACTCAGTGTTTAGTCCTCAATGGAACTATATCTACATAGAGGGAAGCATATAATGGGATACCCCAGGTTCTGCCATGGGCCCAGTACTTTTCAACATCTTCATAAATGATCCAGATGAAGTGATAGAACTCATCACAATTGCAGATGATACCAAGCTGCAGGGAAATGCTAAAGATTTGGAGGATAGACTCAAGATATAAAAGGATCTTGACAGACTTGATCATTGGGCCCTGTCCAAGAAGATGCAGTTCAGTGGTGAGAAAAGTAAGGTCCTGCAGTTAGGCAGGAAAAACAAATGCACAGGTATAAAATAGGTGGTATGTGGCTGAACAGTAGTATCTATGAAAAGGATTACCACCACTGAAGTGTGACCCAACAGTGTGCTGCAGCTGGCAAAAAAGCCAATGCAATTCTGGATTGCACCAACAGAAGATTAGCATCAAAACCATGAGAAATGATAGTACCACTTTATACTGCACTTGTTGTTGTTGTTGTTAGTCCGACCCATTGCGATCCCATGGATAACTTTCCTCCAGGCCTTCCTGTCCTCTACTATCCCCCAGAGACCATTTAAGCTCATGCCAACTGCTTCAGTGACTCCAGCCAGCCACCTCATTCTCTGTCGTCCCCTTCTTCTTTTGCCCTCAATCTTTCCCAGCATCAGGTTCTTCTCCAGCGTGTCCTTCCTTCTCATTAAGTGGCCAAAGTATTTGAGTTTCATTTTCAGGATCTGGCCTTCTAAATAGCAGTCAGAGTTGATCTCCTCTAGGACTGACTGGTTTGATTGCCTTGCAGTCCAAGGGACTCGCAGGAGTCTTCTCCAGGACTATAGTTCAAAGGCCTCAATTCTTTGGCGCTCAACCTTTCTTATGTTCAACTTTCACAGCAATACATTGCAACTAGGAAAACCATAGCCTTGACTGTACGCACTTTTGTCGGCAGGGTGATGTCCCTGCTTTTTAGTATGCTGTCTAACTTTGCCATAGCTTCTCTCCCCAGGTGCAAACATCTTTTAATTTCTTGGCTGTAGTCCCCATGTGCGGTGATCTTGGAGTCCAGGAAAATAAAATCTGTCACTACCTCCATTTCTTCCCCATCTATTTGCCAGGAATTGAGAGGGCTGGGAGCCAGGATCCTAGTTTTCTTAACGTTGAGTTTCAAGACAACTTTTGCACTCTCGTCCTTCACCCGCATCAGAAGGCTCTTTAGTTCCTCTTTGCTTTCTGCCATTAGTTGGTATCATCTGCATATCTGAGGTTGTTGATATTTTTCATGGCAATCTTCATTCCAACTTGTAATTCATCTAGCCCTGCCTTTCATGTGATGTGATCTGCATATAAATTAAATAGGATGAGAGTATACAGCCTTGCCGGACTCCTTTCTCAATTTTGAACCAATCAGTGGTTCCATGTCCAGTTCCCACTGTTGTTCTTGACCCACATATTGGTTTCTCGAGAGACAAATAAGATAGTCTGGTACTCCCATCTCTTTGAGAACTTGCCACAATTTGTTGTGATTCACACAATCAAAGGCTTTAGCATAGTCAATGAAGCCGAAGTAGATATTTTTCTGGAACTCCCTAGCTTTCTCCATGATCCAGTGTATGTTGGCAATTTGATCTATAGTTCAAATAGTTAATCTGCCTCTTCAAAATCCTGCTTGCACTTCTGATAATTCTTGGTCCACATACTGCTGCAGCCTAGCTTGTAGGATTTTGAGCATGACTTTGCTAGCATGTGAAATGAGTGCAATGGTGCACTAGTTTGGAATTGCCCTTCTTTGGAATTGGAATGTAAACTGACCTTTTCCAGTCCTGTGGCCACTATTGAGTTTTCCAAATTTGCTGGCACTTTATTGAGTGTAGCACTTTTATTTTGAATAGCTCAGATGGAATACTGTTACCTCCACTAGCTTTGTTGTTGCTCAGACTTCCTAAGACCCATTTGACTTCGCATTCCAGGATGTCTGGCTCAAGGTCAGTGGCCACCCCATGGTGGATTCAGGGACGTTAAGCTCCTTCTTATATAATTCTTCTGTGCCACTTCTTCTTAATCTCTTCTGCCTCTGTTAGGTCACTGCCATTTTGATCCTTTATCATGCCCATCTTTGCATGAAACATTCCCTTCAGATCTCCAATTTTCTTGAAGAGATCTCTGGTCCTCCCTATTCTATTGTTTTCTTCTATTTCTTTGCACTGTTCATTTAAGAAAGCATTCTTATCTCTTCTAGCTATTCTCTGAAATTCTGCATTTAATTGGGTGTATCTTTCTCTTTCTCCCTTGCCTTTTGCTTCCCTTCATTCTTCAGCTATTTCTAAGGCTTTCTCAGACAGCCATTTTGCTTTCCTGCATTTCTTTTTCTTTGGGATGGTTTTACAATGTTGCAAACCTCGGTCGATAGTTCTTCAGGCACTCTGTCTATCAGATCTAATTCCTTAAATCTATTTTTCACCTCTACTGTATATTCATCAGGGATATAATTTAGTTCATACCTGAATGGCCTAGTGTTTTCCCCTACTTTCTTCAATTTAAATTTTGGCCCAAGAAGCTCATGATCTGAGCCACAGTCAGCTCCTGGTCTTGTTTTTACTGACTGTATAGAGCTTCTCCATCTTTGGCTGCAGAGCACATAATCAATCTGATTTCTGTGTTGACCGTCTGGTGATGTCCATGTGTAGAGCCATCTCTTGGGTTGTTGAAAAAGTGTGTTTGCTATGACCATCATATTATCTTGACAAAATTCTACCAGCCTTTGTCCTGCCTCATTTTGTACTCCAAGACCAAACTTGCTTTTATTCCAGTTATCTTTTGATTTCCTACTTTAGCATTCCAATCCCCCATGATGATAAGGACAACATTTTTTGGTGTTAATTCTAGAAGGTGTTCTAGGTCTTCATAGAACTGGTCAGCTTCAGCCTGTTCAGTACCAGTGGTTGGGGCATAGACTTGGGCTACTGTGATGTTGAATGGTTTGTATTGGCTTCAAACTGAGATCTCTTTGTCATTTTGGGGATTGTATCCCAGTACTGCTTTTCCTATTCTTTTATTGACTATTGCAGCTACTCCATTTCTTCCGAGAGATTCCTGCCTGCCTGTAGTATACCTGTTGTTCATCTGAATTAAATTCACCCATTCCTGTCCATTTTAATTTGCTGATTCCTAAGATGTTGATGTTCACTCTTGTCATCACTTGTTTGACCACGTCCAGATTGCCTTGATTCATAGATCTTACATTCCAGGTTCCTATGGAGTATAGATCTTTACAGCATTGGACTTTCCTTTCACCATCAGATACATCCACAGCTGAGCATCCTTTTGGCTTTGGCCCAGTCACTTTACTCTTTCTGGTGCTACTGGTACTAGCCCTCTTCTCTTCCCCAGAGAAGAGTAGTATATTGGATACCTTCCGACCTGAGGGGCTCATCTTCCAGCATCATATATATTTTTTTCTTTTGGTACTGTCCATGGGATTTTCCTGTCCATGGCAAAGATACTGGAGTGGGTTGCATTATGTTAAATTGACCTGTCCATCTTGGATGGCCCTGCATGGCATAGCTCATAGCTTCATTGAGCTACGCAAGCCCCTTCGCCACGACAAGGCAGTGATGCATGAAAGGGTTAGAAAATCTAAAAGAACCTAAATTAAATGCCATGGCAAATTATACACTTGTTTCAGTTTTGTGGGATTTATCTTATTTTTATATACTTCAAAATTTGTCAATTGAGTCTACTCTTATAGCAAGAGCTGTGTATTGGGACATGACATTTTACAGGAATAAATTATTTTTTTTTCTCAGAGGAAGGGCAAAGGTTGCTTCAAAACAGCAACATGTTCAGCAACACTGGCACAGCTGCTTTGGCTACTAATGTCAATGAAGTTATAACAGATGAATGCATCTATCTAAGTAATTGCAAGGGAAGAAAATGTTAGGAACATGGCGTGTTTAAAAAATGAGCTCTAATTAAGGATTTTTTAAAATAAACAAATTCATTTTATTACAGGTTCTTTTTTTAAAAAAAATAAAAAATGGCTATTGAACAAGCAATTATAAGACTAATAAAGCCCTCCACTCTTATTAGGGAATATCATTTCACAATCATCTAGCAATCTATCTTCCACCCCCAGTTGTCAAAAGAAGCAAGCAGCAGTCCTTTAGAGATGCACCATTCTTATTACAAATCCTTGCCATTGCTATTACAGTTGAAAAGGCTGTATTTGTTTTAGGTTAGTTCTCACTTCAATTATCTATCAGCCTGTTGACAGTCTGTGGAGCCTGCTGCCTACAAGGATTATACCAATCTAAAATTGACTCCATGCCTTTGTGCCGCCATAATCTCTCATTCAGCTATGGGTCTGTAAGAAATGGAATGAATATACATCTACAGCATTTCCTCATGGAAGTGTCAATTTCAGTAAGCACCTCTTGCTTTGATAGTGAAGCACTTGGCTAGAATGGGTGTGGGTTGTTTTGATAAACCTGTGTGTCTAATTGCTGATAAAATGACAGTTCATACTAACTGCTTCACTACCAAAGCAACAAGCTAATCCCACACAGGGAAGTTGTATTAAAATATTATTCAGATGAGCACAAACATGTTGCGGTAGCCTAGAATGCCAAATAAAAGAATCAGGCCATTTGTATTGCATCATCCAATACAATGTATGTCCATGCAACTTTGTGCTGGATAAAATTATCAATGCACCACAATACAACCAACTGCTTTAGAAGCTATTCATACTAAGTTTCTGAAAGACATAACTTTGTGTCCCTCATTCAACTTCAAAATGATCTTGATCAGCAAGAACTTGGTTGCATTTCTATAGGGAGTTGCCCGAGGTTTTGCAGTCTTGAAGGCTTTGGCTGAAACTAATGTTTTGGAACAATCCTCTGATTCTCTGATGATGGAGAAAGAAAGAGAATCGCTATAATATCACGCTTTTCACTCTCCATATTCTATCCAGAAGCATACCACAATTTATGATATCAAAAGCTACTGTGAAATTATAAAAAAAAATCTAAGGATAAAAAAGGATACTAAGTCTGACATAAGGGTTATTGATGCTGTCTCTATTCCCTGTCTGAAACTCTGAAACTCAACTGAAAAGGCTCTAGATCAGGGGTAGTCAACCTTTTTATACCTATTGCCCACTTTTGTATCTCTGTTAGTAGTAAAATTTTCTAACCGCCCATCGGTTCCACAGTAATGGTGATTTATAAAGTAGAGACAAAACCCCTACCGCCCACCATGAAAGCTGAATGCCCACTAGTGGGCAGTAGGGACCATGTTGATTACCACTGCTCTAGATAACCAATTTCTTCCAAGCCCTCCATAACTATAATCAAACCACCATTTAACAAAAATTGGAGACAAGGCAGCAATCAATCAGAAGCTATTAATCAGAATAAAGCTGAAAGAAACCTTGTGTCAAGACCGTCTCACACATTTTTGCTTCACTTGCAGCTTGACAATAACAGTGGGGTGGGGTGTGGAATGCAGGGATGGGAGAATGGTAGCCAAACATCCATTGGCTTCCATAAGACATTGCTGGCATCTCAAGGACACCCGAGCAGATTTCCCCATGTGACTGGCAGTTTCCCATAACAAAATGAACAGAAGTTATTGATGGATGTGGGTGATGCTTTGCATGGGAAACACAAAGCTGGTTCCTCTGTGCCAATGTGGCTTGTTCAGTAGTTTTATACTCTTGATAAAATAATGTCCCAGGAGTTTCTTTTTCTGGATTCTCCAACTAGACAGTTAACATTAAATCAGCTGTCTATGTAGCAGCCTATATGCTTCCTGGTGCTATATAGCACCAGGAAGTTAGCAGCTTCAAGATGTTGTCAGCCAACACTGAAACCGATGTAAGGGTGAAGCAAGGGGAAGCCCCCTCTTGAGAAACCCCGGTGGCAGCCAAGCCGAAGCTGGGATGCAAACAGCTGGCACATTGTTAGATTGGGTGATGGAAGAGACAGGACATGGTTCCAACAGTAGCAAGAGCTCTTTCTTAGTAGATTGCTGCAACCCAACAATCGGCTTGTCTGACAGCTTGCCCTTTTATAGGGAGCTGTCAGGCAAGTTAGCCAATGAGTTTTGAATATTTTCCCACCAGTTTGGCAGACCTGAATGAAGCCTATGCTTCCTCCTATTCAATATGCAACACCCCTCCCCTCCTGGACAAAACATAGTCTAATCAAAAAATACATTTACAAACATAGTCACTTAGGTAGTGAGGGCTTTGTTGAGCCCTAGATGACCTGCGCAGCTCAGTTGGTTCCTGGGTGTTCACCTGAGTGGTTGGATTTGTTGATGGTGCAGTACTTGCCAATGGAATCTTCGGGATTTCGTCGTGAAGTGTGGTCGGAGTCTCTAGGCCCAACCCCTCCAGAAGTCTGCGCTGGAGTCTTGTTTCCTCAAGTGGATGTTCCCGCTGTACAATCGGGTTTGAGTCATTGTTAGACATTTGTTTATTTTGTTGGATAGAGTTTGTAGGGCTCAGCCTCTTGTCAGATTGAACTATTTCTGATGGTCACAGCGGTGAGCTTTTAAGGTGGCCTCAGATTTGGTTCAAGTGCTGTTGCCAAAATCTACCGTCCTCCAGCTCGACCTTGTACAAACGAGGACCAGATATTTCTACTACAGTGGCTGGAATCCAGAGGGCACATCTGGCATAGTTTCGGGCGTATACTCAGTCCCCAATGTTAAATGACAGGATTTCCCCATTGAATCAGGAGGTGTTTCAGATACATAATTTGGGTGCAATCCGTCTAATTGTGAACGGATTCTCCTTCCCATGAGGAGTTCCAAAGGGCTCCTGTTAGTTGTTGTGCTTAGGGTAATATGTTGCACTAAGAGAAATTTATTGATTCGTGCTTGCCAATCCCCTGGCCCCATTCTGGACAGTGCCTCTTTTGCAGATCTTACTGTCTATTCAGCCTGCCCATTACTGGTCAGATGAAAGGGGGCAACAAGGGCATGTCTGATACTGTGCTCTGCCAGGAAGAGTTCAAATTGGTTGGCTGTAAATTGGGGCCTGTTGTCCAATACCAAAACATTGGGGAGACCGTGCATGGCAAATAATCTCTGGAGCATCCTGATGATTGCTTCAGCTGTGGTTGTAGACATCAGGAATATTTCTAGCCACATTAATGCATCTAATGTGGTTGATGCATTAGAAAATGCATTGACCACAATTAGAAAGGTTTGGCTCTTTACTGGTCCTGCAAAGTCAATATGCACCCGGGACCATGGTGCATTAGGGGTTTCCCATTCCCTTGCCAGGGTAGAAGGGGGTGCCTGTCTGGATTCCTGATAGGTAAGCAGGTAGTGACCCATTCCACTATTTCCTGGTCCATATTTGGCCACCAGATTTAGTTCCAAGCCAGAGCTTTTATCCTGATTATTCCAGGATGTCCCACATGTAAGACTTCCAGCACAGCACATTTTAATCTGGGGGTATAACAACCCTCTCCTCCCACAACAAACAACCCTTCAACACAGATAATTCATTTCAGTGTACATAATATGGTTGCACAGTACCCTGAAGTGAGCTACCCGGCCATCCTTGCCATACATAGTTCATTATTTGCATTACTGTATATACTTGAGTATAAGCTGACCCGAATATAAGCCGAGGCACCCAATTTTGCCACAAAAAACTGGGAAAACTTATTGACTCGAGTATAAGCCTAGGATGGGAAATGCAGCAGCTACTGGTAAATTTCAAAATAAAAATAGATACCAATAAAATTACATTAATTGAGGCATCAATAGGTTAAATGTCTTTGATTTCAAAGAAAAACAGTAAACTAGCTCCGTAAGTGGAAAAGAGGGTCAACAAAAACAATATGGTATCAACAATAACTTTAAAAGTACTGTATATGAGTTGGGTAGCTATATAAATTTGTTTAATAAATACAGTGGGAAAGGTCTTTGGGGATTCCAGAATTTACATGGCACTAATTGGATTAGTGGACCCTCCCCATGCCCCATTTTACCTTTAGCAGCCAAAACGGTTGCAGGAAAAAAGGCATTTTTCCCTCACTTGAGTATAAGCCGAGGGGGGCTTTTTTCAACATAAAAAATGTGCTGAAAAACTCAGCTTATACTCGAGTATATACGGTAAGTCTTTATCTTTAGCCAAATATCTTGCAATTTCGGCTGCAGTAATTGCCCCAGTGGCAATGTCCTCGATAAGGAGAACCGGACAAATGGGAGCAGGGTCTTCAACCAGGGTAGGCAGCGGGCAGCGGCTGAGAGTGTCTGCGTGACCCAGGGACTTTCTGGGCTGGTAAATCAGCCAGCAGCTGTAAGCCACCAGAAAAATAGGACATTCTAAGACAAAAAGATCATTGGTGTGGGGTGGTCTCTGGCCAATAATCCCAGAATGGGTTTATGATCAGTGACAAGCACAATGTCTCTCCTGTACAGATAGTTGTGGAACCTCTGGACCCCAGTGACTGCAGCCAGAGCTTCCCTGTCCAGATGGCTATAGTTTCGCTCGGTGGAAGACAGGGTCCTAGAATAATAGGCAATGGGCACCTCGAAGCCATGAGGCAGGTGGTGGCTAAGGACAGCCCCGACCCCAAATGGGGAGGTATCATACGTTAGCACCAATGGTAGTGTCTTGCTATAGTGGACTAGCACACTGTCAGATGGCAAAATTCTTTTTCCTCTTCAAATACGGTGGATTCAGCATGACCCCAGATCCAGGAAACCTTTTTGCCTAGCAGCCAGTGCAAAGGTTCTGTCACAGTTGCCTTCTGTGCCAGGAACATCTATAAAAATTAAGTAATCCCAGGAATGCTTGCAATTCTTTTTTATTTTGGGGAGTGGGTGCATCCTTAATTGCTGTGAGTTTGGTTTTAGTGGGGTGTATCCCAGACCTGTTGATCAGGTTGCCCAGGAATTCCACCCTAGGTACTGCTATTTGACACTTCTCGCATTTGACTTTAAATCTGGCTTCTCTAAATTTAGTGAGTACCACTCTCAAATGGTCAAATATTGTTGCTTTGTTAGCAGCGGACATCAGGACATCGTCAAAATAGGGTATTGCCCTAGGAATACCCTGAAATAGCCGTTCCATTATACTTTGGAACAGTCCTGGTGCCACACTCATGCCAAATTGTAGCTGGCGACACTTGAATGCACCACTGTGCGTGACAATCGTCTGTGCTTCAGCTGTGCTGTCATCGACTGGCAATTACTGGTAAGCCTGTGCCAGGTCAAGCTTAGCAAATGTGTTTCTTTTCCTAATGAATGAAGCAGGTGCTGAACGATGAGTATGGGATAGGCACTCTGTTGTAGGGCCTTATTGATGGTACATTTATAGTCTGTGCAGACGCGGACTGATCCATCAGCCTTAATATGTATGACGATAGGGGTTTCCCACCGGGCATGATTGAGGGGTTCAAAGATTCCCTGGCCAATTAGTTTATCCAATTCTTTATTGATTTTGGGTTCAATTTGAGCCTATTGGGGCAATTTTTGGGTCTAGGCTGAATGAAATAGGCATTCCTTTATACTTGCCCAGGCCATTGCTGAATATATCCTCAAACTCTTGGATGAGTTTGTCGGCATCCTCGTGGTAGATGGTGTTGATTCCAGTCACCCCCAATCCCAGGGCCTCGAATCAATCCAAGCTGAGCAGGCTTGGCAATGCACCAACGATGACTGTTAGTTTCAGGAGTCCAGAGAACTCCCTAAATCTGACCCGGAAGGTTCTGCTCCCCATGACAGGGATGCAGTTCCCCTGGTAGTCTTTCAGCTGAATTCTCTGGGGACTCAGGTCTCTCTTTTTGAGGTTGGGCACAGCCTTCCTGATTGTCCCCAGGACATGATCGTCAATGATGACCCCATGTTGATTTCCATGTGACATTGCGAGTTCTCTATCTGAATGACGGCGTGTATTTTCTTTGTTTTTGAGGAGCTTGTCTGCCTGATGTTGGTTTGATATGTATCCTTTTTCTCAGCTGGTGGGTCCTCTCTGCGCCTGGACTTCCAGGATACCGGTTTCCTTCTGTCAGTTGGTGCAACGGTATTGGGATGCTGTCATGGGTCGTGGAATATGGCAGGCTGGCCAGCGCATCAGACTCTTGTGACATGTCCCTTTCAGTCACATCTCTGGCACACTGTCTCTTTATATCTGCACACTGCCCTGTGATGTTTGCCCCCACATCCTGCACACAGTGGCTGTCTTTCCTCTGCATCTGGGAATACTTTCTTTTTCTCCCTCTCTGATTGTAAGCGGCAGATGTCATTTTCTTCTTCTGATGACTCGATTAGCTTGGTGCTCTCTTAGTGGACTGCGGAGGATTGGTGCAAAGTCATCACATTTCCCACCTTTTGTAGAACTGCCACAGATTTGTGTGAGGACTCTGTTGCTCTGGCCTCATCAAGCACTATCTGTAGAATGAGGTTAGGCTTTGCTAACAGCCGCCTTTGCAAGTTAATATCCTGCACTCTGCTGATGAATTGCTCCAGCAATACGTCCTCTAATTCTCTAAAGTCGCAATAGGCCATGGCCTTTCTCAGTGCCGCCATGTAATAGTTGATGCATTTGCCTTCCTCCTGAACTCTGCTATGGAATTCACACTGTTGAATGAAATTGGATTGTACTGGAGTGTAGTGTGTTTGCAATGCATTCTGAACATTTGCCCAGGGCATCGTTTGCACAGCTACTGGTGCAACAAGTGACTTAGCTGTGTCAAAAACCTCAGTTCCACAATAGCTGAGAAACAGCACTCTTTTTCTATTGTCCGAAAGTCCTAGGAGATCATTGGCCTCCATAAAACACTTGAACCTAATCATATATGAGTCCCAATTGTCCGTGGCTGGGTTAAATGGAGCTGGCAGGGTGTGACCAGTCATCGTGATGGCTGATGCGGGTTTAGTCATTGTGGTTTTAGCCTGTTGATGCCGCCGCCGGTCACTTCCTCCATTGGGACTGCAATCTAATTCAGCTCTTTTTGATTACTGCTCTTCCAATCCCACCTTCTTCGCCAGTGTTAGATCAGGCGATGGAAGAGACAGGACACAGTTCCAACAATAACAACAGCTTTTTATTAGTAGATTGGTGCAACACAGCAACTGGCTCATCTGACAGCTTGCCCTTTTATAGGGAGCTGTCAGACAGGTTAGCCAATGAGGTTTGAGTATTTTCCCACCGGTTTGGCAGACCTGAGTGAAGCCTATGCATCCTCCTATTCAATATACAACACACATGCCTCAAACAGAGGGCTGAGAAGCCTGCACTCAAGGGGGAGAGAGCAATGGAAGGACCCTATTCAGGCCCCAAGGGCTGGTGAGCAAAGCATGTGGGGAAGTGAATACACTAAAGGGAAGCAAGGATTTAGAGCCACTCATTTCAAATGAATACTTTTGCAGCCTAGCAAAAGTATTCAGAGAAAGGGAATTAGACATGCTCTTGGCCCATCATCCCACACATGCTATTGAGATTTTGCCAGGGGCCAAATTATACAAGCCGAAGATATGTTCCATGATGCCAAGGGAGATGGAAGAACTTTGGGGGTTTATAGGCAAGAACTTAGCTAGGAGATTTATCCAGCCAGCAAAGTCAAGATGGTTGCCCCTATGCTTTTCCAAGAGAAGAAAGATGGCATCTTAGACTACCGTGGATTACTATGGACTGAATTGTATCTGCATAGAGAATATATATCCCCTGCTCCTCACAAGGGACATGCTGGGTTACCTATCCAAAGGGAAGATTTTCATTAAACTGGACTTGAGGGGAGCCTATTACTAAGTGAGGATTAAAGAGGAGGATAAATGGAAAACTGCATTTAACTGCCCTCTGGGTTGCTACCAATTTCAGGTAGAAGATAGAAGTCAAGTGATTTTGATCTACAGCGCTGGGATAATCTATAGTCACTTATTAAAAAAGCTGGAAGAAAGAGAGTTTCTAGTATTTAGGGGCAGTGTTCACTTTGCTCTTGTACAGGATTCTGCAACCTTAAACACTCAAAGAGCCATTTGGACACATTTCCCACAGAAAAGAAAACACTGGGAGCCACAAAACCCTTCCCGTGCCTGACTATTTCTTGAGCGGCCACAAAACTAGCATATGTAGTTGAATTAAACATTCTGGGTTTTTTTTGAAACTTTTCTTTTCTTTGATTTATCCATGATTGGCCTACCGGGGATTGAAAAGCTCAATAAATTATGTGCCAGTGGGTGTCGCACATTGATGGTTGTGACACATATTTTGAGTGACAGGGAGCCACAGCAGAGGGGTGAAAGAGCCACATGCAGCTGCAGAGCCACAGGTTGCTGACCCCTGCTCTAGTACTACGGTAGATAAAAAGATTCCTAATTCTACAGCAAATACTTGTAATACTTGTTAATCCAAATAGCTGGAATCTTTATCCAAGTTTATGCCTTGGATGATGCTCCTGAAAGAATATGCTCTTGACATTCTTTCCTGGCATTGTTTGTTCATCTCTCCCATGACCCCACCACAAATAGGCAGATCTGGGGTGAAGAGATTTACCTTACCTTATTCTCTGAATCTCGCCCTACAAGAACAGAACCACTGCACAATACCCCTAACTGCAAACCACAGAGACAATAGAGAAGGATACTGTGATGAAATGCTACTGAGAGATTCAAGAGAATCAACAAGGTTATACCCATTTTTCTCCCTGGAAAAGCCATTTGTTACAGCAACAAAGGTTGAACCAATCCCATAACTAAAACTAGATGATTCATATTTCCCCAACTGCTATTGTTGTTTATGCTCTGAGAAGTAATGATTGGTAGCTTTAGGAATTGGAAGCATTTTTGATCTTCCTCCTATAATTGATTGTTACTGTGCTTCTGAAGTTTCATATATATTTGCTAAACTACAATTCTTCAAAAATCAACTTTATCCTCTCTAGTGGAAGATATATCATCTTGTGTGAGAGTAAATATCACTGATTAGTAGAAGACATTTTTTTCCAGTAAACTTACATGTAAATCCATGCACATGAGCCTTAAAACGTTATTTGATTCAAAGCTGACAATTTCACACATTGCAGTTTCTTGCTACATAATTTTTTGTTCTAGATTTAGAAAAAAACTTAAAATTTAAATCAGAGTTTAACTATATATGATGCAGGAGCAACTTTAGGAGATAGTTTATCTAATGATCTTTTGGATAAGAATAAATCACATCTTATTTTCATCTGTAGAGTGTTGGAGAACAAGGCCACATGAATGTAATATATGTTTTAAAATGTTCCTCTTCACGCTTTGCAAAAGGTTGATGTAATCCATTGAGGTAAGCCATTAATGATGGATTCTCAGAGGTTTCTCAGCAGAAACATTGATGTAGAAAGTGTTCCCTGGAGGTCGAATATTTCAGAAACATTGCTTTAAGTAAGATTCACTGGAAATGAACTAATGATGTTGCTGGGCACTTGAAGCCATCCCTAACGGATGTTTATCCTGTAGTTTCATGAAACCTCCAAAGAAGAAGATTCTGCAATTTCCTTAGGCAATTTGCTATATTGCTCAACTTCTCTTACATGTAGGAAATTTTTCCTAATCTTTCTCTTGAATCTCTGCAAATAGAATTCACTTCCTCTTGTCCTAATGCAAGAGGCAAAAGAAGAACTATGTTGTGGTCTACCTCTTTGAGAGACAATTGTTTTTATCATATCTATCTCCTTAGCAAATTATACCCTGTTTCCCCCAAAATAAGACATCCCCTGATAATAAGCCCAATCGGGCTTTTGAGAGCATAAGGCCAAAACAAGGCCAAGCGCTTATTTCAGGGTTCAAAAAAATATAAGACAGGGTCTTATTTTCGGGGAAACACTGTATTCTTGTAGCTTCTTGATATACATTAAGGGTTCTTATTTGGATAGCAAGGTATAACAATTCCTGCTTTGTGTATGTTTATGTTTATGTTTATTATATTTATATACCACCCTTCTCCCGAGGGACTCAGGGCAGTGAACAGCCATAGTAAAAACAATATACAACAAAAATTAAAAACTTATTAAAATAATTCAATCATTTGGCTGAAATTTAAAACATCCAACTAAAATCATTTTAAAACCCCTATCAAAAACCCTAATTTAAATACCTTTAACCTGTCAGACCCACTTGCTGGAATAATAGGGTCTTCAGAGCACGACGGAAGGCACGGAGGTCAGGGATCCTTCGTATGTCCGGGGGCAGTTCATATGTATTATTACATCAGCTGCAATCAGATTGGGATTTGTAGTACTTCATTTGGCAGCTTTATACTATGATGAGCAGTATTAATTGTGATGCACCTGAGAATAGAATTGAAATAAGAAAATGATTGGAATAAGCTATGCCATAGTTTATTCCAATCATTTATTTTCTTATTTCAATTCTATTGACTATTAGATAATTCTATTCAATTCTACTAACTGACTTTTAGATAATAATTGCATACTAGAAGATGATGATGATGATGATGATGATGATGATAATAATAATAATAGCCCCAAATGAGGCACTACCTTGAAGTGGTTGTGAAGCTTCTGATGCTCTGAGGCAGATGAGAGCAGCTATGTGAGCAGTTCAACCATAGTGGACAGGTCTCATCAGAGGAGTCAGACAAAGAGTTCCTCTCCCATAAAAAAAAAATATGGAGAGACATAAATTTCAGAAAGCCATACCAGCTCAGATGTCACCTGGGTTAACAAGGTCCATATTAGATGTTGGAGTTTCTGGATATCTGGTAAAAAATGGACTGCAGGACTCAGGAGTGTTGGCTAAGCAACCAGACCAGCAGCTGCAGATCTACTGGAAGAAAAGGTGTTTACTTGTCGCAAATATACAGTGATTGAAAACAAACAAATAATGATCTGGTATTATAGATCAAGTCCAACAAGAAGAGGATATTTGAAATGAATGCACCATTTCTGGAAAGAACAACATCTAGAATCAGAAATAACAGAACATAGGCTAGCAGATCAATGTAAATTTATAATATGAAATAAAGTACTCACAGAAGCAGAATTGGAAGAACTGCAAAGGTCCAAGGCAAAGAAATCAAAGCTTGCCAGAAGTAACTCAAAATGTAGAGGCAAACCAGGGGGACTTGGGAGTAGAGGAATCCAATAGAGATATACAACTGTATTCATTTAGAAACTAGGCACTCTCTCCTTTGCCCCAGGAAGAGCAAAGCCCTCTAACTAAAGAAGTAAAAGAATTGAAACAAAAAATAACTGAGCATCTAGAACAGCACAAAAACATCAGAATAAGGCTGCATGCATTGAAGCTTGTTCCAAAGAAACATCTAGCACAAGCATTAAAAGATGCAAATACTGCAATATCAAGTATAAGCACCAATTTACTGCAAGGCACAAACAATTAATATATCGCATAACTTGCATCCCCAAGTAGGGATGCAAAATCAACAAAGAAGAAAAAAACTGAACAGTGCATCACAAAAATGGAAAATAAGACTGGAAAATAAGTTCAGCAAGTTAAGATCAGACACAAGCCAGCTAGATGAAAGAAAAGCTGAAGAACAAGAAGACCAAAGAATACCTAATCAAGAAATACCACTTAGAAACAAGGAAGATCAAGGAAGGACTGGAAATAATAAAGCAGCAAATAACAGCTATAGCCAAGAAGATCAGCAGATACGAAGCCTGAATTGCAAATTATAGGCAGAACCTCTAATTTCAATTCAATCAGAAACATTTCTACCAATCCATCAATGGATAAACTGCAGTGAATCAGTTAGTACCTGACAAGGAAGAAACTGCAGTTTTGGGTGCAGATATGGGATAACCCAAAGAAATACAACAAGGACTCAGCTTGATTAAAAGAGGTGGATAAGAATAAAAAAGAAGTTGCAATGAAAGAACTAGTAATAACAGCAGAAATGGTAGAGAAAAAAGCAGAAAAAAATCAAGAATTGATCTGCACCAGACTAAGATGAACTGTATGGTTTTTGGTTGAAACATCTAACTGGTCTATACCCGTTCGTTACTAAATAGTTTAAGAACATACTACAAGGAGGTGAAATTGAAGAGTTCTCCGAACTGCTCAAAATTTCCACTACTGGTTCTCCAGAACCTGTCAGAACCTGCTGGATTTCACACCTGATTCTTGGGTTTAAAGTGTACATATATATTGTGTTAGCTGAAGATCCTCCTAAGCTCTTCAGCCAACTTACCTGTGCTTAACTGAATGATAGAAATCTATATCGAATTCTAAATACAGATATTGACATAATAATGTGCATCTCTTCCCCCTTCTGCCATTCAGAAAATACATAGAAAGCTGGACAAACTGGAAATTTATTTCTAGTCTCTGGAACACTTTTATACTTTTGCGATATTACTATTATGCCTAGAGTTTTTCCCTCTTGAGTTCAGAGTGGTTTTCTTTTTTTGAGAAAGAGTCTGCATTTGTAGGTTTCCCCTGCCCTCCAGCACAGTTGACTTTGGAACAGAGTGATCTATTAAAACATCAATGCAAAGAAAGAATGCATCACTGTATGAAGTTCATAATGGAAAGACAGAAGAGAAAATAGTGCATCTCCATTTTTGATTTTATGCATCTTTAACTCTTTCTTAATGAAAGCTTTGAGATTTTAGGCTAAAATAAAGTTTACTTATAATTACTGAGCAGTAATGATATCAAACAGTTAAGAAAAAGTGAGTTAATAGTGTTCAACACAAGTAATCATGTTAAATACTAAAATTATATTTTTTTAAAAAAAAACTTGAATCCTCATATCTCTTGGAATGTATTGTATTGTAAGATGTTAGAGTAAATTAAATTCTCCCCTGCACTCTAAAGCATCAATTTCCTTATGGTAATTATCTGCTAGATTGGATCTGTCAGTAGCAGGGAAGCATGCCTGACATTATACCCTCTTTACAAAAATGATTACAAAAAATTAAGACGAATGAGTAAAATTAAGGTTGGGACTGGTAAGCCAATATAAAGCTCTCATGGATCACTTTACCCAAGGTACCATTGTACTGGAGGCATCCGCTTTTAATGACTAGCCATATAATGATGGGAAGTCCATTAAAATGCTGCAAAGGTAACTGATCAGAGAGATAAGGGCTCAACAATGATTTTTCAGCCAACTAGAAGCAATTTATTATACACAAAAAACTGACCTCTAAGTGAAATGCCTGGATGGATGAGGAAGTTTTTGCAAGTTGACAGGTTTTCATCCTGAGAAAGTTTTTACAAATATGATAGGATTTCATTTTTGTCTCATTTTAATCTCTTTCCTCTTCCTTTTTGGAATTTTTTCCCCTTACATGGAATTATGGTACTCAGCTTCATTATATCAGTTCAAAAATAAATCAAAAGCAGGCATGAATGCAAGACAGGCATTTCTTGCCAATCACGATTCTATGAAAATCAAATTAACTTCAAAACAAGTGGTACTTTTTAAAAAAATATCAATATATATTATTGTCCAAGGAAATATAATCTACTACTATACTAGTAGGGCCTACCATCTATCAACCCTGATTTGATACAGAATGTTTTGAGTCTAAAGGTAAATTGATTAGGGAATTTAAGTTATACAGAGAGAACTCATCCAGGATCTTATGCTCCTGAAGAAATGCAAACATCTTCTACAAAACAAAAAGAGAGAACTTACTAAAATTTCCTGGCAGTGATTGGTAACAGGACCCCAAGCCAAGAGCTCTACTTTATTTTGGCACCTGTTAACTTCCATCCATTTGATAAACCCTTTTCACTTCTTTATCTTATACCTGCCTTTCTATGGAAGGACCATTTTAGAGCAATATAGTCCCAAGAAGAGTTTCCTGACTTCAATTTAGCTCTCAACACCAACCTGCACCCAAATGGGGCCCCAGTTATAATTGTTGAAATAAATACTCATTAATCAGCTAAAAACTGGTAAAGCTGCATGCAATGATTGTATCATGCCTGAAATACTATGAAATAACCTGGGATGACAGACACCCCCCACCATTTCATGCCTCCCTGTTTACTTATATTGATCATACTGCACAAATTCTAGAGACTTGGAGAGGTATAACTATTATTGTGTCTATTTACGAAGAGGGCACTCAAGACCTACCCGCTATCTATTGGCTTATCAACCTCTTAAGGATAATAAGTAAGCTCTAGGTTAAATGTTTATACAACAAATTAGTCAACTGGAAAGCTTAGAGCATGTTCTGGGAGATGAACAAGCAATCTTCAGCTCTATTTATGCACTTATTCCTCAACACCTGGCCAAAAAATACATGTCCAAACCAGATTCATCCTTATTTACTGCATTTATACATTTCAGGTCTGCATTTGATTTAGTTCCCAGAGAAAGGTTCTGCTCTAAGCTACTGCATACAACCATTGACATTTCTATTATTGCTTATGCACAATCTTGATAAGAACTCCAGAATCAAAATCCGATGCATTCTAGCTCCTCTGCTGTTTAATCTATATATGAATCAATTTTGTGGCCCGATTAAACTTATTAGGGTACTATCCTCCAAAATTAGCTAATAGATATATTGCATTTTTGTTATATGCAGATGATATAGAACTTTTATCACAACTGCAAATTAGACGTAGGTGAGCCTTAAATGCTCTGGTTAGTTACTGATCTGAAGAGGCTTTTAAAACTAACTATAGTAAACCTAAGAACATGATGTTTGCAAAAAGACCTAAATTCCACATCAAATCAATATACCACTTCTGTATATGCATAGAAATGACTTGTTTTTGTTCCAGATGTTCTGATGCCCAGCCTTAACATTGCAAATAATTATTTTGTGTGCAGGAGTATGAATTAGTGGATGGGTGTCAATCATCTGAAATTATCTGAAATGTATGGCCACATTTTATAATAAAATAAATAAATAACTTTATTGTCATTGTATGTGTATTTCCATGTCATCAATATTTTAAAATAAACACTTGCCCATATGTACATAGTCTCTACTCAGATCTTATTCCTTTTGAGAATTTTCAAGGAATTATATATGTTCTGTGACTTAACAATTACATTATTGAATATAATTAATGGCACATTGAAATCAGCCCCAGAACACACATATATGCATACACACCTCTGTATACAAAATGGATCCCCCCCCCTTTTTGGGTGAAATTGGAATATTTTCCTTCATACTTGTCTCTTTTCTATCTTGTGAATGGCTGTCAAGTGACAGTCTAAATTATGTTCGGGCCCTTAAAACTCACTTATTTCATCTAGTTGGGCTGGCTTGATCCCATCCCTTCGGTTTTAATTCAAAATTGATTTTAATTGGGTTGTTTTAAATTGTGGCCGAAATTATTTAATATCTTTTAAATTGTTTTAAATTTTGTATGCTATGTTTTTACCTTGGCTGTTCACTGTCCTGAGTCCTGTTGGAGAAGGGAGATATAAAAATCAAATAAATAAATGATGAAATAATTTGCTGGATCAAGTGCCATTAGTTAATGTTAATTATCAAAGGCCAAGCTATACCTGAAATGAGACTGCTAAGGTTGGTACAGCAGTGATTCCATTCAGTAATCTCATAAAATAATGTCTTGTTTAAAAAGAGAAAGTTGGCCCAAATCTGATTTGATTTTTCAAGATGTTTTAAATGGATGAAGTAGCTTCTGGTCTGGAGAACAATAAAAACTGCACAAGAGAGACTGGGTGGGAGGCAAGGATGACCTCTTAGTTAGAACATGTGTGCCATACAGTCATCTTCACCTCCCATTTCCAACTCTATTCTGAAGTTCCTTTAAGGACCCACCTATTATGTAAATATGAGCTTATTTACGGAATCAAAGTGTTTGTAGTTAATATAATTATATGATTCCTTGTCAATATTTGATTTGCTAATTGACTGGAAAAACACTTTGATTGGGGTCTGTTTAGTCAAATTATTTAATCCTTTTGCAAGCCAGCCACTGAAAAAAATAATAATGGAAATGAGAGTGAAAAGATTTCATGGTTGTGTGTGTGCTTTAAAATCCCACAAATTATCGGTGATAAAATTATCTGTGGTAAATAAAGAGATAAACAACAAATAGTATAATGAACTTAATTCAGGAAAAAGTAAATTTGTTTTAAATTTAGTAGATGTCATAATATCATAATGAAAAGGGAAATGTTCTATGTTCCCTGGCATTGCTTTGTCAGAATCAGGTAAACATGCCTAGAAAGCTATCACTTGTCACAGATGGACATGAACTGAGAGTTGTGTATCTCTAAGTCATTTTATTCACCCATTTAACATATGATAGAAAGGAACAACTCCATTTGACGAATGACAACTTGTTTAGAATCAAGAACAATGTGTTTTTAAAATGTGGGAGATAGTAAAAGTTCAGCATGATTTCAATCACTTTGTTATTTTGAGGTATCCCCTGACCGGGTTGGGTAGAAAGAAAAACACAGTACAAAGAAATTTATCAAGGAGAGATCCAACCTAGAACTAAGAAGAAATTTCCTGACTGTGAAAACAATTAGTGGAAAAGCTTGCCTCCAGAAGCTGTGGGTGCTCCATCACTGGATGTTTGTAAGAAGAGATTAGATAATCTCTGTCTGAATTTGTCTGAAATGTCATAGGGTTTGCTGCTTGAGCAGGGAGGTTTGGACTAGAAGACCTCCAAAGTCCCTTCCATCTCTGTTATTGTTATTTTGTTCTGTTATTTTTCATTTTCACAGTAATAAACTAGGCATGGCAAACAAGAGTCTCTAGATAATGTTTCCCAACCTCAATAACTTAATGATGTGTGGGCTTCAACAATCAGAATTCCCCAGGGGAATTCAATTCTGGAAATTAAAGCCCACACCTCTTAAAATTGCTGAGGTTGGGAAACACTGTTCTAGAGGCAAGCATAGCTCACTGGAGTTTCCCATGTGTTTGCAAAATTCTTCCAAAACTTCTCTTTTCTCCCAATCCACCAAGGTTTGGAAACAACCTTCACTTATGTGAATAAATATTATCTGGAAATCTGATTTCCATATGTGGGGGCATCTCTGAGGACAGCTGGTTGACAATGAAGGAAAAAAACAATTTGCTGCTCTTCAATGTTGCAAACTCCCATAGGGATTAAACAGGGAACAGAGCATTAAGAAATGTGTGTGTGTGTGTGTGTTTTTAAAGATTTGTTTGGTGTTCATGCACATCTGTATACAATATTTTGATGCTTTATGTATATGCCTATATGTTCTGGAGGATCATCCACAGGAAGGGTGGATAGTGATAATTGCTTTCCTAGAATAGAAAGGTGAGAGAGCAGAGAAGAATTGTCCAATAGGAGGTCTTGGGAGCCTGTTTGAAATGAACACTTACTAACTCTTCCTGAAGTGTGTCAGTGTGGAGAAGATTTCTTAAACTGTTTTACAGCAGTGTTTCTCAATCTCAGAAATTTTAAAGTTGTGGACGACAGCTCCCAAAATTCTTCAGCCAGTATGCTGACTTGTGGAAGTTAAAACTCAAACATCTTAAAGTTGCTGAGAGTAAGAAACCCTGGCAAACCAGCATGAGCACAGGACAGAAATTGCTTAAATGTAAGTGTGGATATGCCCAAAATTATCTATTGTATCTGGAATGACATATGAGAATCAATACAAAATAAAAATGATGTTGATAAAACCTAATAGACATTATCAAGGACATTGTGAGAATCAAAAGAAGCTATGTGAGCATAAAACTCATTGTAGAAAAATTACAGAAGAGTGAATATTGTAATCTGTAAATACTGTACTGTAAATATTGTAAATACTGTAAAAGATCACTATGTGAAAGAATGTCCAGATGAAATATAATCCAAGATCCTTGAGAGCTCAGTTGCCTGCACCAGTCTATGAAACCCCTGTTTTCCCCAAAATAAGACATCCCCTGATAATAAGCCCAATCGGGCTTTTGAGCACATGGCAATAAGGCCAAGCACTTATTTCAAGGTTCAAAAAAATATAAGACAGGGTCTTATTTTTGGGGAAACACAGTAGAAGTATCATCTAAGGTTCCTAGAAGAAGTGTGAAGGAGATGAAAAGTAGTTTCAAAATGCCAAGTGAATTTTGTCAGAAGTGGCACAGGCTTATTTCAAATATTTTCTTGGTAGTTTTAGATATTTAATTCTTAGCAAAATCTAATGCAAGTTATTGAACTTAAATAACAATTCAGCAAAAATAGTTAAAATATAAAATTTCAATCTACTGTTCACCAGTTAACACAACTTCACTATCACAAAATGTATCAGGAAGGGGAACTATTGTGAATAAGAAAATGTAGCTGGATGAAAATGTTCAGATAAGGAAAGATGGCGATAGATGGCTACCTTACATAACATCAGTGGTGGGTTCCTCCCAGTTGGGCCCGGTTCGACCGAGCCAATAGCGGTGACAATATGATGTCACCGAACCGGTTTTCTTTGTTCGAGAGCTGGCCCCTCTTGACCGCCCCCCCCATTATTCTTACTTTTTATTTCTTTTTTAGCCCAGCTGATAGATGCAGCAGAGTGAATTGCCGCACCTCAGCTGGGCAGATTCGTAACGCGCTTGCGTGGAGCAGCGATCGTGGCTATTGCTGCGATCGCATGTGAAGTGCGTGCATGAAGAGGAGATTGCGCGTGAAGCGCGTGTACAAAGAGAACCAGTAGTAAAGCCGGTTAGAACCCACCACTGCATAACACGATAGGCTGGCTATAAGATTAGTCAAATTAAATTGACATAACTTTTAATAAGTATGTTACAAACATTTAATTCTCTTTAAAAATAAACCCCAAAGTAAAATCTACTTTGATTGGTCTTGGGTTGATTTGACTAGGAGAATTCAATATTTAGCATTATAGGAATGAATTATATAAGTTGTATATTGCTTCCAAGAAAGAAGAGAAACATAATGCCTTTTGTTCTGTAACTACAAAAGAGAGTATTCATCTGAACAGAATTCTAGTTAAGGGAGAAGTAACTCTTTTCACTCAAAGAGTGATGGCAGTGGGAAGAAAGTACACAAGGCACCAAGATTTTCACCAATTTCTTTATGTTTGTATTATCTATACCTCTCTGCAACTCATATCTGAGTACCGATACCATTGTCCAAAATGCAGAAAACCAATATCAAATTGGGAGACTACATGGTGAAGGTGAGATTCCAGAAAGATGAGTAACACTAGCACTAGCACTTAGACTTATATACAGTGCTTTACAGTCCTCTCTAAGCAGTTTACAGAGTCAGCATATTGCCTCCAACAATTTGGGTACTCATTTTACCCACCTTGGAAGGATGGAAGCCTGAGTCAACCTTAAGTTTGATGAGATTTGAATTGCCAGATTGCAGACAGTCAACAATCAGCAGAAGTATCCTGCAGTACTGCACTCTAGCCACTGTGCCACTGTGGCTTATTAGTACTACTGGAGAAGCCACTGGAATTACAAGACAGACAGATAGAGGGAGACAATGCTAGTGGTGTCGGAGTCTTTGCTTTGTGGCATCAAATACATTGCTGACCAGAGTGCTTGGACAAGGCCAGCCTTAGAGAGCCTGTAATGACAAGAAGGTTGGACTTTCTCTCTATCAGGATAAAGGCTAAATTAGGTTTCAAATGTAAAGTTTTTTTCCTCTTCCTTTAACATTGCTGGTATTGGTAGTGCTAGCTGAGCCCCTCTTCCTCCTCTAAATTGACCCTGTTCCAATAGAGTATGTCCCTTGTTAGAGAAGCCACTCTTTGCATCTGTGGCTCTAAGCTGTAAGCCACAGGAATCTTCTCCATCCCTGCTCACCAAGCTGAATCCATTTCTTCTAGCAGTTGGTACTTCGCTTTCTCTGAACTTACTGTAAGATGGATACTCCATCTCCTTACCTCTTCTGCTTCTGATAATTTCTTTTTGGGAAAAAAGAACTATTTAGTTCTGTTTTGGAAAAAGAACTATCCAGATTCAAAAGAAATAGATTTAAACTTACATTCATGTGTTTCTGTTCCCTTTAAACATATTATTTTCTTCCAATTCATTTTATAACACAAGAACGAGGAATACCAGCTCCTCTTTACACTATCTCATTTTAGTCATCCATTTGTTTTCTGTGTATTGTTTATCCATGAGACATTTTTCTTTCACTTGGTATATTCATTATGAAATCATTCTCTGAAAAGATACAGGCCACTGGTTTTTTGCAATTTTCATGAGCACTAGTTATGTTGAAAGCTAAGCTTTTTGGTCCTCTTGTTTCAGAATTGCATTAATATTTGTGTGACCTTTACTAGGTAGCAGATGAGAAGCATTAGGAATAAAATGAGAAATCCGCAGAGATAGTGTGCTTGACAATGGTGGATTTCATTGGCCATTTTGAGCCAACAGGAACAGAAAAAAGACATAACCTATTATCACTAAGTTGTAAAAAAGCATAAAATACAGGTAGCCCTCAACGTATGACAATTGAGCTCGAAATTTATGTTGCTAAGTGAGACAGTTAAGTGAATTTTGCTCCATTTTGTGACATTTCTTACTACAATTGTTAAGTGAATCACTCCATTTGTTAAGTTAGTAACACGGTTGTTAAGTGAATCTGGCTTCCCCATTAACTTTGCTTGTCAGGAGGTTGCATGACCCTTGGACACTTCTACCATCATAAATATGAGTCAGTTGCCAAGTCTCTGAATTTGATCATGTGATCATGGAGATGTTGCAATGGTCCTAAGTGTGAAAAATGGTCACAAATCACTTTTTTTCAGTGCTCAGAGTTTGTTGTAATTTCTAACAGTCACTAAATGAACTGTTATAAGTTGAGGATTATCTGTAACTCTACTATAACTGGGATACTGTGAGTTCTAGTCCCATTTTAGGTACAAGGCCACCTGATGTGCTACTCCCTCCCTCTCAGCCCTAGGAAAAAGGCAATGGTAAAACATTTCCATTGTCAGTTTATAATATGTTTCTTTCTTTCTTCTTTCATTACTGAATTTAGGGAACATTCAAAAGTACTGACTGCTTCCTTGGAATTGGATAGTTAGGAGCAGTAAATCATACAATCGAATCATGGGACTGGAAGGGACCTTGGAGATCTTCTAGTTCAAACCCCTGCTCAGTACCAGGAGACTGTATTCCACCACAGCAAAATGGTTGTCCAGTCTACTCTTGAAAACCTCCAGCACTGGAGCAGCCACAACTCTGGGAGGCAAGCTCTTCTCTTGATTAATTGTGCTCATTGTCAGGAAATTTCTCCTTGGTTTTAGGTTGGATCTCTTTAGTTTCCACTTATCAAGTTTTGTCGTGCCCTCAAGGACTTTGGAGAAGAAGTTTAGGCCTCTTCTTTATGAAAGCCCCTCAAATGTTAAAAGATACCTATCATGTCACTGTTTTCCTGTTTGATAGGCTAGACATATACATATATGGTTTAGCCTCCAGACCTCTTTATTACTTTTGTTGCTGTTTTATGCACTGCACACCTTCTAGGATCTCAACATCTCTTTTTTTTTTGTATCATAGTAACCAGAACCAGACACAATATTACAAGTGTTACTTCACTAAAGCAATATAAAGTGGTACTATCACTTCTCGTGATCTTGATGCTATTGGGTTTTTTGGCAGACAGGTTTTATTAGCAAATTGATAATATCCCACTCCAAAATGGGATACTTTTTGAATGACTTTCCTCAGTAATTTCATGTAGGTGTTAAACAGCATGGGGGACAAGATGAACCATAGGTCAGCGATGCCAATATGCTAAACATTAATCTCATAGCACCATCTTCTGGACATACCCAACAGAAAGCACCATAATTATTGAGAAACAAGGCCCCTAAGGTTACCAGGCAGTTCTGAGGAAACTAGGTGAAAGCTGCACTTTACCTTTCTAATTTCTATTACATGTCATGCAACAAGTTGATAAAAAAAGAAATTTGAGCAACGTATCCTGAAATAGATTTAAAACTGAAATAGATTTTAAAAAATCAGTATCATTCAAATATGTCTGGTGATATGGGCTACCACCCTTTCTCAATTACTTTTCTCGGCAATGGAAAATAATTGTAGAGATGTCCCAGATCAAGTGAATTTTTTTTACACCAAAAATTTTACAACTGTCACCATAATGGCTAGATCTAACCTGCCAAGTTATATAGTATACTTGGATTTCAGAAAAGTATTTGACAAAGTTAACCACAACCTACTTCTTCGTAAGTTAGAAAAATGTGGGATAGGCATTGGTTGACAAACCACACTCAATGTGTAGTCCTTAAAGGAACTACATCTACACAGAAGGAAGGAAGCAGTGGGGTACCCCAAGATTCTGTTTTAGGCCTAGTCCTCTTCATAAAAGATGAGGGACAGATTTAGAAACAATTTAGATGAGGGAATAGAAGGGAAACTCATCAAATTTACAAATGACACCAAACTAGCTAATGCCCCAGAAGATAGGCTTGAGATCCAGAAGAATCTTGACAGAGTTAAATAATGGGTGCTATGTAATAAAATGAAATTCAATGGTGAGAAAAATAAGGTTTTACACTTAGGCAATGTATGGATATGGAATAGGTGGAACTTGGCTCAATAGTAGTAATTTGCAAGAGGAATCTTGGAATCCTAGTGGCCAATCATTTAAATATGAGCCAGCAGTGCCAAAAAAGCATTGCTGGCTTAACAGATAGAATTAGGATTATGTGAAGTGTTGGTATTGCTTTATAATGTCTTGGTAAGACCATATTTGAAATATTGCACCCAATTTTTGTCACCACGATATTAAAAAAAAAGAGGTTGAGATTCTAGGAAGAGTACAGAGAAAAGTAATAAAGATGATTAGCAGGTTGGAGGATAAAATATATAATGGTTGCAAGAATTGAGTATGTCTAGTCTAGTGAAAAGAAAGACTAGGGGCAAAATGATAGCAGTGTTTCAATATTTGAGGTGCTGCCACAAAGAAGAAGGAGTCAACCCATTTTCCAAAGCACTGAAAGCAAGACAAGAAGCAACGGATGAAAACTAATAAAGGAGGGAACCAACCTAGAACTATGGAGAAAAGTGAAAAACCTTTCTTTTAAAAATACATTACTGTTCCTATATATAATTCTCCTTTTATGAATCTGTAATCCCTTTTATCGGGGTGGAGCTGGATTGATTGAATGGACCTGAGCGTTTACTAGCTGAACGCCCTTCCTGACATCTATGTGGAGTTCACAGCAGATATTTTATCTTTGTACCTTGCTAGAGAAACATCTGTCACTGCCTAGGATTGAACCCTCAAGATTCCAAGTGGGAGGCGAGCCCTACATGGCTTAGGCCCAGGATACTTGTCAGACCATCTGCAGCCAGCAACGGCTTCCCATCGCCTGGTGCGTTCTCACAGGGAGGGCCTTCTTCGGGTGCTGTCGGCTAGACAATGTCAGCTGGCGGCCCGCAGGGGTAGAGCTTTCTCTGTGGGCACGCCCACTCTTTGGAATCAACTCCCACTGGGGCTTCGGTTGGCTCCTGACCTTCGCACCTTCCGCCGCGAATTAAAAACATGGCTGTTCACATTGCACAGCCTGGACTGAGGGAGTTTTTTATTATTTTAATAGGTTTTAATATATGCTTAAATTATACATTTATACATTTATGTATTTTATGTTTTACTGGGTTTGTTTTTGTTTGTTGTGAGCTGCCCTGAGTCCTACGGAGATAGGGCAGCATACAAATTATATTAAATAAATAAATAAATTTTCACTTCAAGGCCACTGCCCCACTCACATTCCTATATGCAATATGTATTCCTAACCAATTTTTTTAAAAAAATAATGGAAGACATTTTCATTGTATTATGAAGTAACAAAGTTGTGTAGGGAGTTTAAAGAAACAATATTCTCGATAATAGGATGAATTGAACTGGATATGATTATTTGTAGAAATTGCCATAGAGAAATTGCTTAACATCATCACTGCCCTGGGTCAAAAGAAATAAACTCTGGCTTTAATAAATAAATAAAATAAATAAATAAATCATCAATAACAAAGTGTAAAAGCAGATGAAGGGTACCTAAAGCAAGGCCTGGGTACTGTCATTCTGAAAAGCCAGAAGCCACTCTGAGAATGTAGTTTAGAACAGAGACTAGCAAGCTGAGAAAATGTTATGTTTCCCACAAACCTTGCAGCCCCAATACTTTTCCCCCATTAGCTTTCCATTTTAAAATACAACTTTTAATACTACTGTTTTAATTAAAATGTGTGTTCATACAATGCACTTAACTTGAAACAATGATTTATAAACTATAAGGACTAAGTTTACATATCACATTGAACTGTAACAAACCACAATATGACAAGACACATAACATAGTCTTTAGCTATTTCAATGAAGCATCATATCATTTCTTGTGAATTGTCTTAGTGAGTTGAGAGTTTGAGAGTTGAGAGTGAGTTCAACTTTGTGAGTTGAAATCAGGCTCACAAAAATTGTTCTGCTAAGCCAAATGCAACCCACTTACCAAGTACTAGGATTTGAAAGTTGTTTGATATTCTTTCACACCTTGGACAACAATACAGAACAATTATCAATGTTCTACTAAGCAAGCATGGAATAGTTGATAGACTGAATTTTATTTGGTAGATCATGACAGATCAAGGAAGTGTACATAAAAGTGAAAAGACTGCAAGAGGCTGCAATCAAAATTTTTTCTCTTATTTAAGTCAGTTTTTAAGTAGAAAAAGGATTGCAATTATTTCTAACAGGTTTACATGCATGTGACTAAGAAATCTAGTCCATTAATGGCTGGATGATCTATTAGATAATTCTATGGATTCCTTTTGTATATTGCAGTGATGGCTAACCTTTTTGCCGTCGCGTGCCAAAAGTGGTGGGAGCGGTGGGGGTCATGGGTGCGTGTGCCCACATCCATAATTCAATGCGCCCCGCCCTCCTGCGCATGTGCATGTGACCCTCCCATTTCCCCCTGCTTTTGGCACACGATCGCACAGTAGGACCGGTAGGCCTGTTTTTCCCCCTTCCCAGGCTCCAGAGGCTTTCTAGGAGCCTGGGGAGGGCAAAAGCCGCCTTCCACATCCCCCCCGGAGGCCTTCCAGAGGCCAGAAACAGCCAGTTTCCCGACCTCCGGTGGGACCGGAAGACCTGAAAATCAGTTGGCCAATGCATGCATGCGCGCTGGAGCTGAGCTAGGGCAACACTTGCGTGCCCACCAAAATGGCTCCGCGTGCCACCTGTGGCACCCGTGCCATAGGTTCGCCATCACGGGTATATTGTATCTTTCTGTCCCAGAGATGGTGTTGCACTTAAAAACATAGGACTTATTGGCCAAAAATGAAGTTTGAAGTTTATTTAATTTGTATACCGCCCTCCTCCCGAAGGACTCGAGGCGGTGAACAGCCATAAATAAAACATATAAATACAACGTTTAAAACCCACTAAAATCCAATTAAATAAATTTGGCCGTAGAAATATTAAAACCCCAATGATTTAAAACAAATTAAAATTTATAGTATTAATTAGAAAAGGGGAATCAGGCCAGGCCTGCCTGGCGAAATAAAAAGGTCTTAAGAGCAAGGCAAAAGGTGCGTAGGTCTAGGATCCTCCGAATCTCCGGAGGGAGCTCATTCCAGATAGTAGGTGCCCCCACAGAGAAGGCTCTCCCCCTGGGGGCTGTCAGTCAACATTATTTGGCCGACAGCACCCAGAGGAGGCCCTCTCTATGAGACCGTACCGGCCAGTGGGAGGCCACTGGTGGCAGTAGGCGGTCTCGTAAATAACCAGGTTCTAAACCATGGAGCGCTCTAAAGGTAGTAACCAAAACCTTGAAGCATACCCGGAAGACCACTGGGAGCCACTGCAGCTCGCGCAGGAGAGGTGTCACATGGGAACGCCATGTTGCTCCCGTAACCACCGGTGCGGCTGCACTCTGCACCAGTTGGAGCCTCTGGGTGCTCCTCAAGGGGAGCCCCATGTAGAGAGCATTACAGTAGTCCAGGCAGGAAGTGATGAGGGCGTGAGTGACCGTGTGTAAAGAGTCCCAATCTAGAAAGGGACACAACTGGCGGATCAGGCGAACCTGATAAAAAATCCCCCTGGTCACGGCCGTCAGGTGCTCTTCTAAAGACAGCCGTAAATCCAGGAGGACGCCCAAGTTGTGAGCCCTCTCCTTGGGAGCCAATGATTCACCCCTAATAGTCTGTGATGGCACCAACTGACTATATCGGGACGCCAGAAACCACAACCACTCGGTCTTGGATGGGTTGAGTCTGAGCCTGTTACTCCCCATCCAAATCCGTACGGCCTCCAGGCACCAGGACATCACTTCAAGGGCATCGTTGGGGTGGGCGGGGTGGAGATGTACAACTGAGTATCATCACCATAGTGATGATACTTCACCCCGAAACCATGGATGATCTCACCCAGCAGCTTTATATAAATGTTGAACAGAAGGGACAAGAGGACCAATGCCTGTGGTACCCCACAAATGAGGTGCCTCGGGGTCGACCTCTGCCCCCCTGCCAACACAGACTGCCACTGGTCGGAGAGAAAGGAGGAGAACCACCACAACACAGTGCCTCCCACCTCTAACTCTTCCAACCGGTGCAGCATGATACCATGGTCGATGGTATCAAAAGCCATTGAGAGATCTAATAGGACCAGGACAGAGGAGCAACCTCTGTCCCGAGCCTCCAGAGATCATCAATCAACACGACCAATGCCGTTTCGATGCTGTACCCAGGCCTGAAGCCCGACTGGAATGGATCCAGATATACTGTTTCATCCAGGTACTGGGGGAGCTGCCGCGCAACCACACTCTCGACAACCTTTGCCACAAAGCGAAGGTTGGAGACTGGACGATAATTAGATAACACTGCTGGGTCCATGGAAGGCTTCTTGAGGAGAGGCCTCACCACCGCGTCTTTCAAGGCGGCGCAGAATACACCCTCACTCAACGAAGCATTTAAAATCCCCTGGAGCCAGCTTTGCGTCACCCCCCGAGAAGCCAGCACTAACCAGGAGGGACACGGGTCCAACAAACATGTGGTCGCATTCATTCCACCCAGAATCCTGTCCATATCATCAGGAGCCACAGGATCAAACTTGTCCCAGATAATATTCACAAGACCCGCCCCAGTCATTCCCCCTGAGACCACCCAGTCGGAGTCCAGGTTTTCCCGAATCTGAGTGATTTTGTCATGCAGATACTGTACAAAATCCTCGGCTCTACCCTCCAAGGGGTCCTCCCGCACTCCCCGGTGGAGCAGGGAGCGAGTCACCCTAAATACGGCAGCCGGGTGGTTATCTGATGACGCAATAAGAGCAGCAAAATAGTTACATTTTGCTGCTTTTATTGCCACTAGGTAATTCTTAATGTGAGATCTTACCAGTGTCTGATCACATTCAGAAAGACTGGCCCTCCAACTACTCTCTAGGCGTCTTTTCCGGTGCTTCATCTCCCTTAGCTCCTCGGTAAACCAGGGAGCCAGGTGAGATTGGCACCGGGTCAGAGGCCGCAAAGGCACGACTTGATCCAAAGCTCCAGCAGCCACCATATCCCAGACGGCCACTAGGTCTCCAGTTGAAGCATGAGCCAGAGCCTCAGGGAATGGCCCAAGCTCCATCTGGAACCTCTGGGGTTCCATCAGGTGCCTGGGGCGGAACCATCTTACCGGCTCCACCTCCCTGTGGCAAGGTGCAGCGGTTTGAAGGTCAAGACAGAGGAGCGAGTGATCCGACCATGACAAGGGCTCGGTAACTATATCCCCTATTTCAAGGTCACTCAACCACTGTCCAGAGACGGAAACTAGGTCCAGTGTGTACCCTGTGGGTAGGGCCATGAATTAGTTGGGTCAGGTCCATAGCTGTCATGGAAGCCATGAACTCCTGAGCCACTTCTGATGCCTCACCTGCAGACGGCAGGTTGAAATCCCCCATGACCATAAGTCTAGGGGTATTAACCGCCACCGCGGCGATGATGTTGAGTAGCTCGGGCAGGGCTGCTGCCACGTGGCAGGGAGCCAGGTACATGATCAGCAAACCCTTCTGTACCCCATGGCCCCACTTCACAAGGAGGGACTCACAGCCGGCCATCTGAAGAACAGTGGCCTCTCTCGGTCTAAGACCTTCTTTGATACTAACCGCTACCCCCCCTCCCCTCCCCTGTGGCCTCGGCTGATGAAATGCACAGAAACCTGGTGGGCACATTTCAACGAGGGGAACCCCCCCTCTTGGCCCAACCAGGTCTCTGTAATACCTGCCAGGTCTGCTCCCCCCTCCTGAACAAGATCGCAAATGAGGGGGGCTTTATTTACCACAGACCTGGCATTGCACAATATCAGCCGAAGGCCCGGGCCCTGAGGGTCTGTGCTACCTGGAAAATGAATGGAACCTTGGGGGCCGGAGCGCGCCACTGCTCGTAAACAGCGAACGCGTGCTCCCCTAACATGATGTGGCCACCTGCTCCTGCTATATCTTCCCCTCCCACTCATGATGTTGATGTTAAAAATACTATCTGGATAAGCTCCAACCCTCCCCTCGACCCCGGACCCCCCACCCCCTATGTCACGCTTCACAGCTAGACCCAACCTTCCCTTTGGTGGGTTATCCCCCATACCCACAGTCCGAATTAAAATCCAATCCTCCCCCTCCCTGGAACCCCTTAAAAGTTTACCTAAAAATTTATGTAAGAAACCCCTCAACCCCCTTCTCGCACTAAAAATAGTCAGCACTCTGGCAATTCGATGCCACAGCATTGTGTGGCAGAGTGAGCTCCTGTAATTTGCCCATAGCTCCTACCGCCTAGCAGTTTAAAGCATATAAAATACAAGTACATAATAGGTACTACTCTGGTGGCAAATTGCTCCGTTCCCAAGCGCCCCATAGGCGACCAAACACTTTTTGCCTAGATGGAGAAATGTTTTGTGTGCTTGCAAAGGAGATGGTTAGAAACAAAGTGATTAGCAAGCAGATAAAGCTTCATCTCTCTCTGGGCAAAAAGTGTTTAGGTAGCTACCATAGGTTCCGCCCTTTCCATCCCAATGTCTGCTTGCCCATGGCCTCAATCTGGGCCAAGCTCTCAGCATGCGCTGGCCTTCACCCACCTTGCCAGGAGAATGAAAAGGCCCCACAAGATCAGCAGCAGCAGCATGGGCCACCGCTTGGTGGCCAGCATGGTGCCCGCTACAGCCAAGAAGTGTCCTAGCTCATTGCTGCCTGCACTTTAAAAAAATAAGACCTCCCCCAAAATAAGCCCGAGATCTTATTTTCAAGCCTAAAAGAAAATAGGACCAGGTCTTATTTTCGGGGAAACATGGGACTCTGTGGTAAAAAGCAATGTAGACTTTCCTGGTTATATGTCTACATATGGCTATATGGTTAGCATGTCATATGCTAAAAAAAAGTCCCAGAGGTAATAAATGAACACTATTCTACAAGTCACTTTTCTTTGACTAGGATTAAAGAAATAATTAATTGGGAAATCAATATATTTTAATGAGTTAGTTATTGGATTTTCATAAAACTATATGGAAAAAAGTATATTTTATTAAAATATGCTATGTACTTGAGTGTATTATTATATGGAATATGACTTTTCTATGTCATAAAGGCAAACACTGAAAAAGTCTTGATTTCTAAAAACAAATCCACGTTACAATTTTTATTTCCCACTGGGACAAATGTTTTTTCGCATTTTAAGTTGTTCTTTTTCCTTCTTATTGAAAGAATTCTGTGGTTCAGTGGTTGTAACGATCTGTGACATGGGTCCCCAATGGGGGAATTCTTTTGCCTGTCCATGTTCAGTTAAGTATCTGCAATAACAAAAAAAAGTTTTTTCATGTGAGTGTGAATTTCAAGCTCAATCATCCCCATTCGTGTCAGGAGAAAGTAGATAGAATTTACTAGGGTATCATAATAACACTGCACATCAAAACTAATATGATTTTAGAATTCTGTTTTGGATTTAAAATTATTATTGTTTAAAAGCATTACGCACACTCTATAGGACATAACTGCACTAGTATCTCACTACTATGGTATGTATATAAATGATAATATAATATACTAATTGTCTTAAAAAGAGCTGAGGTGGCACAGTGGTTAGAGTGGTTAGAGGACCCAGATTGTTGGGGGCAATATGTTATTTAATATCCTGTCTTTGGTGTAAGCTGCCCAGAGTCCTCGGAGAGTGGGTGGCATAGAAATATGAATAATAAAATAAAAATAAAATAAAATATTCAGAGTATATGGTCTGTTGGAAGAGATAAGAAAGAGATATATAGTATATAACATACACTGTCCTCATAGTTAAAATATAATATATACACAACTATGGGATATTATATGCTAATATTCATTTGCTTGATCTAAAAACATATCTTTCCAACAATCCTATAGCTTCTATACCATAGTACTCTTACAAGAAAAGGGTGCTCATACAAAGAATATTGCTTTTTGACAAAGGGAATTTATATCTAATTTGAGACTGATTAAGTCCAGTAATACCATTGTTAAAAGCAATGTTATTCTCAAATGTAATTGTTCTTTTTTTTCTTTTAAAGAATTTGATAAATCTATGACAAAAAATGTAGTGTCCTGGGAAATCTTCAATTTGTAAGGCATGGTGAATAAAAACATTATAAGATAGAATGTAGTTTCATTAAAATTTGCATATGATTTCTGTTCGAACTAGAAAATCTAGGTTAATAGACTTAAGAAAAATAAGCTAACTGAAAAAGATGTGAATGCAATTTTTGGGGAAACAGGTAACTGAAAATGTCATTGAAGTTGAAGTACAAAATCAAGATCTCAAAAGTGCTTTTTCAAAAGGCAGCTGGATTTTTACTTTGAGCCTTTATTTTATATGTCTATTCTGCCCCAACTACGGAACCCAAGAAATGTAGCACACACAAAACTCCGAACAACTCCGTTTACTACAAACACACTCTTTTTCAAATGCAGGCTATTACTAAAAATGTCCTTAACAGCCTGCCAGAAATTCCAAAGATTAGATAAAGCCTTACAAGAGTTGGCAATTAGCCCAGAAACCAGGTTTACAAAGAAAATTCACTCTCAAATGCTCAATGAATGACCGGACAAACACATGTTGTTTCCTGCAACGTTTGCCAGCTGTGTGCAAACTTAAATAGGACAAGAGAGTGGCCAATTAGCCCAAGACTTACTCTCGAGGAGACCTCCTCCTGAGTAACCACTCCTGCCTTTTGGCAGTTCTGCGAGCTCGTGCATTGAGAAGAGGCTCCTCCACTTCACTCTCTTCACTTGAAGGAGCCTCTGGAGGATCTGAGCCTTGGCTGAATCTCTGCCTCTGGCACCACATCTTCTTCAGCCTCCTCGCTGAGACACCACACCAGCCTCCTTGTCGTCAGGATCAGCCACAATCTGTGCAGGCTGCTGATGGGCCACAACAATGTCTATGGAGATTCTCAGTCATCCAGGTCAAGATTTTCTCACAGGTGCTTTGTCAAATGGCAACTAGACTTTGTTTTTTCCTTGAGGAAGACATTTTGCTTCTCATCGAAGAAGCTTGTTCAGTTCTAAAGAATGTCAGAATGGAGGAAACTTCTTGAATAAAAAGCAAAATGTCTTTCTCAAGGAAAAAACAAAGTCTAGTTGCCTTATGACAAAGCACCTGTGAGGAAATCATGACCTGGATGACTGAGAGTCTCCATAGACATATAAAATAAAGGCTCAAACTAAAAAAATATTTTCTGAATAGCAGTTGCATCTTCCAAACAATATCTCCTTCTCTGAAATTATGGGGATTTTAAAAAATAAAATTTGGCATTCATATGCCAAAGGGAGAAAGAACAACGTTTTCCTAGAATAGTACTACCTAGCATACCTGTACTTAATATACTGTAGTTTATTCTGTTCCAAACTCCAAAATATTTAAGCTCTGATCAAAAGGAAATTCTGCATTGATCTATAGAAATCTATGGATAGATTAGGATTTCTGGTGCCTTTCTTAGTAAAGGGTAAAAATAACATGGATGTTATTGGGGGAAAAAAGCTAAGGAAAAAATAACTTATGCAATTTTCTCTAACCCCAGAAGTTGTTAGGAGAGATAAAGATACTGTATATACAACATTGTAGCATGTAGCATTGTAGCATTGTAGCATTGTAGTATATTCTTTAGCAATCAGTATTCCACTCCAAATTTTAAATGGAATGCAGGAATTCTGGAGCAAACTGCTTTTGAATAGTCATTTACAACTGTTATGAGGTTTGGCTTCCCCCCCTTTTTTTACTAAACCACAGAAATACCATTTTAATGTTTAATTGTTCTTTAATGAAATAACCATAATTAGGATTTTCTTTATAATTCATATGAGCAAATTAAGTAATGTGCCTTACACTTACCCATACATTCGTGAAATTATTGATGGCAATGTTGGTGGAAGATTAGAATTTACTGGTTGGGTGGCTGACCAATGAACCTTGCCGGTGTATCCAAGGGTGTTTGGAGACCTAAAGGGAAAAGTTAAAGGGAGAAGAGGAATTGATTAAATGGGCACAAGCTTGGAATAATTATTTCCTGATAGCTGTAATTAAGCCAAAAGTGCTGGCTTATGTTTGTACTTGTGAGAAAGGGATGTAGAAGAAAGTAAAACATTATAGTATGAAAATTATATTGACTTAGTACAGAACAAAAATTGGAATAGATAAAATGGCACTATCAAATATATTGTTTGTGGGGAGTCCCATCTACATTCCTAGCTAGTGAAAAAAATCTGAAAAGAGGACATTTCTACATTAACTCTCTCTCAAAGCAAATGATAGAAAGTTAATTCCAGATTATTAAAAAATTAGTCTCTTTATAGATCAGTGAAACCACAGAATATTATCTATAAGCTAAAGAGGCCAATATACCCACACTGAACAAACCTAATCATATGCTCTCAATATGAATATATTGCAGGAAATAAACTATTCTTTTATGTAGCTGAAAGAGTCTTAATTTGGGAGGGGATTTCTAAAAAATAGGAAATGCATTCTATTTCCATATTTTCAAATTATACTGACTAGTATATATGGCTATTCAAATATAATCGTTCTAATAGATAATGCAATTCCATCAAGTCTTGTGGATAGAGCACTGTACCTCAGAGAACAGAAGACGACCCATGAAACGTGAAATTCCATTATACCTTGCAATATATCCAGTAATATTGGAAAAATTAGCTTACCCTTAATAAATGTTTAAGATTGGGAACATATGAATCTCATTACACATTGCAAAGAATTCTATTTGTAAACTGGTCTGATCTTTGTAGCATACAAAGGCAGAGTTAACATGAAACTTTTTGTTACAATTAAAGTTATTTTGTTGTTAATGGCTATTTGTCATCTGAAAAATGACCAAAAAAAAGTGTGAGAAAAAATAATAATATATTCCTACCTGTATCTGATATACAGTAGAGGCCAAAATTGTGGAAACCTTTTGGGAAAATTGTATTTTTGAGGTTTGATGGCTAATAACACCACTTTTTTGGGAGTAGTACCATAAAATTATATATCAATGGAAAGATAATTTAATCAAGAATGTAATGCTTTTCAACCTTTGTTTGAGAGATAAAAGTGGCCTTTTTTTTGTGGAATTGTAGATTTTAGGCCAAATTCCTGCAGTCTGCGCCAAACAGTCCTTGCACTCAACTTCACATTGAATTGCACCATTTCATCTTGTACACACCCAGATGATTTTCTTCTGTCACATAAGCACAGTCTCTTACTTCTTCTGTCATCACTTACTGTTGTGTACCTTTTCCTGCTTTTACCAGTGTGGTTTTGTAGTGACTGAGTCTCCTTATACCTCTTCAAAAACTTAGAAATGCCACCTTTGCTTAAGTTTCCACCAATTTTTCTTCTAATTTCTTAATAACTGTAGCTTTGTTCTCTTAATAATACTATTTTACATCACTTTCCGGGCAACCAGTCAATTCTTTGCACCATTACTTTAATTTTATTATGTTTTACAAGCTCAGTAAATGAAAGAACACAAAAAAAACCCAGCCAACTTGAGAGTGATCACATAACACACTAACAAATGTCCCCCTCTGAGCTTCAATACATGACATCAATAACTGAATCCTACTGTGATCTGACTGGCTCATTGCCAAAACAAGATGACACCTGATTGGCTCTCTAAACACTCATGCTCATTGGCTGCAATTAGATGAAGGAAACCTACCTGATATCAACCTAAGCAAGTTGTGCTTCCTTTTTCTGATTATTTGGCTATAACCTTTCATAGAATACAGATAATTGAACAAACTTTGTTGCATTATATTCTTGATTAAATTATCTTTCCATTGATATATAATTCATATATCCAAAAAAAGTGGTGTTATTAGCCATCAAATCTCAAAAATACACTTTTCCCAAAATGTTTCCACAATTTTGACTACCACTGTAACAGCAGCAAATGCCAGATCTTTTGAAATGATTTAAAAGGTAGGTATTATTTATATAATTGCACAAATACATATGTCCCGGCACTGTAACACTTGGAAAGACGTAATCCTTAGCTTCCTAAAAGACTACACTTATATCTATATTCAATGCAATCCCCAAATCTCTGAAGCTCAGGATAGGTTATGAATACCTGGATATTTTCAAAATAAAGAATTTCAGACTGATCAATTGTTCCTGCTTAAAATTACTTATACACAACTCACATTTCCCCATTTCCATCTGATTTAAGATCCATACTTTCTTCTTCCTCCTTTTAATCATTTAACTAACAAATTATTAAAAATGACACTCTATTTGACTTCCTATTACTATCCCATTCTGTCAACACACTGATACCATATAATTGATATCTGTTTCCCTGGGAGAGGAAAAAAAAACATTATTTACAGAATACAGAATAACTGGAAGGGACCTTGAAGGTCTTTGAGTCTAAACCCTATATACCATTCTAGATAAATGGCTGTCCAAATGTTCTTAAAAACCTCCAGTATTAGAGCATCTACAATTTCTGGAAGCAAGCTGTTCTACTGATTAATTGGTCTCACTATCGAGAAATTTCTCCTTAATTCTAGGATGGATCTCTTTTTGATAAGTTTCCTCCATTACTTGTCTTGCCTCAGGTTTTGGATAATAGATTGTCCCCCTTTTCTTCTTTGTGACAGCCTCTCAAATGTTGGAAGACTGCTATCATTTCACTCCTAGTCTTTCTCTTTGTTAGACTAGACATTATTTCAATTATTAGGCTATGTATTATCTCAGCAGCTGTGAATGTATTATATAATCTTGTGCATTTTATGGTATCTAAATTTATTCTTGTTTATTCTACTCCAGTATTTCATGTTTAATGTCATGGTCTTTGAAAATATAAGGCTTCCAAGGAATGAGCTTATTGAATAAGTCAAGCTGGGACTAGGGAGGCATAAAATAGAGGGGGGCAGTCAGAATTTTTACTACCAGTTCTCTGAACTACTCAAAATTTCCGCTAGTGGTTCTCCAGAACTAGTCAGAACCTGCTGAAATCCACCTCTGTATGGGATGGTATATAAACCTAAATATATTGCTGTTCTGTACATATTCAGTTCCTCCATCCTCTCTTGATAGGTTTTGTCATTCTATGACAAAAGGGTTTAAAAACCCCGGAAAAGAACATGCACGTCTAGGACTGGTATGATTCTCCCAAACTGTAACCAGATCTATTTCTAAGAAGTATTTGTTTAGACTGTTTGCTATAGCCAGGCCTCCTTAATTGAAGATTTGCTTGCATTTTTTTATTTTGGTGATTGCACATTTTTGGTGATTTTCCCTTTTGTTGCTAGTGTACCTAAAAAAGATTTTATCCCCCCTTTTAATAGATTTAGCAAGTTCCTCCTTTTTGTAAACTTTAGCAGCACTAATAACTTCTTTGGCTTCCTTTTGTAGATTCTTATACACCTTTCTATCAGCTACTGCATTCAAACTAGTGTTGCAACTACCAAAAAAGCCGGTGCAGTCCTAGATTGCATGAACAGAAGGATCGCATCAATATCATGAGAAGTGATAGTACTGCTCTATGCTGCACTAGTGAGGCCACACTTGGAATACTTTATTCAATTCTGGTCACTGAGATATAATTTTTTTCCCCCAGACCCTAGAAAATGCAAAGAAGAGCAACAAGATGATAAGTGGTTTGGAACTCAACTGTATGATGAACAGTTAAGGGAATTAGTTATGTCTAGCCTAATGAAGAGGAGGATTACAGGAGACATGATAGCAGTTTTCCAGTACTTGAGAGGAAATCACAGAGAAGCAGGGTGACATTCCCCAAAGCAGCTGAGACTAGAATAAGAAGCAAAAAGAGATCTCTTTTTGTTAAATCCTGGAACTAAGGAGAAATTTCCTGATAGTGAGAGCAATTAACCAATCAAACAGCTTGCCTCCCAGAGTTGTGGATGGTCATTGTTGGAGGGTTTGTTTGTTTGTTTTTATTTAAAAAAATCAGATACCCAATTTTCCAGGATGGTATAAAGATTCCTGCCTTGGGAAGAGGATTGGACTAGAAGATCTCCAAGTCCCTTGAACCCTTATCATTTATCTGAAAGAGTTCACAGGTTGATCTACATATAAATTGTTGATGGGAAAGATAATTTTGTGATTGCACTTCACGTAATTTATATATTAACTTTTCTACTTGTAATTCTCCCACTATTTGCAAACTGCAAAGTTAGAAATTATATACCTGTAACATCTTTTTATGTTTGTAATGAGTTCATAATCTGAAAGCAATACCCCATGATTCAGAGCCTGTTCAAAAGTGAATAGCTGAGCTTTTCTTCTCAATTTCCAATGGGAGTAATTTGCAATATATTATGATATTTACACCTAAATATATAAAGCTACAGGAGTCATTTAGTATCCAGTTTAAAATTAGATAGGTACAAATAAATAGTGCAATTCAAATAATTATATTACATTTGGTTCATTTGTAAAACAACAACAAGAAGAAGAAGAGATTATTCAGCAACTTGTCATATTTAAAATTACTCCACAATAAACCTTATATTTAGCACCGACTTGTGCTGTAAAATGTTTAAGATAAATAAGGAAGTTACATCTATTTAATGATATACCTAGAACCATATGCACAATTTTTCTATTTTTGGAGAAATTATTATGTAGGAACGACACAAACGAAACCACATTATCCCTAAACCCCAGCAATCATCTTAGCTTCATTCTTCAAAACATTATTAACCCTCAGAAGAAAGATCATAGTACTTCAAAGTTTGGGGAATAGTATATTTTCTCCTTTTATCAAAAACTGTCCTTTTTCAGCCATTAGCTCAGTTGTAAAGAAGTAATTCACTAATATCCTACAATATAAAGTTGAAAGACCAACAAGAACACCATAGAGCATCCAGTTTTTATACTGTAAAATATATTGTGCATCAAAACATACATTTTGCAACATATATTGCAATATCAATGCAATAAAGAATAATTTCCACTAAAAATGTTTATAGCATATCCAACCAAAGCAACATACTGTATATGCAGGCTGTCTACAATGAGCAGGTGTCATGAACTATATGGTTTCAGCAGTTTGTATTTCCATGATTATGCCATGTGTTTTTGGTCACAGATATGACACCTGCACTTCTTCAGGAAGTCAACAGTGCTAGTTTTACTCACTGAAAGCTTATCTCTCTTGACATCTAACTTAGCTAAGTTAGCTATAGCATCTAGCATTTGATCAATACAGATTTAGTGTAATTTGTTAACTAACTACCAACCACTATAAACACATGACCATTTTTAATATTAATTTTAAAGCATAAGTTCAGGCTCTCTGTGTTTTATTGCATAATAAAAGATTTCAGGCTTGGCATTGTTTTTTGAGACTGCTGCACTGATAAAAGAGGAATCACACCCCATGTTTTTCTGTGCATATCTGTTAAGAAGAGAGTGTAAATTGATACCACTTGCTTTTAGTATGGTCTGCAAAGATCCATGGTAAAGAAATCTGGAAAATAAGGATTATGACTATTAAAGTTTTTAACAGTGATATTCAAAAATTGAGTAAAATGTTTCTTATAAAAAGATAGTTTTATGAAATATTATTTATTAATATTTTATTTTCCACCAAGAAATAGAAATGATCAATTCTGGTCCAAACATAGGAAGAACAATAAGCAATTGGAAAGCATCATTTTACAGAATTTATTCAAACACTTACTGTTTTTTCCAGCTATTACAATTGGAAATGATCCCAAAAGTATAGAAATAATTTATTTAGGGGGTCCTTCCCCCCCCCCAATATATACAGGAGAAATTTAATCTTTTATAGCAAATGTATCCTGGGTGAGGAATATCAGAACCATGTCATAGTAAATTAATAAATAATCTTCAATATTATTTGTTTTGGATTGTTGCCAAGATAACAAACACAAGCAATTGAATATCATCCAAGCATGTCTTAAACTTTAAAAAAGCTGATTTTAAGAAACTCACAGAGAGCCTAAGAAAAATTCCATGGATGAAAATCCTAAAGGAGAAAACAACTCAAGAAGTATAGGAAACTCTGAAAAATATGATAATAAAAACTCAGTCCAATACAATACCACTGAAAAAGAAAAACAAGAAATCCAAGCAGAAACCAGCATGGTTGCATAAAGATATCTCTGATAAACTGAAAGACAAAAAGGATGAGTAAAAAAAAATGGAAAGAGGGACACATAACTAAGGCAGAATATCAGCATAGTCCAAATCTGTAATGAGAAAGCCAGGAAACCAAAGGCTCAGAATGAACAAAGACTTACAACAAAATTCAAAGATAATAAAAAATTTCTTTATAAAATATAAATAACTTTATAAAATATAAATAACAAGAAAGAAGTCAAGGAAATAATTGGTCCACTAAAGAGAAAAGATGACAAGGAAGTAATAGGTGGCAGGGAGAAAGCAGAGCTACTAATGCATTCTTTGCATTGGTCTTCATATAAAAAGAGACTAGCCCAACCTACCAAAAACCTAACTGTAAAAGATAGACTAGAAATAAAAATTAGCAAAAAAATGGTAAGATAACAGCTGTCTTATCTTGATGAATATAAATCACTGGGACCTCATGATTACATCCCAAAGTTCTGAAGGAATTGGCAGATGTCAACTCAGAATCATTGTACCATATCTTTCTAAAATATCCCTGAACACCAGGGAACTACCAGAGCTAATGTGATTCCAATCTTCAAAAAAAAAAGGGGGGGGGAGGGGGAATAGATCCTGGAAATTACAGACCAATCAGCCTAACATCAATACCTGGGAAGATACTGGAAAAAAATAATCAAAAAACAGATCTGCGAACAACTAGAAACAACTAAAGTTATAACTAGAAGCCAGCACAGGTTTGTTAAAAACAGATCATGCCAAACCATTCTGATTTCATTCTTTGCAAAGTCTCTAAATTAGTAGACCAGCAAAAAGCTGTGGACATAGTATACTTAGACTTCAGCAAGGCATTCGACAAAATAAACCACAACCTACTTTTTGGTAAACTAGAAAAATGTGGGATAGACAGCATCACCACTAAGTGGATTTGTAACTGGCTGACAAACTGTATTGAAGGAGTAGTCCTTACTGGCACTACATTTACATGGAGGGAAGTAAGCAGTGGGGCACCACAAGGTTCCATCGTAGGCACAGTACTCTTCAGTATTTTCATAAATGGTTTAGATGAGGGAATAGAAGGGGAACTCATCAAATTTGCAGATGACACTAAGCTGGCAGGAATAGCCAACACCCCAGAAGACAAGATGTTGACAGACAATGGGCCCTATCCAACAACATGAACGTTAATATGGAGAAAAGCAAGGTTTTATACCTAGACAGGTTCAAATTGGATCTGACCAAGAAGGAGGCTCAGCAGAAGCACCTCACTGAGGACTATGAGCATAGGCTCTCCAAGCAGAGGGAAGACTTGCAGGAGTGCAAGGCCAGGTACCGGTGCCTGGAGGCTCAGCGGGCTGAGATGATCAGCCAGGCCATGAGGCAGTCCCACTGGAACAAGGCCTTCCAGCTCTTCCCCACCAGTGGCACTTCCCTCCAGCCTTCGCCCAAAGCCCCACACCTGGAGACTGAAACAGACCCCAAGTCGGAATTTCTGCCCTCCTCCGACCCATACAAAAAGAACCCAAAGGGGGAGACTCTCTGTAGCAATACAAATGTTGATTGCACGTATCCGGCCCAAGGGCCGTAGTTTGAGGAGCCCTGATTTAGTGCAATATAAAAAATGCAAATAATTTTTCTGCAGATCACCAAAATTTTCTCACGGACCACCAGTTGGTCACTGCTGGACTAGAAGGTACCTTCCAGCTCTATTCTGACTAATTAGATATAATTGACCTCCACCTTGAAACCAGGGATAATATATTAGCCCTGAAATATACTTGCATTTCATTAAAATATTTTTCATATGTTTTTATGGTTGATATCCGAAGCTACTGATTTACTTTGCACAATCCTTTAAAATATTTAAGATTGACTTTTGACTGATATATAATTTGAAGAAA